>PVJD01002896.1:0-83972 GCA_004026545.1 Mormoops blainvillei
AGAGGAGAGAGAGGTTGTGAGAATGAGAAAGTGAGTTCAGGAAACAAATAATACAAACTGATCTGATGATTACATAAAAAATCTATGAGGCACTGAGTCACAAGTAATATACTCTAGTGCCCACTTGGACCACTGGTTCCCCAAAAGATAGAACAGTATATCACAGTATTTCTTCTTGTCTCCCTTTTCTTTACCTGCTCCAAAATGAGTCTTAAGCTTTCTAGATTTATCAGAAATAGTTTAGAAAATTACTCAGCATTATCTCTAATTTTTTTCTAAAGTTAAATTCAAATGCTAACTTATTGAAAAAAATCATTATACAGCATAAATATTTTCTTCTATTAACAAGTTATATTATTGAGCTAGACAACTAAGGGTATATCTATAATACTAGTTCATTCATTCCAAAAGTTTAGGTGACATGTAAGAATTACACAAAGTTCAGACTTGGACATGTATTATGTAGGGCATATTACAGTTAACCCTTGAACAACACAGAGGTTTAGGGGCACCGATTCCCATGCAGTTAAAAATGCCTATAAAAGTTTTGAATCCCCCAAAGCTTAACTACTAATAGCCTTCTGTTGAGGGAACACATTACCAATAACAATCTATTGACACCTATTTTTATGTTATATGTATTATATACTATATTCTTACAATACAGTAAGCTAGACAAAAGAAAATGTTATTTAAAAAAGCATAAGAAAGAGAAAATACGCTTACACTATTTATGGAAAAAAACTCCCATATAAGTGGATATGTGCAGTTCAAACCCATGTTGTTCAAGGTTCAAGTGTGTTTCCATCCGTAATTTAGGTTACTATTGGTATAGAACCGGTTGGTATTTCAGTTTCTGAATAAAAATTATGAAATATATTTGTGAATTATGCAAATCATTCATAATGCTTGCTATACCTCAAACATCGTTTACCTATTCATTCATTTATTCATCAAATATTTGTTAATTGCCTAATAAGTGCACATGTGTAGTGCCACTGGGGGAACTTAGCCATGATCTAGTCAGTGCATGAACCAACACATCTTTTTCTTAGAAATTTGAATGAAAAAATGTAAAGAAAAACCAGGAAGGGGGAAACGTTGAATTTTAACCCCATTTTTATGCACATCAAATGCAGAGATGAGCTGTATTTTTTTAATCCTCACCAGTGGAGATAAATACATATATATTACATATATATATATATTTCTTTTTTTTAGAGAGAGAGGAAGGGAGAGAGAGAGAAAGAAACATTAATGTGAAAATCATCAATCAGTTACTTCCTGTGTGCACCCTGACCAGAGATCGAACCCACAACCTAGGTAAGTGCCCTGACCAGGGTCTGATGCACAACTTTTTGGTGTGCAGGCTGATGTTATGACCAACTAAGCCACCTTGCCTGGGCAGATGAGCTCTATTTT
Organism: Mormoops blainvillei; assembly: GCA_004026545.1. Lineage (NCBI taxonomy): Eukaryota > Metazoa > Chordata > Mammalia > Chiroptera > Mormoopidae > Mormoops > Mormoops blainvillei. Next base: position 1,423 of record PVJD01002896.1, read on the forward strand.
GCTTCACAATTGCATGTAACTTCCATTTTTTTAACATTGTGATCAAAGTCATTGCCCTCACAATCTGAGTTCACAGTTTCTTTTGAATCAGTTTGGATCACATGCATTCATAGATGGTAACATGGTGGCACATTGTTTTAGAATGAGTTCATGGATTTTTTTCTCTTTATAATTCTTAAGATGGCAATATAGGTTTAAGAAATTTAGTCTTTCATTAGATATAACTTCATATTTTTTGCCTGAAACTCAAAAAGCTTCTCTTGAATATCATTTTGAACTTCTAATACACATGTTCAGTGAACAAATGTCAGGATTTCATGACACACAGATTATTATTTTATCTTCACTTATTCTTGAGGCTTGAATCTTCTCCTCATATTATTATTGTTTGAATTGAATTGAATACTTTCTGCAAAAACAATCACTCTTTGTCTTTTAATATTAAAATATAATATTTTCAAGGCATCTTAAGTAATAGGGATCCAAATTCAAGTTTAAATGTAAATACCTTATCTTTATTAAAGCAAATAATATAGCTTAGGTGACAGTAAATGAATGCCTCTCCTCTCAGGCTCATACCACATATTCACACATGACCATGAAATTGTTTTCTCCTTTCTCATCATTTTGGATGTCCATAAGATTTGAGTTCCATGAGATTCCTTTGAGATCTCACTCTCTGTGAAAATCCCTTACCTACTTACATGACTCGAGTGTTCTTGGCATCCAAAAGATTGTAACAAAATTCAGAAATAAAATTGAGTCTGTCATACAATCTGAAATACCAGGTTAAAAGATAGGATCACATCATTGTAAAAATGATGTCATGCATCCACCAGTACATTAACCACTGCCTGTGTGTGGCCATTTAAATTTAATAAAAATTAAATAAAATATATATATTTTTTAGTTACAACAACACAATTCAAATGTTCAGTAACCACATGTCAAGTGACCATCAGTTTGGACAGGACATATTATAGAACATTTGCTTCATCACAGAAAGCTTTCTTGCTGAGTTCTAATCTATACAAACCTACCAGTTTTAGCATTAGGGAAACAAAGACTAACCTTAAATGATTAAGCCCAAGTTATTCAGCTAGATTTGACAGAGAGCCAGGCATAAATTTCACATCTGCTGAAACCTGAATCAAGGTTTGTTTTTTTTGTTGTTGTTGTTGTTTTTATTTCCTTTTTTCAATCCTCACTAGGGGCATGATTTTTTCATTGCTTTTAGAGAGAGGAGAAGGAAGAGAGGATGTGAGAGAGAGAAACATCAGAGCTAGGGAGAAGCATCCGTTGGTTTTCTCCCATACGTGCCTGGACCAGGGACTGCCCGCATCCGGACCGGGAATCGCAAGCACCTGCCCCGACCCTGGATGGAACCTGCAACCTAGTACGGCCCTGACTGGGAATCAACCCACAAACTTTGGGAATGGGGCAATGCCCCAACCAAATAAGTCACACTGGGCAGGGCTTGAATTAAAGTTATATTTGCTATACAATGATCTAAACCATTTTTAAAAGTAGCTCATACACATAAACACACACCCATATACACACAAAAAGTCAGGTCTTCCTTCTCTGCTCTGCATGAACTATGAAGTACGCATCCTGTCTGCAAACTGCAGATGATAGATTAGAGAGGAGTTTTAGACTATGTTTATGATAGTGAATCAGGAATACCAAAAAGAGCCAAGAAAGTGAATCTTTTCTTCTAGAACACTCTGGTGAGATGAGGCACTGTTGATCATCATTAGCCGTAGAGAGCAGAAAACAAAGAAACAAACAACTAGTGTGCATGATTGATATTGTTAATAAGTGTCAGCTCTTTGTATTCTGTTTTTTCACAGAAAATTATTTTGTTATAAATTTACATAAGTAGATCCTACACTATTTAATATCTTTGTTAATGACTCTTTAAATTTTCAATTAATTTCAAACATGCAGAAAGATTGCAAGAATAAGTACAAAGAACTCATATATCTTTCACCAGTTTTATTTTTCTTTTATTTTCTCCTTTACAACTCTTCTCTCTCCCTCTCTCTTTTTTCTCTTTCTGTCTCTTCCTTCCCTTCATTCTCCTTCTCTGTATACTTTTCATTTAAAAATAAGTTGAATAAATCATGTCTCTTTAGGTCTAAATATATTACTTTGTGACATTATCTTAAATAATCGCAATAGAACTATTGAAATCAGCAAAAGTTAACTTTGAAACTAATAATTTTTACGGTATTCTAGCATTTATTTTTACACAATAGACTCCATAAGCTCACCATATGAACAAAAGAAACATATCATTTTAGTCTTAACTCAATGTTGCTTTTCCCATGTAGGCTTTGTTTATATAAAGTATTTGCTGAAGTTTTCCAGAACTTCGTCATGACACTTCTCTTTTTTCAGGAGTAATCCTCAGGCTAAGTAAATATTTACCTTTGTTAACCATTAGCATATTCAATAATCTTCTCGAAGGTCAAGCACACTATATATCAGCCTTCTAATCCTGTCCAAATATGACTATGGACATGTAGAAATGAGCTGATTGCATCTTCTAATTAAAAGAGGTATAAGTTTCCAAATATTTTTTATCTTAGTGTCTTCTTTTTTGTGTGTGTGGTTTAAAGTTTTGCTGAATTGATGTTAAAAATTGCAAAAATGAAGATTAAAACAAGATATATAAAAACAAAATGTCCTATCATTTGGGAATTACCATGCAGTGTCTCCATTTCATCAATATATTTTTAACTTTTTTAACTACACATTGATTTTATTTCTCTAACATACATATTAAGTAGACTGTTCAAATTGATTAAGCTCTAATATCCTGGTTTCCTACTGTGAATATGTTAGCTGCCCTTATACAAAGCGCAGAACCTCCCTTTTCAGGAGACATTTTTAAACTCCCTATCAGTAGGTTAGTGCAAGTATCCTTCTACCAAGAATATGTTTGAGGAAAATGACAAGCTCATTCAGGCCTATGGGTTTAACTGCATTTAGATGGTATAATGAGTCTGTGCCCATGCTTCATAAATTTATTGTGAAAAAATAAAGCTAAATATACATCCTAAACAATAACCTCCATATTTAAAACATTGTTAGCATTCCTTTACTTTAAAAATATGCCTACATTTTCACTACCTATGCCTCTGGACTTTTGGAATTACTGGACACATCAACATTCAGAGTTTTAGGATTTTGGCACTACCAAAGCGTTAGGTGTGCAGTTCAGTATTGGACTTCCTGTGATGTTTGAAGTTCACTTTGTACCCAGGGGAAAATGAATTAAATAGCTCAAATTTGACTGTTGTTTTTGAACTACCCCTCACCAAAGGTCTTTTTTTAATGGTAGCAACACATACACATATTGTAAGCATGTATGTGTGTGTATATCTATATCTATATCTATCTATATCTATATCTATATATATCTTTCCCCTTAATTTTTTGAACAAAAGCATTCCCAGACTTCAAGTCCTGCTTTGTCTTCTCTGCAATGCAAGTGTTGCAGTCTGCGCAGCTCCCAGGGGAGCACTGTGAAACCTTCCAGATTGGCAAGAGGGGAATAAAATAAATAATTATAGCCACCCAGTTTTGGGATTTGGGAAATATCTGGTTCCCAACTTCAAACACTACTATGCTGATAAATAAAAACAGTGACAGGGAAATTCACAATGTAAACAAACGTAAAGGAATATTGGTCTGGGTCATCTTGCTGATTCTGCCCAAAGGCATCCTTTCTACATATTTATTCCACCTCCACCCCACAGTTCAGTTTCAATGTTTGTAAAGCCTTCTCCCTTTATCAACTGCTTTGGAATCAAGTATGGTTTGCCCTTGAGGAATGATTTCAACCCAAGATGAAATGGTGGCAATGCTTCTGGTCAAACTTTCTCTAAATTCTCCAAAATCTTTTGGAATTGCCAATGATGAACAGTACATATTGCGGTATCTTGCCACTGTAAGATCCTAGAAATGTAAAGCTTGAAAATCACTTGAGAATTCATCTAATCTGATTTCTCCAATAAGATTTTAAGCACTTTTCAGGTGCCTCGTGGCTTGTTTTTCTTCTTAATCTTAGCACCAAGTATCATGCCCAACTCATAGCAGGCACTTAAAGAACACTGGCATTTGATGGCATAAACCAATACCTTTACTGATTTTATAAAAAAGCAAATTGAGATCCAGAGAAGTGGAGTAATTTTTTGTTGTTGTTGTTACGCTGCCTGTTGATGAAAGAGCAAGGAACTAGAAGTAAACATGTCAGTATTATCTCCACTGCACATCAATTCCACTGTAAACTGCATCTTAAACATGAGCGACTGCTATAATCACTCTCTTGTATCTCAACAATTATTTCTAAGTACTATTGTTTTGAGAGTAGGTAGTTTTTCACTTGAAAATATAGGAATGTATGGTGGAAACAACCCAGGATTTGGAGTCAAATGCAGGTTTACAGATCTGCCCCTTGATAACTATGCGAGCCTCCATCTACAAAATAAAGATAAGAATTCTGGCAATAATTAGGAACAGTCTGAATAATTTTTTTCAAATGTGATCTTAGATGCCATACTTCTTTGAGCACTCAAGTGCTCAACGACTACTAAAAAAGAAATTATAATTTTTATTACTTAAGCAGTTACTAAGAAAATTATTTTAATTTTATATAATATTATATATGTAATGTAACATAACATACTATATAATGTGAATTAATCAATTATTAATTTTATTTTTTAGGGTTTGAGTCCAAAAGGAGCTGCTAGGCTTATAAACACAAAGAAATCTTTGCTAAAAGTTTGAGATAGAGGTTAATATAAGGCTATAGATCAGCTCACAGGCAAAGCGGAATAGGAACAACTAACACTAAGTAGGAACCTCCACATTCTGCTCCTCTCCTTCTACACTGTGCCCTGGGCGGCCTGACTCACCTTGCAGGGTTACCTCCCCCAGGCCCACCCCTTGTGAGCCAAGGGAATACGATGTGCTGTGTTCTGAGACCAATGGCTCCTGATGTGAGACAAATTAACACAGCACCAGGAGCCGTTTAACAAATTGCCTCTGCTCAGGCTGATACAGGCACCTTGGTACCCCCTAAAGCTCAATGTTCGCATTGATTAGATGAGCAGCTCAGTCCCAGAAGTTGTTCTCTTCGTGATGACTCAAGCTACAAACTTCTCTTTAGAACCAGAAAATGAGCAGACTCAAAATGGGCAGATGAATTGTCAAGACAATTTCCTTACAGGATTAAAACCTCATATCCCTTAGAAACTCTCTGACTGTTTGCAGCTGTTTGTAACAGTTTTATTTTTTAGTTTGTACATATACACATACACACACACACGCACTCTATATATATTTATATATATAGATATAAATATCTATCTATATATAGATATATAGACACATATATATACTAATATTTGTTTCTAACTTTTTAAATGTTTTCTCCCAGTATGCATAACTGCAAAGTAACATTTATTTGAAGATTCATCAGCTGCTTTTTCTCTTTTCTCTATTTTTCATGACCTCTAATTTCTTTTCTAACCCCAAGAGTAACTGATTGGCCTAGTTATTAAATTGCAAACTGGGAAGAAATTTCTTATAATGAGAATTCTAAAGGTGGGAACTAAAATAGGCAAGCTAGAAAGAAAATACACAGAGAGAATAGAGGAAAAAGAGAGGTTTGAAATATCTAAAAAAAAATTCCTGTGGAGATATACAGAAATAATAAACAGTTTTACTAAAGTCTTGAGGTGTTTTATGGCAGTGTGGAGTGTTTTGTAGGAAAGATCATGACATGGTACTTTCTGTAAATACAGCACTTTTCTTCAGCAGCCCAAAGAGTATCATTTCAATTATTATTCAATGGATCCTTTCACAATTTTTGTAATGAGAATCTGAAATGATAAAAGATAGCCCCAGTTTTCCCCTCATTTTTTTGTGGGAGGATGGGGAGGGATGAATATGGACCGAAGATAAGAAAGTTAATTATCAACACTTCCGTCTGCAGTAACTGCCTCTAAGGCAGAGAAGAGCTCATTGTAATTGCAGGCACCTTGACATCCTGACTAACTCGAGGCCAATGAAGGGCACAGTAAACAAGGGCTGCGGCAAGTGAGGCTTGAGCGAATTTACTAACTCCAACGTTTTAGGAGAAATCTTTCTTCCCATACAACATTCAGGTGTTCAGTGTCCTCAGAAACACTGCTTCCTCTTGGTTTCTTTTTTCCACTCTACTTCCAAACAATTCTTTTCCTAGCATAAGAGATAGGTTTCATCTGAGAGGACATAAGTGAATTAAATAGACACAGAAAAATATAAAAGCCTCAGCATTCTCCCACAGCAAAGGAAAAGATTTTTCAAGGCAAGTGTGTACTCTAAAAAGAGCAGTTGGGCATTGGCCTGGTGATGAAAGGCAGAATTCCTGGAATTGTACACAATCTGTGTGTGGAAAACTGGGAGGAAAAACAAAAACAGGGTGAGAACTTACAAAGCATTGCTCTCTTTTAGAATTCCGCCAGACTTTCTCACCTCACAGTCTGCCTCTCAGACAACATCATGAAAGGTGTCAACCATGTTAACGTGCTCCCCTTTCAATGCTTTATTTGTCAGTAAGGTGACATTAGGCTCAACCCTAAGTCTGATACCTAGATCAAGTTTTATTTTCCAGTTTTAAGAAGATAGATTTATACCTTAAGGGAGTAGGTCATGTCTTGGCCATTCAATACCAACACTTTTCTATGTCATTGTATGTCAAGGCCATACTCTTAAACATAGGACCTAAAAAAGAACGGGAAAAAAAAAAGAACAAGGAAAAATTGAAAATAATGTACTTACGGTACTTCATAGTACTTCATGTGAGTGGCTTTGTAATATATCCTGATTCTAAATCTGAGTCAATAAATTCTCTAGACAATTGAATGTGGGGTTGAATAGAAGTTTACTAAACTTTAAGGGGGCATTTTAATTACTTTTGTGATTTATTACTTACCAGGATAATTCCTGAGAGTCAGCAGAGTTGCTTCCCAGAGCTATGAGAAATTGCTGGTGGTGAGTTACAGGTGAGCCACATTAATCATTTCTGGGGTATTGTCAGTGTGTGTTTTCACCCCATGAAGCTCCTGCCCCAAACAGGAAGCCATAATATGCTAACCCTGCATCACCATCAATATTCCTTCAGCTCAGAGACTAAGGTATCTTTATCCCTCCCACCCTGGTTACATCTTGGAAATAAAAAAATATTGTCATATGGGACTAATCTGGCTAAAAGACAATGAAATGAGCCAGATAATGCCTTTCCTAAGTTGGAACACACTTTAATTTACTTATTCAACAAAGAAATTTTGTTTTTAATGCTTACTCTTTTTATTTAGTGCACAATTATAGGTGATTGGGCCACAGTAGAAAATAAAATCCAAATGCTCACTCTCGTGGAGCTTACATTCTAGGAATGTGAGACAGAGATAAGTGATAAAATCTATCAGGTGGTACTAATTAGAGAAAAAGTAAAAATGAGGAATGTTTTTTTATATGAGATGGTTCAGAAAGATTTTTTTGAAAAAAGGATATTTGTGAAGCACTCTACAGAAACTGAGGAAGTGACAATAAATGAACATGGGGAAGAACTTTATAAGCAGAGTATTATATACTCAAGGAGCTGAGATGAGAGTATTTGAGGGCAAACAAGGAAGATGAGGTCTGCAGGAGAGTGATAAGAGATGTTGTCAAAAAGTTTGCTGGAAGCTGAAGTGTACAGGGACAACATCACAGTGAGTTGAAGTTTTGAGAAGGAAGTGCTATGATCTCAATGTTGTAATGATCTACATACTGTATTTGCATTGCACTAACTGAGGTGGGTAGGAAGGATAATGGGGGACAAGGGTGGATTTAGGGAAACTATTTGAAGGGCTACTGCTAATAATTTGAGTTTTTTTACATGAGTAATTCAAAGGCAAATTTAATGTCAGATGAGTCTCAAGCAAAAGACAGAGGGTAACCATGGGTATCAAGGTTTGCAGCCAGATACAAGAGCAGGACAGAGATCCACCTAATGAGATAGTCAATGGAGAAGATAAGGAGCAGATTAGGTACATTTTCAACTGGAAGTTTATTTTTAAACACATAGTTTAAGGCTCTTTTTAGACACATAAGTGGAGATGTCAAAGCGGTAGTTGTATACATATGTCTAGATTTCATTAAAATATCCAGACTGGAGAAAAAAGAAAACTTTGGAAATTATCAGCTGGAGGTGATAATTTAAAGCCTTTGAACTTGATGAGATCAGTTAGAGGATATACACAGAGAAGACAAGAGTTAGCAAGACCGAGGCCTGTGGCACTCCTACATTTATAGTCTGGAATGAAGAGAAAGAAAAGTATACAAAATGGAAAAGAAGCTGAGAGAGGAAGAAGTAAACCAAGAGCATCATGTGAACAAACTGCCAGGATCATAAATGTGCTGTCAACAGGTAGAATAAGATAAAGGTTCAGAAATTTTCTTTGGATTTGATGACACAGATCTCATCGATGATTTTGGCAAAATTCGAGTATTCTCGCCATCATTTAAATCAAAGAACACTTGGTCATGTATACCTCATTTTCTATTAAGATCCCAGAGCAGTTTTTAGAAAAAGTAGTATCTGAAATAGCTAAATCCAACTTAGAAAATTATACACTATAATTAAAATTGATACTTGGAGAGTAAATAATAATAAATCAGCATCTGTTCTCTTTTACAGATAAGGTAATTTTAATTTTACAATTATATAAAGAAGATGGGCTTTTTGTCCCCAAGTTTTTTTCTGTGAGAGAAAAATATATATTAATAAGCAAATTAATTTTCAATTTAGTTGAATTTGTGCCAGAACTAAGCAAGTGAGTCAGTCATTCAAGGAACTAATTTGGATGGGTGACCATTCAAGAGTTGTTTTTGACCATCTGAGTCCAATGTTGCCCAGTAGAGGGATGCCTTTTCTTTTTTGTAATGATGCTGGTTGCTTAATTTTGAATATGTTCCATTTTTTTCATTTTTCTCTTCTTAGTGAGTGGCAATTTAGTGATTTGATCAATACAAAATATAGTTGAAATTTTGCTGGTTGCAATCTAGACCGTTTGTATTTTTTTAATTACTGCAGTTATTTTGGTGTATGGATGATATCCTTTGTCTTATTTAAATGTTTTCATGCATTTGGTTTTATGTTTCCCAGTAGAGAAAAGTAACAGCACCTTGTGGTGCTCAACAAATGCCTGTAAAATAAATAAATTAATGAGTGAGTGAGTATATTTTCCACAGTCCATAGGTTTCCACCTATGTTTTAGATAGGCATAACAGAATTATCTGCCTATTGCATTTGGACACTAGAAAAAAACACCTTGATAAAACAAATATTTTGACTCCATTTTTTATACCAGAAAATAAAATATTAAATCTGATATGAAATTGTATTTAAGTTAGTTATATAAAATAATATTCATAGAGTATTGTCTAAAATATATGAAATTCCATATGTTCTACTGAATTTTATTATTGTTATTATTGAATGTTTCCTATTAATTTATTGAGACTCAAACCGTACTCTTCAGAAATTCTTTCTTAATCTCCCCTAAATCTCCATTTACCATTCTTCCTGTTTCCCCATTCACCAGAACCCATTATACCCTATATTTTCTTATATTGTGGCACAAATTAACTTTACTGACAATCTCTTATTTTGCTTGTCATCCAGACTGCACTTTGTGTTCTTCAATTTGGGACTTCGACTTTAAAAATACATTCTCACTCCTGGGCACTGTGCTAAGCCTAGCACGTATTATTTATGGATAATAAATGAGTTTAAAAAGTTCTACAGATTTACCATATTATCTTTTTTACATGTTGTTAAAACCATTATTTCACATAGTATACAGTGTTTATGAGTTTAATTCATAGTTAGAGTAAACAAAAAAATCAACAACAATCAACTTGCTTTCCAAGAAACTGGTTTGTTTAGTTCTTCTTTATAGACATTTTGTATTTTATCAGTAACTACATTTCAATCTTGCTCTCCAATAAGGAAGTACAAAACAGAATACTTAACTTATTCTAGCACCTCTTAAGAAAATCGTGGCGTACATTGGCTTTATTTTTTTATGCTGGTCAGTATGATGCCAAAACCTATTGTCTGTCATGCAGTTTAAATATAGAATCAAACAATATTAATCAATGACCAAAAATGAAAGAATTATAGAAAGCAAGGTGTTTAGGTGATCATCCAACTAGGAAGAAAGAAAATAGGATGATTAATTATTAGTTTAGTGTCTTTCAAGAACACTTCTAAGGCAAAGCAGAGAAACTTCAGTTCTGCCTTTAAAAAGTGATTTTATTTTCCAGCAGCTGTAGATGCACACATACATGTACCTGTGTGTGCACACACACACTCTAAATGCAATAGTTAGGAGTGAGTTAATATGCTCCTTGCCTATGGTAGTTAAAGTTCCCATGAATTACAGCTGAGTGAATGAGCATGTTCACAGCATATGCACTATCTTAGGTTTTAGATTGTATTTCTCCTTTGAGACAGGACATGGCTGTGCTTATCCTAAAAGCTTGAGGTGACTGGTCTGTGAATGTGAGCATGTGCATTTTGTGAGAAAGCAGAGTGATACGGTGGGAGACATTTCTTTTGTGGTGCTCCCCGTTTCTAGATTATGATTATGCAATGGAATTTGCTGGTTTCTTCTTTTGCATGTATGCACCCATTGCCAAGCTGCCTCTGGGTGCATGGACAATAAAAAGAAAGATTCAGTGAATAGAAGTATTAAAAAAGAAAACTATATATTGTAGCATTACAATAAGCTCTATGTGTCAACACTGTCTTGCAACTTTCACAATACTGCCCCATTTGACAGAGACAAATTTAAAATCATGATCTTAAACCACACCAGGGACTTCCATTGAGAGGAACTATGTTGGATTTACAAACAAGTCTTCTAGCTTTCTGAAGAAAATGTTCATGCCCTCATTTTACACTGGATACATCAAGATACCATTATCAGAAGCTTAGGTACCAATATTAATTGCAAAGAGAGAGATATCATCACAAAACTTTCCATCAAGCAAACTTAGAAGAATCTGTACAAAGAAAGTAAATGCTAGACCCTGGAATCAGACAAAAAGTCTTCCAGTACAAGACTATATGCGTTTGGTATTTTTAAAATTTTGGTTTGTACACTCAACACAAACATTTTGCCGGTAATATTTACTGAGAACCCAATGTGTATTAAATGTTATAAAACCTATAACAGAATGAAATGGGAGCTATTGTGATGCTTGTTAACCATTTATAAAACAACAAAACCTAAAAATAAATGTGAGGTGTGTTCTCCAACACCTGGCATTTGGAGTGTAAGGCAAGTGAAGGTCATTTCAGATCTATGGTACAGATGTCATCTAGAAGTAAGAGAAAGAGGTCATCCTGAAAATATTCATGCCAAAGAGAAAAACAAACAAACAAACATATTTATTGCACAGAGGTACCCAGTACATATCCAGATCATAGTATATCCAGATCATGGGTGGCTATCTAAACTACAGTTTTCAAAGAGCCAAGTACCAGGTTCTTTGTGTTTAACTTGAAAATCTTGTTTTACTTTTCTTTTACATAAAACCTCCAGAGTGTTCTTATTAAGACATTCAAAAGATAATCGATTTAGATATTCATTTGTTCTTTAAAAACATCTTTTGAGTTCTCCATCATATGTGCTATGTTAACATGTTCTTATTTCTTATGCTGATTGAAAGAAATCCTAAAGCTATAGTGCAGGTAAGACAAATGAGGCTGAGGGACAATCACTGGATTTAGGATTGTCTGTAAACACCACTCAACTAAATTAAGATTGCTTTCCAATATAACTATGTTACATATGTTCTCCTAATTATTTCAAAAATTAACTGTAGACATTAAAGAGAAAAAGTGTCTGTTATGTCTCTCATTTTTAAAGAGCTTAAAGAGAACTAAAGGAGACAATTGAAATACGTAGTAGAAAGCAGATGATTTGTTTGGGATAAGTCAGTAGAAGCCAAGAGAGGACACGGAGTGGTCCTTTAACTTTGATGCATCCACAGTAGGATCCCAAATGGTAACATAAAGGGGCAGAGCCTAGCCAGGGAAAAGAATCGGATTGGATAAAGGCACAGAACCCCAGAAGGTCTAGGAAAGGGATTGGTTAGTGGGAGGGCCCAGAGCAAGCCCTGGATTTAGGTTGGCTAATTTGAAGGGAAGCCTGCTTATTTGCAAAATCCAAGAAAATATATGGAGGATTATCAGGGATCTCGGGGCATATTATTTCCCTTTACCCCAGCAAACCTTGCCACTGTACTGAAGAAAGAAAGGAAAGGAGGAATGGAGGGAGGGGAGAAAAAGAAAGAAAGAATAAAGAAGAAGAAAGGAAGGAAGGGAGGGAGGGAGGGAGAGAGAGAAGAAATGAAAGAAGAAAGAAAGAAAGAAAGAAAGAAAGAAAGAAAGAAAGAAAGAAAGAAAGAAAGAAAGAAAGAAAGAAAGAAAGAAAGAAAGAAAGAAAGAAAGAAAGAAAGAAAGAGGAGAGAGAGAGAGAGAGAAAGAAGAGAGAGAGAGAAAGAAAGAAGAGAGAGAGAGAGAGAAAGAAGAGAGAGAGAGAGAGAGAAAGAAAGAAAGAAAAAAAAAGAAAGAGGAAACCTGTCTGCTGGTCTTTAGCTCTAGTTTATTTTTGATTTATATGAGAACTTATACAAAAGAAATGAAGTAAGTTCACATACAATTGAAAAGGAAAATGTCAAAGAGTAAATACTCTAGGGGCATACAGAGGGCAGAGGGACATTTTGTACATGAAGTTACAAGTTGGAAATACACACTGTTAATTAACAAATCTGTAAATATACCTCAACTGTCAAAGTAGGCCTGATAACTTATCTCTCCTATTTCAGTTCACTTTACATTACAAAGAAAATGCACCACACAATTTCTGTATCATAGAGATTAAAGGAGGATACAAAATCTATTGGCAAGAAACCTGTGTATTCAAAGTTCCTAAGTATTCTATTTGTGATTATCTCACTTTGAAAGATAAAGGAGAATGAACATTCAGTTGTTCTGAATTGCAAGTTCCATGATAAGAGAGCAGCTGTAACAGCCTTATAATTATTACTGCCCTCCTGAAAATGTGTTAGTTATTCTAGTTGCTGAATTTTACTATACTAAGAAAGGTAAAAGAGTAAGATCAATGTGAAATAAAACATCACGTCAGTACACCTGTTTTAGGAGAGATAAAGGAACAAGCAGCAAGCCCTTGTCTCTGGTGAATGGATCTAAAGGGAAACATGTTGGCAGGACTGAAATTTGGTTACAGACTGGGGCAGATGCTGTGTATGTTTTTGTTGTTTCCAATGATGCCTCGAGACCCAGTTTGACTTCTTAGCTTTCCTTTAAACAAGAACCAAGTAGGGATAGGCCTTACCAGTATTCATTGTGAGGCCCTAAAGTCATATTTATCGGTATGTTATTGGCCAGCTAAATTCATTATTGTGAAAGTATATTGTCTTATATCCAAAGGTCACAGAAATGGGAACGTTGTAAATTAGTGTCAGAAGTAATCTGTTGTATTTTTCTGTCCAATTCATTTTAAGCCACTGGAACCCTACCTGCCCCTCTACCTGAGTTCTTGCAAAACTGAAAGTTTCTAGGTTTACCCAATCCCCTTCACCAGAAGGACCTTACCCAGCTAATCATGATATTCCTTGCCCTATGCCAAGTGATCTGCCCAAGGGTTAAATACGAGCCTCAAAGGGAGCTAAAAGGGTCTTTCTATGTGATTTGATAGATGGTTGCTGAAGAAGAAAATAGTTTCCTCTCTTGATATAAGGCCGTTGGCTTGGAAACATTTATGGACATTATTCTCATTATGTGACACAAACCTGTCTGTGGCAGGGCTAGACTGAAATCAACACACAGAAACAGATAAGCAAAACTAAATTAAAAGAAAAAGAAAAATAAGAAGGAGAAGGAGAGAGAGAGAGGACCCCAAGCATCATTATTTTATTCTTTACATCTGAGAATATTATCAACCCTTGTATTTCCTGGATATATTGGCAAATGAGCATCTCCCATTATTTTTAATCTGTAGTCAGTTTAAAATGGATTTCTGAGATTTCCAACCAAAATAATCCTCAATTTTACCATGTCACTACTTTTCACTTACAAATTTTTTCCATAATAAATAAACTCCTGTTTCAAACCCTGAGTGTTAGAACAGCTTAATTTCATCACTCTATGTGTGTAGCTTGACAACACTGTGATAAATGGATCATTCCCTCCTTCATCTACTGTGTTAGTTCAGTTCCATTCAAGACAACTATTCTAGTTACAAGTCCTCATCTCTATATGTAATGGAATGTCACTAAAAATGAACACCCAATACTTTGTGCTCAATTTATCTTGAGTGGTCAAGAGCGTAGGTAAATATCTCTATTAGATCTCTTCTGATCCTCATTCTAGTACCAGCATAGCTTAGGCTGGTTGGAGTAACAGGTTGCCCCAATAGTTTCAGACTAGCCTTTGTGAATTCTCTCCAGAGTCTCCAACCTGTTCTGTTGTGGTAATTTCAGTTTGCATGATAATACAATAGAAAGCCAAATTTGGGTAAGAAATGGAAAAAAGTTAAAACGTACTGTCTAAAATCACATTGATCCTCTCAGAGCTGACTTTCTGTCATTAATGAACCTTCACAATAAGATGAGTGTAAACCCTGACCTCCTGTTTAGGACTCAAATACTGAAAGTCCTTTAATAGTTTGAGCTCTAGAAAGAACACAGTACAGTTTATCTGATCTGATTGTATGTGATAAGTTGAAATCTAAAATTACCAGGCAATTGTTCCATAAGCTGGTGGTTAAAAAGTCAACAATATGTTGGCTATACGTTGACCATCCCAGATTTTTTCCAGGCAAGACCTGAATTTTCAGCAAGTATCTTTTAACAGATAGATATCCAGTTCCAAAGACTGAAAAAAGTGTGTCTTTGGGGACAGGACATATAGCCTTCAAAAATAATAAAAGCACTATTCTAATGCACCTCTCTTATCATGAGTTTATGTATAAGTATGAAGTATAATGCAAAATTCTGGAGTTCACCTTGCCTGATACTACTTATTCTGATTTTGGCAAAAATTGATTCTTAGAATGTGAATGTTTAAGATTTGATGAAGAATTCTTCTCTGCCACATACCATGTGACTCACTCAATTATGTTCTCCATTATATGGTTCGTTTTATTTTGGGAGTCCCACTTTGCATAACATCTGACTGAGTTTACTTTTTTAAACCTTTGGTTTTCAATTCTCAATTGACCTAAATATATAAAATTTGACCTAAAATATAAAATTCTTAAGAGCTCTTTACCATATGATCTCACCTATAAGTGGAACCTAATCAACAAAATACACAAGGAAGCCAAACATAACCAGTAATATTGAAATAAAAAAACAAACTGACAGTAACCAGAGGGGAAGAGGGAGGATGATAACAGCAGAAAGGGAGGGGAAGGGTCATCAAAGAACATGCATAAAGGACCCTCCAACAAAGCCAAATGGGGGAAGGATTGAGGGTGGGGGGTGGGGGTGGGTGGGGCTGGGGAAAGTGGTGGTGGGAAAATGTTGACATGGGGATGATGGGATGGGGTACAGGGCAGAGGGGATAAAGGGGAGAAAAAATGAGGCAACTTTAATAGCATAATCAATAAAATATATGAAAAAAATCTTGATAGAGCCATCTATTTTAAACATATGTTTTTAAATCATTAATAAGAGGGTACAATTTCTGATATAGTCTTATAATCATGACCTTACCTAGTGTAATTCAAGCACATATATTTCAAGTAGGCCTTTAGGTCAAAATACAGACCCACATTTTAAAGCAGAATGCAAGGATTCCTTGGGATTAGTAGAATAAAGTTGGTCAGAATTATTGTCTTCTATGTACAGAGAGTAAACTACCTTGGATATGAGTTTCTTTATTAAGCCCATAAGAAAGCACTGAAATATTCAACATACACCTCCTGATCTGGATCTAACACATTAATAATAGCAATCATCTTCCTGACATTAATCTCTATTTGGATAGCATGTAATTATCATGCTCCATTACTGGTCATAAACCATATGACTGAACACAATTTAAAATTTTCTTTCTATTGGAAGATACCAAAGTCATTGGCAATTAAAATATGCTACACATACTTCGTTCTCACTCATGCACTAATCATTTGTTCCCTACTATCAACAGCTGATAATAGCCCCTCAAAATCACCAGACTGCTCCATCATCATTTATCCAGTGGCTATTGGCTTCTCTCTCTCTAATTACAATCATCATTCTAGATTTTTGTGCATTTATGTTTTGCACTCTTAACCTCTCACCTGGTTGTACACTCTTTAAGGGCAGAAACCATATTTGACAACAATGCTGAGTTCAGTGACCTTGACTTTGTAAGTTCCCTCTATAAATCTTTCCTTAAACAGGGAATCATTGGTCAACATTTCAGCAAAACAAGTGTGTTGCAGTTTGATGATATAGAGAAAAGGAAAGTTTTATCATTGATAATATTAAAGAAATATTGGATTTTAAAAAAAGTATAATAGCTTTCCTAATGTCAAAACTTTCAGTGCTTTAATAGATGAAAATCTGATGTGATTCACCAAGCTGATATTGGGGGATATGGGTTATAACTTAAAGTCTTTCCCTAATTTATTAGAGCTATTTCTGCACATTTTTTCTAAGGACTGAGTTCTACAGAACTCATTTTGAAAAAGGATAGTTCAAAGCTAAGAGTATGGGCTATTGAGTATGGGTTATGTTCGACCTTTCCCTCTGCTACTTAGTACCTGTGCACTCATATGAACTGTATGAACTACTGAACTAAGTGCTAATATAGTCCAAATAGGATTCTAATATGCATAATGTAAGAGTAACAGCTGCACATGATTATGTTATAAGGACCAAATGCAATAATATATATGAAGGGTTTATCATAATTTCAATTTTTAAAGCATCATTAATTGAATGGATTGAATGCTAGGTGATCATAGTATTAAACATTGCTGTCTCTAACTTTTCCTATATTATCAGACCTTCAGTTTATTCTCCTCTAATACTGTTTCTTTTTCCATAAGTCTGATCCTGTTTTAAATGACCTTGCAAAATGTCTAAGCTTCAAAAGCATATATGAATCCAACCCATATCAAAAGGGTTAATCATGGGAAATTTAAAAATATCCTCGGGGAAAAGTGGCTCTGCAGAACTTTTCATGATATTTCAGTTCCTCAAGTTGCTAACCAATAAACCTCCTTTCCCTTTTGAATAGTGTTTTGTTTTCTACATGGGACATTATTTCCACTGTTTGACCAAAGTTCACCTCATTAATTCATCTTCGGTCAAAGAACAGATCTATTGTCAAATACACATTTCAATGACTGCAAGTTCTTTTGAGAGCCACTCTCTCCTTTGCAAAAGGTTTTGGAGGAAAGGTGCTTTTTCCTAGCTGTTTTCAGAAACCCTCCCTTTGTTTCAGAGACAATTCTTTTTATTTTGTTTAATTTTAGCCTTTTGTGTGTGTGCAAGAGCAAGTTTAATCCAATCCAGGAACAGCTTTCCTTCACTAGGTTATCAAATACAGCCAGAGTGAAAGCCTATTGCCTGGCCATGGATGTGACGGAAACAATTTGCATGTTGCTTAATTCTAACTCGATTCTATTGTACTGCAGTACTTTACCTTCTCAGCTGGAAGAGAAGTCAACCAAATGCAGCAGTGTCTCAATCAATGCAGAACCACAAAAACATGCCTAAACCAAAGTTCATAATGTGAGCTCAGAGACTTTGAAAGTAATCAGCAGAAGAAAGCAAAAATATACATACAAAGTATTTTCCCCTCTTGTTGCAGCATTCTCTTCATCATCCTCACATTGTGACCCTCCTCATGAAAAAAGTGATACCTATGTATCAGTATAATGACGTTTGTTTGTGGCAAACTGGAAACAAGCAACAACAATAAAGAGAGAAGTCACAGGAGATATACTTGATCAGGAGAATAAGAGTCTATCTTAAAATAAACAAGCGATACCAAAAAATGTGATGTACTCATATGCTGTATAAGAAAAGAAACATGGACTGGATTTCAAGACGGCTGCAAAGTAAGTGGAAGCTATGCTCACCTGTTCCTGGGGCGAAACCAGGTTTACAGCTAAATTATAGAGCAATCAATCTGCATAACCAACTGATGTGTAGCTGAACTGAAATATTATAACCAAGGGGGTACAGGAAAAGTCACATAGAGACTGGTAAGAAGGGCAAAGACATGGAAAGAGCTGGCTCCACACCCATGTGCAACAGTTGAAAACCCAGAGGTATATCTTGTCTGCAAAATCCCCTCCCCGCAAGGAGCATGGGGTCTCAATCCCATGTGGGTATCCTCAACCCAGAGCAACAGTGATGGGAAGAGGAGACCAAATAGCATCTGGTGGTGAAAATCAGTGGGGATTCAGTCTGCCCGCTAGAGAAGGGAGTTTGCTGGAGACCCTGATGCCACCTTCTCAGGTTTTAGCACCAGCCTGGGGAGTGCACTGCCTGGTCCCCTGATTGCTAGTAACACCAGTCTGTTGTGCTCACATCTTGCAGAAGGGTCTGATGGCTGTACCCAGAAGGCCCTACGGGGTGCTCTTTTTCTGGAAAAGCTCTTGATGGAGACTCAGACCGTGATTGAACTCTGTAGCTTTGGAAAGGGGACCATTCTTTCCCACCTCAAGCACACAGCCAGTGCCTGCCCATCCCTTGCACCTGTTGAATGACTGGCTGGCCCTGTCATTCCATGGTTTTGCCCTGCTGAGTTCATTTGTTCAGGGAGACCAGAGTGCCACACAGAGCTGGGACTTTCAGGGTGCATCATGTGGGGAGGCTTTTGTCCAAAAATCAGACAGGTGGGTGCAGGTTTTGTGGGGTTACATCATTGTGAGGGGACACTCCTATCTACTCTGCAAGTCCAGTTCACACTATTCCGGGAAGGAAAAGAAGCGCCTGCCCCCCCACTACAGCTTGCTGGCAACAAGCCCAAAGAGAGATTGTTTGAATCTGCCCTATCGAATCCTGGTGGCCCCACAATGCTGAGATTAGTTCCATGGGGAGGAGAGTGTGCTGCTCGGAGCTAAGGCATTTGGAGTGTCTCCCATGGAAACCAATGCCTGGAACCAGGACAAACTACTTGGCCCCTATTGTGGCCTCAGACAGTACCACTTCCAATGGGAGACTGTTTTGATCTGTCCTCCTTATCCCTGCTGGCATCACACTGTTGAGCTTACTCCTGTAAAGGAAATTATTGGTTGCATACAACTTGAATCTGCAGTATACTCCTCATGGGGGAGCTAAAGTTGGAGGCTCTGGTAGAAACTGAATGGTTTGGTCTGGGGTAGGGGCCACTTTCCTCTCATTGAGTACCTGACTAAATGGCCCCCATTCTCCAAACCCTGGTCGCCCTGCCATACTGAGCTTGTAATCTGTGGAAGGGCCTGTGGGTCAAGGCCAGTCTGAGTCCATGCTACAGTGTTTTTTTCAGAGGGCTCTGGAGGAAGGTCAGGCAACCTCAGGATGAGGCGGAGTAACTGACGAGTGGAGGTAGACCCCATGGAGCCTCAGACCTTTTATAGATCTGCCCCCAGTAATAAGCTGGAGAAAGCCAACACTTGTGCAAAGATAGGCCCCTTTCATGCATAACCAGGCCCAGTACCTACAGCCACAAAAAGTGAGTAGCATGGTAGCTCCAAACAGGTAGCCTAAGGCTGGTTATACACAACATCTGACATTGACATGTACCTGAACCCCTTCCAAGGGGTTCAACCAAAACAACAAATGATGCACTTCAGACCACCAGGGCTTGTCCCAACTAGCCATACAAACAACACACCCAAAGGAAGATTCAGGCAGGCACCAGACCCCGCTGAAAACAATTCCCCCTCAGGGAATAGCTCCTGCATAGTAACTTGCGCATGGTGATCAAAGTTTATCCTTATAGTCAGCCAGCCTGGAGGGTTAACTCTACCCATGATAGAGTCAACAGCATTAATTTAACTACAATAAGAAGGTGCTCATAAGCTACAAGAAACACTGAGCTCAGGTGATGTGGAAGATTGTACCACTGAGCCCAATAAGACACCTACATCATAAAGCCATCATAACAAATGTAGGAGTCATAGAAGGTCTAATACACAGAAACAAAATAGAGAGACAAAAAAATAGAACCCAAATGAAAGAACAAGAGAAATCTCCAGAAAAGAGAATTAAATGAAATGGAAGCAACCAAGATACAAGATGCAGAATTTTTTAAAATGGTTATATGGTTGCTCAAGGACCTTAGAGGAAGAATGGATGATCTCAGTGAGAACTTAAACAAAAAGATAGTAAGCATTAAAAAGGACATAGAAACCATAAAAAGGAACCAGAAAAAAAAAAAGAATACAATATTTGAAATAAAGCATGCACTAGAATGAATCAACAGCAGTTTAGATGAAGCAGAGGATCAAATCAGTGATTTAGAGGACAAGATAACAGTACGTACCATGCAGGGCACACACAAAAAAGTTTTTTTGAATGATAAAAGTCTAAGGCAATTTTGGGACAACATCAAGTATAACAACATCTGTATCATATGCAGAAGAAGAGACTTAGCAAGGCATAGAGAAACTGTGTGAAGAAATAATGGCTAAAAGCTTCCTAAATGTGGTGAAGGAAAACATCATACAAGTTCAGGAAGCACAGAGTCCAAATCAAGATGAACCCAAAAAGTCACACACAAGACATTATAATTAAAAAAGCAAAAATTAAAGACAAAGAGAGAATCTTTAAAGCAGTAAGAGAGAGACAGTATCTACAAGGCAGCTTCCATAAGGCTGTGAGCTGGTTTGTCAACAGAAACACTTAAGGCCAGAAAGGAATGGTATGAAATATTCAAAATGATGAAAAGCCAGGACCTAAAGCCAAGACCACTCTATCCAGCATGGCTATCATTTAAAATTGAAGGTGAAATAAATAGCACCCCCTAAAAAATGCTAAAGGAGTTCATGAACACAAAACCAATGTTACAAGAAATGTTAAAAGGCCTACTTTAACATTTAAAGACCTTTTTTGGTCTACTTAAAAGGCCTACTTTAAGAAGACCAAAAAAAAAGAAAGAAACAAAGAAAGAAAGAGAGAGACAGGGAGAGAGAAGCTAGGTATAAATAATAAAATGGCAATAAATAAGTACCTATTAATAATAACTTTAAATATAGGTGGATTAAATGCTCAATCAAAACATAGGGTAGCTAAATAGATAAGAAAAGGTGATTCATATATATGCTGTCTATAAGAGACCTACACCAGAACAAATGATACACATAAACAGAAATTGAAGGAATAAAAGAAGTATTTTATGCAAATGAAAACAAGCAAACAAACAAAAAGCTGGGATAGCAATACTTTGACAAAATAAACTTCAAAACAAAGGTCATAACAACAGACAAAGAAGGTCACTACATAATACTAAAGATATTGGTCCAACAAGAGTGTATAAACCTTGTAAACATATATGCACCCAAAGTAGGAGCACATGAATATATAAAGAAAACTTAGTGGACATTAAATGAGAGATCAATAGCAATGTAGTCATAGTATGGGATTTTAACATCCTACTGACCTCAATAGATAGGTCTTCCAGACAAAAAATTCAGCACAGCAACATTGACTTTAAATGACACAGTGGACGGAATGGATCTTAATTGGTATTTACAGGACATTTCATCCTAAAGTAACAGAATACATATTCTTCTCAAGTGAATATGGAACAATCTCAAAGACAGACAACAAGTTGGACACAAAATAAATCTTCATAAATTGAAGAAGATTGAAATCATACCAATCATCTTTGACCAAAAAATGTATGAAACTAGAAATCAATACCAATTAAAAAATGAAAAACATTCAAACAAATGGAGGCTAAATAACATGTTATTAAACAATGAATGGGTTAACAATGAGATCAAGAAAGAAATCAAAAGTTACCTGAAGAAAAATAAAAATGAACACACAACGAACCAAAATCTATGTAACAGAGAAAAAGTAGTCCTGAGAGGAAAGTTTATACCCTTACAAGCCTACCAAAAAGAAGAAAGAAAAACCTGAAAAAAATTCTAACTCTGCACCTAAAAGAACTAGAAAAAAAGTCCAAAGTAAAAAAAGGAAATAATAAAGATTAGAGAGAAAATAAATGACATAGAATCTAATAAATTACAGAAAATCAAAGAAACCAAGATATGCTTCTTCAAAAAGGTAAACAAGATTGACAAACCTTTAATGAGACTCATCAATAAAAGAAAGGAGAGAACCCACATAAATAAAATCAGAAATGAAAGAAGAGAAATAACAATTGACATCACAAAAATACAAAATATTGTAAGAAAATGCTATAAACAAATATATGCCAAAAAGTTAGACAACCTGGGTGAAATGAATTCCTAGAATCATACAGTCTTTCAAAACTGAATAAGAAAGAATCAGAAAACCTGAATAGATTGAATGCAAATAATGAAGTTGAAGCAGTAATTTAAAAATTACAGCGAACTAAAGTTCTGGAACAGATGGCTTCACAGACAAATTTTACCAAACATTCAAAGAAGTACTACCACTGATCCTTCTCAAACTATTCCAAACCATTCAAGAGGAAGGAAAACCTCCCAGTTCTTTTAATGAGGCCAGCATTATCCTAATTCTAAAACAAGATAAAGACACTGCAAGGAAAGAAAATTATAGAATGGATATCTCTAATGCACATAGATACTAAAATCCTCAAAAAATATTAGAAGGCTGAATCCAGCAATACATTTTTAAAAGATCATACACTATGACCAAGTAGGATTTATTCTGTAGATGCAAGTTTCGCACCATGTTTGCAAATCAATATACTATATATTACAGTATATAGTATAACTGTATAACTGAAGGATAATAATCACATGATCATATAAATAAATGCAGAAATAGCATTTGATAAAACCCAGCATCCATTTATGATAAAAACTCTCAGCAAAGTGGGAATTTTAGGATCATACCTCCAAATTATAAAAGCCACATATAACAAATCAACTGCCAACATCATACTCACTGGGCAAGAACCTAAAAGCATTTCCTTTAAGATCAGATATAAGACAGGGATGTCAGGTTTCACCACTCCTATTCAACACAGTACTGGAAGTCCTAACTACAGCAATCAGACAACAATAAATAAATAAATAAATAAATAAATAAATAAATAATAAATAGTAAATAAATAAATAGCATCCAAATTGGAAAGGAGAAATCAAAATTATCATTATTCTCAGGTGAGATTATATTGTATATAGAAAACCCTAAAGAATTCACAAAAAACTACTAGATCCAATAAATGTATTTGGCAAAGTAGCAGGATAAAAAATTAATATTCAAAAATTGGTGGCATTTTTATACACCAATAATGAACTATAAGAAAGAGAAATTGATAAAATAATGCCATTTACTATTGCAATAAGAAAAAACAATGTACCTAGGAATAAATTTAACCAAGGAAGTAAAAGACCTATATTATAAGATACTGAAGGAAGAAACTGAGGAACATACAAATAAGTGGAAGCACATACTATGTTCATAGATAAGAAAAAATGACATCATAAAATATCCATAGTATGCAAAGCAATATACAGATTCAAAGGAATTGTATTAAAATATTAATAGTATATGACTCGACTCCAGGAAGACAAACAATCCAATTAAAAAATGAGCAAACAACCTGAACAGACACTTCTCCAAGGAGGGCATACAGAGGCCCAGAGACATGTGAAAGGATGTTCAGCATCACTAGCCATCAGAGAGATGTAAATTAAAACCACAATGAGATATCACCTCACACTAGTCAGAATGGCCATTATAAGCAAATCAAGAAACAACAAGTGTTGGTGAGGATGTGGAAAAAAGGGAACCCTAGTACCCTGCATTCCTAGTGGGAATGCCAACTGGTGTAGTCACTGTGGAAAACAGTATGGAATTTCCTCAAAATAACTAAAAAACTAAAACTGACTTTTGACCCAGCAATCCCACTACTGGGACTATACCCTAAGAATCCTGAAACACCAATTCAAAAGAACCTATGCACCCCAGTGTTCATAGCACCACAATTTACAATAGTTAAGTGCTGTAAGCCACCTGAGTGCTCATCAGTAAATGAGTGAATTAAAAAACTGTGGTACAGTTACACAGTGGAATACTATAAAGCAGAAAGAAACGAACTCTTCCCTTCGTGACATCATGGATGGAAATGGAGGGCATTATGCTAAATGAAATAAGCCAGGAGGTGAAAGACAAATACTGTATGATCTTACCTATAAGTGGCACCTAATCAACAAAACAAACAAGCAAGCAAAATATAACCAGAGACACTGAAATAAAAAATAAACTGACAGTAACCAGAGGGGATAGGGGAGGGAAATAATTGGGGAAAAAGTGGTGGTGGGGGGGTCAAGGAACATGTACAAAAGACCCATGGACAAAGCCAAAGAAGGGTAGGATTGAGGGTAGGAGGTTGGGGTGGGTGGGGCAGGGGAGAGTTGTAGGGGGGAATTGGAGACAACAGTGCTTGAACAATGATAAATAAAATAAAATAAAATATTAATGGTATATGTCACAGACATAGAATAAATATTTGAAAATTTTATATGGAACCACAAAAGACTGAATACCTCAGCAATCTTGAGCAAGAAGAGCAAAGTTGGAGGTATCTCACTGCCTTTTATCAGGCTATATTATGAGCGCATAGTAATCAAA
The DNA here is from genome assembly GCA_004026545.1 of Mormoops blainvillei. Lineage (NCBI taxonomy): Eukaryota > Metazoa > Chordata > Mammalia > Chiroptera > Mormoopidae > Mormoops > Mormoops blainvillei. The sequence continues at coordinate 26,299 of PVJD01002896.1, forward strand.
ATAGCATTGTACTAGCATAAGAACAAACATAGAGCTCAATGGAGCAGAATAAAGAGTACACTAATCAACCCATGAGCTCATGGTCAATTAATATTTGACAAAGGAGGAGAGAACATACAATAGGGTGAAGACAGTCTCTTCAATAAATAGCGTTAGAAAAATTGGCCAGCTACAGGCAAAAGAATGAAACTAGATCACCAACTTAACACCATACACAAGAATGAACTCAAAATAGATTAAGGACTTAAATGTAAGTATCGTAACCATAAAAATCCTAGACAGTGGATTTTGGCACAGTGGACAGTGCCAAACATAGGCAGTAACATTTCAGACACTTTTCGTAGCACTATTTTTGCCAGTATATCTCCTTGGACAAGGGAAACAAAGGATGAAAGACAAACAAACAAATGGGACCACCTCAAACTAAATAGCTACGGCACAGCAAAAGAAACCATGAACAAAATAAAAAAATAATGCAAAAATGTGAGAACATTTTGCCAATGGTAGAGTAAGGGGTTAATTTCCAAAATGTATGAAGAACTTCTACTCAACACCAAGAAGACAAACAAACCAGTTAAAAAAATGGGCAAAGGACCTGCATAGCCACTTCTTCAAAGAGGATACACAGATGGCCAATGGACATATGAAGAATGCTTAATGTCACTAATCATCACAGAGATGCAAATTAAAATCACAATGACATATCATCACCCCACGCCTGACAGAATGGCTACCATCAATAAATCAACAAACAAGTACTGGTGAGGATGTGAAAAAATGGGAATCCTCATGCACTATGGGTGGGAACGCAGACTGGTGCAGCCACTGTGGAAAACAGTATGGAGTTTCCTCAAAAAATTAAAAATGGAACTGACTTTTGACCCAATGATCTCATTTTTGGGAATATACCTGAAGAAACATGAAATACTAATTTGAAAGATATAGGCACCCTTATGTTCATTGCAGGGTCATTTACAATAACCAAAATCTGGAAAAAGCCCAAGTGTCCATCAGTAGATGAGTGGATAGAAATGCTATGGTACATTTATGCAATAAAATACTGCTCAGCCAGAATCCACCCCCTCCAAAGAACCTTACCTTTTTTAGTAAGCCATTCAGAGAAAGACAAGTGCAAAAAGTCATATATATACATGAAACATAAACATAATCAACAGTGCGATGATAACCAGAGGGAATGGGAGCAGGAGGGTAGGTGGAGGTAGGCAAAGGTGGAGTGGGTATGGGCGAAAAGGAACTTCACTTGGGGCGATGGATGAGTGTGCAACGCACTGTGCAGATGATGTTTTATCCTGAATTATACACTTGAATTATACACTTGAAATATGTGTGAATTATATACTTGAAATATGTGTGGTTTTTTTTCAATAAACATCACCCAAATACAATTAAAAAATAAAAAATAAAAAGAAAGAAAAGAAATGTCATAAGTTTTGTTTCTTATTCACAGTATCATTTACCACAGAGATTTTTCTATTATAACAAACATGTACAGCAAACAAAAGTAAATGAACAGCAATAACATAGGAAAGAGCATTCGTTTGCAAAGGAGTAGACTTTCACCCCAGTGGCAGAAGCCGAGGGATCATTTAATGGGGGAAATAGAGACATCATCCAGTTAATATGCAGCCTAGGAAATGACAACATCAATTTCTCCCCCATAACCACATCAATCACTTACAGCTGTTCCTAGGCAGAAGGCCATTCGCACATCATTATCACCTTCCAGGAAGGTGAAACAACTGGCATATTCTGTGTTGCCCAGAACCCAATGTAGCAGAAAAGAATGAGAAAAAACTCTTAGCGAGGGCATTATAAAGAGTTGGATAATATGATTTGGGGTTATAAAATTATTTATTTTAAAGCCCAAATTTTGAACACATCCATATAACGGTGGCAAAAACGCTTTGTAATTAATATATTCCTTCTAATGCCAAGTAATAAAATGTCCAATGATTAGCCTGATGTACAGATGTAGACCAAGGCAAGATACCGATTCTGAAAACACATATTAAGTGCCCTCTACCATACTAAATGCTAGAAACTCAGTGTGTATGGTCAGCGGGTTCAAATCAGTACTTGGAGAATTCAGTAGTTTTCTTACCCATATCACTTGACTATAAATCCCGGTTCATATTATCGGATGATGCTGTCTATCGAGCACACAACGAAACCTGAATAAGAGCAAGACGTAGCACTAGTACCCTAGTGTAGCAGGCTTGCTCCTCAACATCAAACATTACATAGTTACATCCATGTTTTACAGAGAGGGAAAGAGACAGAGACAGAGAGAAAATTATGCTTAAGCTAATTATTTGCAAAAAAAGACTATATTTTTTTCTGGTATTAATTAACCATTCTATGATTGTTATTTATATAGCAAGTTAAAAATAATTCTTTCTCATTCTCACTTCCCCTTGTGGTATCGTGTGTTCAAGATGGCCACTACAAGTTTCTCCCATCCTTGTAAGAGCATCACAGTCTCAACAGCTCTCTGCTCTGTGGCACCATCGTTGATAAACAAAACCTAAAGGATCAGAGTTTAGCTATGATTCCTGAAGAAAGCCACACGTATCCTGTTGCTGATACACGCCATCTTGAAATGAGCATCACTTGGATTTCACCTGATTCTTCTAATTCCAGCTATTAGTCACCTGATTTTATTGACATAAAAACCTGCTATTTAGCTGAAGAAATCTTTGTCTTCCCTTTAATCAGCAGATTTTTTTCAGGCTACTTAATTGACTGTATGCTATAATTTCTGGGTTGTGGCTTTACTGTATCTCTATTGTACAATAAAAATACATATAAGTCTTCAAGAAACCTGTATGAATTCTGATTAAGTTGCACACTCTTGTCAAGTTTAAATCATGTCAGTGCATTGTAGATAGCATTGAATTTGGTTTAGAGATTCATTTTACTTTGGCAGCATTGTCCATAGTCCATGCTGATCTTGTGAATCTATTATAGTTTCACCAGTCAATTCCTGTGGAAGAAATATGTGACTGGTTCACATTCACCTGTAGAAATCCCTTCCTTAGCCGGGCTACCTCTATACTTCCCTAGGAATCTGAATTTTCATGACCTAGCTCTTCAGCATTTCATGCATTTATTATAATAATATGCTTCCTATCAGTTCAGTGCAAAGCAAAGTCATATTCAAATTAGATGAAGGTCCAATTACAAAGTCATGTAGACACGTGATAGATAACAAACCCATATGTGGTCTTCTAGAACTTCTTCGTATCCATGTCTCAACCTGTATGTTAGCATGCCTTCTTTCACTTATCCTTTCTAAAAATATAAATTTAAAACCTTCTTTTGTAATCCCATTTTTTTGTAAAAAACCCACTAGAGAACAAATAAATAAATGAATGAATAAACATATAAATGAACATATGTAAATACTATTAACTAGTTGTATAGTTAATTATTTTATAACTATGTATAGAAAAAAATTCACCTTAACCTTTTAATTTGAAATTAACAGGCGCACATATCCAAATGACAAGGTAAATACTATTAACTAGCTGTATAGTCAATTATTTTATAACTATGTATAGAAAAAAATTCACCTTAACCTTTTAATTTGAAATTAACAGGTGCACATATCCAAATGACAAGGCAGCAGAGCAGTAAGATGCATGTAACTCTCCCTGTTCTGACTCTTTCTGTTTGCCACAAATCCATGCGTCACATTACTGTTATTATTGTATTATATTTTTATGGAAGGAAACAGATTTTTCTTAAAAGGGTTTCCAGTTTGGGGGAGCTGGGAACATTCCTTCTATGAAGACTTATACATTGTATTTTGCATAGTCCTTTGGAGATCAAAATATAATTTTACTTATAGTATCTCATTTATACATGACATCCAATCCAGAAATGGGTAGGCAAAACATTATGCTTCATGTTTTATAAGTGAAGGAACTGAGAGAAGTAATTTTTCTGAACTTCTTCTATTAAGATGAGAAACATATAATAAAACCGAGACTTCTGATTCTCGGGTTAATTCCTTTTACCTATTCATGTCATTGACAGAGCTGAAGGGCAAGTTCAGTGGGCTTGAGCAGCCCTTGATACCTCTAAGTCACCTTCTCTTTGCAATGATGGCATCTTTAACAGTAAATGTACTCAAGACCAAAATTTGGACATAAAGTTGGGCCATGAAAATGGCCAAGTATGTCTAAGGAGGGAGATGGAACACTCCAAAGAATTGTTCATATTCAGCAATGTGACACCTGGACTGGCGACCTGGGGGTAAAAAGAGGATGGCATGAGAGTCCCAAATCCTAAAGTAAAACTGACCATTACGACAAAAAGATAATTTACACAAATTAATAAATCAACCTGACTATGTTGATAAGATTTATACTTTTTAAAAAATATTGAATTCATTAAAAAATAGAAGCGTCTCTGGTTTATGATCGTAGCATTGCAGCCAAGCTCCTCTGACACATTCTTTTGACCCTGGAGCATAGGTGCTATTGCTTGGGGCCACTTAACTACTTTGCCATTGGGGGACTATGTCTGTGGACGTACCTCCCCGCACAGTATAGTCAGGATGAGCAAGCCCCAGGCATGGCCCCAATTTTTATCTCAGTCAGCATTGCACAGCCAGGCGTGCAGCTCCCTTGTCTCTAGCCAGTCTCTGGAAGCATGGTGACAGGTAATTATAAGAGTTAAATAGGCTTGGCATTGTCATTTTCAGAAACTGCTTGCAAAGCACACGAACTCCACTTGCTGCACTGCCTCCATTTCAACATCCAAGACATATTAAAAGGATTTTTATTTAGAATTTTATGTTCCACAACCATTTTATAATTTTTTTTATCCCCACAGAGAACTTTCATTTGCTCTGAGTAATAGTTATTTTTTTAAACCAAGCTATTTATTGTGGCTGACCAACAGTCTAGGTTATTATGACCAATTAAGAATAAAAGATGGAGAAGCTTCAACTGCAGTGATGCAAGAGACAGTGGAAAAGTTCTCATTCATTATGCTTCCAACGTTTTCCCATGAAGGAATAGTTTTCTTAGGTCGCCATGTTAGATTTGAAGAGCTTTTCTATTTCCTGAAGCCTGTTCAGTTAGATAGCAACTCAACACAGGTTGCTATACTTCGATGTTGAGGGATGGGGAATATTATTATTATAAAGTCTTTGGGAACATATGGTTCAATCGGAAAGATAAAAAATACTCTGTATTTGTTTAAGTAAACTAATTTTTATTAAGGAAAAATATGTTGGTAGTTTACATACATTGGTCCTTTCAGGATTTTTCTTTTGTATGAAAGAACCGTTTTCTCATGGCCTCCACATCTTAACGTTTAAAAGTACATATCTCAGAGCTAACAGTAAACACAGCGCTTTGTTGGTTTTCAAAGAGAGTGTCACATACTTCCAAACATAAACCTTGCTCTTTGTTTCATCTCAGCTGCTTTAACATATTTACCTGCGCAATGATTTCATTACGTAACTCACTACTCCAATGTGGCAAACACAACTCTGAAGGTATTGTCTATTCTAGTTGGGGAACTTGCTGATCTCAAATCCTGAGGGTGGCTGTATGGTGCTTAAACTTGTAATGGAGTGACGAGTGGCGTTTTTCAGTTTCCCTGGTAATCCAGGGCTGGTACTTCCCGATATAATGAGGTATACTGGTTCTGTATGAAAAGGCATAAATTTAACTTGGTATCGAGAGGTCAGTTCAATAGGAGGGTGAAAGGAATAGGAAAATTGTCAGACACATGCTTAAGAGGATTCTTGCAATTTAGTTTGCTGGCCGAGCATCTGATCATTTATTTAGCTTCCCTGAGAGGTTTGATAATGTTTTTATTTGCTATTTTGTAGTTGGAATTTTTTTTCCCATTCGGCTTGTGGAAAGGGCTGGGAAAGATCACAATGACTTAGAATCAACAAATGTTGAAGCATTTCTTTGTGGTACTTAAAATAAATTGCATTCAAAAACAGGAAAGAGATGTGGGTGCTGAATGGGAACATGGAGAGAGAACGCTGCATTTGTTTGTGTGTAGATGCCGTTTTCCAACGTGAACATCATAACCTTGGGGGCAGATGGGGCCCCCCATCTAGTAGTAAATGTAGTAAAGTTTTAGGGACTAAAGAAGGCCAATGTCTCAATCTTCTGGAATTTAAATGGACCAGAATATGTATTCTCTAGCAGACTAAAATAATAACTTACTGAAGACAGATCTAGTAGATAATGTTAAGGGGTCAAATAGAAGAATTTTCACTGAAAATATGACCCAGACTTATGGAAGCCAGAAAACAAAGTTCAGAAGGGTGACTGCCTTTAAGGTGACTGGGGAGGAATCTTCAGGTTGTATGTAACTACACTGAAATGATTGATTAAAAGAAAACCTCCAAATCAATATTGGCTGGGCTATCCCTTTCTTCCAAACCTGAGAAGGTTCCTTGGGAAATGTCAGACCACAGGGCCCCACTATGAAACAGATGAGAGTTTTAGTGAGTCCCACTCATCCGCCAGTGCTCTCTTTTTTATGAGAAAATATGGCAGCTGCCTACACAGAGGGTGTTGAGGGACACAAAATATACTCTTCCTTCAAAAAACACCCTCTAGGGATAGTACCAGACCCATCACAAAACATTTCATGCCCCAGTCCATTTGTCTTGTCCTTCATAGGCACAGGGACTGTTTGTAATCTGACTCATTCTACAGTTGCCCTTATTAGCTCTAAACTGACAACCCATTCTTTCTACCCACAGTTTTTAATACTTGTACCAACTGCCTTACAAACACCTTTTTTTAGTTGCATGTTTTCTGCTTTTGTATGGATTTTATTTTATTTTTTAACATTTTAAAAAACTTTTATCATTGTCCTACTACGGTTGTCCCCATATTTCCCCCATTACTCTCCCCTGCCCTACCCATCCCCTCCCCCACATTCAATCCTTCCCCCCCAGTGTCTTTGTCTGTGGGTCCTTCACACATGTTCCACGACTTGACCCTTCCTTTCCTTTCCCTCACTATCCCCCTCCCCCGCCCCTCTGGTCACTGTCAGTTTGTTCTTTATTTCCATGTCTCTGGTTCTATTTTTTTTTCCCTTCTTTGTTTTGTTGATTAGGTTCCATTTATAGGTGAGATCATATAATTCTTGATAGCCAGCAAAACTTCCAACTCAGTGTACCTGAAACTCAAAGTATCACATGTCACAAAAAACCATTTGTCTTCTGACTTCCATGTTGGTATTACTGGTCCCCATTTGCTGTTGACAGATGCAGGGAAATGTGCACTATCTTTTAATGTTCTTTCTCTTCTTTAAATCATACCCAATAACTTTTTGAAATTTATTAAAATAAATTTTCAACCTTAGCCTTCAAGGAGAATTAACTTACTCTTATCTCTACTATTCTCTTGTTGCTTGATTTTCCTTTTAAAGTAGCATAGGATGACAAGGATACCTTGCTCAAAATGCTTGAATGGGGCCTAGAGAGAAAGTCCAGTCTACTGAAACTGTATTAAACTCCTTTCTAACCAAATTCCAGCCTTCTCTCTCACTACAGCCCTCACAAACCAGGCTGGATGCCCTAATTCCCAACACTTCAGATGGGATTGTTTTCAGATCCAAAGTCTTCAAAGAGGGAGTTACATTAAAATGAAGTAATTAGGGTGGACTCTAATCCAGTCAGGCTTGTGTTCTTACCAAAATAGGAAATTTGGACATAGACATGTACATGCACATTGGAAAGGCCATGTGAGAGCACAGGGAGAAGATGGCCATCCTAAGTCCAGAAGAAGGCTTCAGAAGGAACCAAACCTGCCAACGCCTTTATCTTGGAATTTTAGCCTCCAGAAGTGTAAGAAAATAAATTTCTTTTGTTTAAGCCATCCAATATCTGATATTTTGTTATGGAAGCCCTAGGAAATGAACACACATTTTAAAACTTAGTAAAACTATACTATTTAACATGTACATAAACATCACTACAATATGTCTTACTCAGGATTTTGTGCATTATGTTTGGTATTTAATGCCTTTCACTGTGCCCATACTCGTTATTCTGAATGCTTAGCTCAAATGCTGCCATTTTCTAGAATATATCCTAGATTCCTGAACTTGAAGATTCTCCTTCATTTGGTGACTAATAAAACTTTATTTGTAATTCTAGCAAAATAACTACCACAACCTGACACATACTATAATTATATATTTGTTCATCATTTTCCCTCATATACTTCCCGTCCTTAACAGCAAGCACATTGTCTATTACATCGTCGTAGCTCCATAGTACCTTAGAGCATGCTCTGTAAACAGGATGTGAGGACTGTAAGTTCCATTAGGGAAACAGCCATGTTCCTACCTCCCTCACCACCTAGCCTTTCCAATTCCAGCTCGCATCAGCACAATTCCTATGTGAAACAGTATTCAGTAAGTATTTGTGGAATGAATATACACTTAAGCCAACTGATTAAAAGGAAGCTCAGAAATCATACAGTTAAATTTCCTCATACTGCGAGCAAAAAAATGATGTATAGAAAAGTCAGTGCCTAACTTTTAGTTTTCTAGTAAATTAGTAGTCTAACTAAAGCTACTGATAGGATCTCCACAATTTGTAGCTGTTTTTATAACTCAATATTGTACTCCGGGAATAATACGACCCTTTTAAAAAGTTAGTGCCTACTCAGGGCATAAAAGAAACATGAAGTTATTAATATGCATTATATTTTGTTTCTTGTATTAGAAACTTATTACAGTGCAAGGCTTTTGAGAGAATGAGTCCCGTATAATCAGATGTATAAGAAGTGACATATTAGATGATAGACAACGTAGGTTGATGCCTGACCATTTTTTTAATTATAGTTCTTCACTGAGATGCCACATCCTGTCAAGAGTAAACATAAAGGTTTCAGACACCAAGCATTTCTGTGTATGCAAGCACACGTGCATACGTGATGCTGTGATAAATAAGTGCTGAAAACGGAGTTCAGAAAGACAAGAAGGAGGATGGGAAGAGCTCTAATGAGAAATTCAGATAACTTTCCATTTTATTTTAGTAATTGTTATGATATAATATTAATTCGTAACATAAAAATGTTCTAAAGTTTGAATTCTATGCAATCAGGCTAATTAGTTATTAACATAGTCTACTTGTTATAGAACTTGAGTTAAGCTAAAGACAATGTGTTTTGCAACAGCTAATGGTGAAAAAAAATGCTACTCTCTCTAGTGCTTATTCTCATACTGCAAGGCTTCTCACCCTCAGCACAACTGACATTTTGGGCCAGATCGTTCTTCGCTGTAAGGGCTGTGCTATGCATTGCAGGAGGTTTAGCAGCACCCCTAGTCTCTAGCTTCACCCCCACCCAGCATCACCCCCACCCAGTTATGATAATCAAAAAATTTTCCAGACATTGCCAAATGTTCCTTGGGGGTATAAAACAGTCCCTGGTTGAGAGTCACTGATTATAACAAAAAAGGTTGTTTTTGAGGTTCTATTGTTTAAGGAAGGCTAACTGCTTTTGAAAAACATGAACAGAAACAAACAAGATCAGAAAGAAAAAAAAAACTAAGAAAACCTACCCAAAATTTTAGTGGCAGAACAGAGTAGGGTATTTCTTGCTTTAAAAGAGCCTAGTGCAGATCTGGATGGGGACAAGTGAGATATGGTGCTTGTTTCATGCCGTGACCCAGGTTGCTGGTGGCTCTGCCATATTCAAGATTGCCCTGACTTGACACAGTCAGCAGATAGGAAAGAGCTGGGTGGACCATGTGTGGTAGATTTCCACCAACCTGGTCAAAAATTGGAGCATAAACTACCTGCTTACATTCCATTAATTGAAACTCAGTCACAAGGCCTCACTTAATTGCAAGGGGATCAGAAATGGAGTGTATCTTTGAGGGGGAAAAAGAAATAATTATAGTAACATAGTTTATTCTGTGTATCTAATAATAAAAAGGTTGTATTATGTTGCATTTCTACTAAATGTGAATTTTTACTAAATGAAAGTGCTTCTGCCTTCTGTTGGGCCCAGAAAGTATTTTATTAAGACTAAAGGATTCCCTGCAGTTATGCCTCTGAGTTGGTTTACCTGTCCTTGAACCAAGAAGAGCCTAAGACTGAAATGTTCTGTCCTGAATCACCTTTGGTCAATGCCTAGAGTGGACTGAAGGAGACAATCGATAGCAAAGTAAATAAGTTTATATTTAAGGGAATTTTTATGGCCTCTCTGACATTATGTGCATTTTTATTTATTTACTTTTTTTCTGAGCTATGCCATAGATTTTTAATAGAAGTTGGTGCAATAACTGCTGCAGTTTTATATTGTTCAAATATGTGACAGACTTTGATATTCAGATCAACTGATCAAACTAAACTAGTTTTATTTTATATTTCCTTTTGACATTTGCCATAGATGGACTTGAATATAATTCTACCTTTAAGGAGGGTTAAACTTCATCATATACAAAGACAAAAGATGCATCTATTAAATAGTGGTAAAATAGCCAGCCAAACATGTTAGTTTTGAAAAAGTATACGTGCCAATTATAATTACCTACAATTGTGATCACTATACTTGTTTCATTATTTATCTCTATAAGCATCTCTATTAATCTATCTTCATTGGGGGCATACATTCCAAAGAAAAGAGCAGATGTCAGTATACTGTCCCTGGCCCCCAGAAATACAGCATGCATGTCATTAACTTGAATTCCATATTTGTTTTTTTGGTTTCGTCTTTCTCAATTTTCATTTTCATTTTTTTTTTACTGTTGTTCAAGTACAGTTGTCTCCATTTTCCCGCCACCACTGTCCCCTGCACCACCCACCCCGACCTCCCACTCTCAATCCTTCCCAACTTTGGCTTTGTCCATGGGTCCTTTACACGTGTTCCTTGATGACCCTCTCCCTTCGTTCCCCCATTATCTCCCTCCTGCCTCCCCACTGGTTACTATCAGTTTGTTCTTTATTTCAATGCCTCTGGTTATATTTTGCTTACTTGTTTGTTTTGTTGATTAGGTTCCACTTATAGTTGAGATCATATGGTATTTGTCTTTCACCACCTGGCCTATTTCATGTAGCATAATGCTCTCCTCCAGTTCCATCCATGCTGTCATGAAGGGTAGTAGCTCACTCTTTCTTTCTACTGTGAAGTATTCTTTGTGTAAATATACCATAGTTTTTTGATCCGCTCATTTACTGTTGGGCACTTAGGTTGCTCAGGGCACTTGGCTATTGTAAATTGTGCTGCTATGAACATTGGGGTGTATAGGTTCTTTTGAATTGGTGTTTCAGGATTCTTAGGGTAAAATCCCAGCAGTGGGATTGCTGGGTCAAAAAACATATCCATTTTTAGTTTTTTGAGGAAATTCCAAACAGTTTTCCACAGTGGCTGCACCAATCTGCATTCCTACCAAGTTTACTAGGGCTTCCTTTTCTCTACAACCTCACCAGCACTTGTTTGTTGATTTGGTTCTGATGGCCATTCTGACTGGTGTGAAGTGGTATCTCACTGTGGTTTTAATTTGCATCTCTCTGATAGATAGTGATGTTGAGCATCCTTTCATATATCTCTGGGCCCATTATATGTCCTCCTTGGAGGAGTGTCTGTTCAGGTCCTTTGCCCATTTTTTAATTGGATTATTTGTCTTCCTGAAGTAGAGTCATGTGCAATCTATGTATTTTAGAGATCAAACCCTTATCAGAGGTATCATTGGCAATTATATTTTCCCATACAATTGGTTCCATTTTCATTTTGCTGATGCTTTCTTTAGCCGTGCAAAGCTTCTTATTTGATGAAGTCCCATTTGTTTATTCTTTCTTTTATATGTCCCTTGCTCTAGGTAAATACTGGTAAAAATACTACTGTGTGGAAATTTTCTTGCCTATGTTCTCCTCTTGTACATTTTTGGTGTTGCAACTTATATTTAAGTCTTTTATCCATCTTCAGTTGATTTTTGTGTGGGGTATAATTTGGTGGTCAAATTTCATTGTTTTGCATGTAGCTGTCCAGGTGTCTCCCAACACCATTTGTTGAAGAGGCTATTTTTACTCCATTTTATGCTTCTACCCCCATTGTCAAATATTAACCTGCCATAGAGACATGGGTTTATTTCTGGGCTCTCTACTCTGTTCCATTGATCTTTGTGTCTGTTCTTATGATAGTACCAAACTGTTTTGATTACAGTGGCCTTATAATATAGTTTGATGTCAGGTATTGCCATCCCCCCTACATTGTTCTTTCTCAAAATTGCTGCAGCTAATCGTGGTCATTTATGGGTCCATATAAATTTTTGAAATGTTCTATATCTGTGAAATATGTCACTGACATTTTAATAGGGATTGTGTTGAATCTATATATTGCTTTGGGTTGTATGGACATTTTGATGATGTGAATTCTTCCAATCCATGAACGCGGTATATGCTTCCATTTATTTGTGTCTTCCTTAATTTCTTTCTTCAGGGTTGTGTAGTTTTCTGAGTACAGGCGTTTTACCTCCTTGATTAAGTTCATTCCTAGATACTTTATTTTTCTGGTTGCTATAGTAAATGGGATTTTTTTCCCCTGATTTCTGATTCTGATATTTCATCGTTGGTGTACAAAAATGCCTTTGATTTCTGAATATTGACTTTATCTGCTGCTTTGCCAAATTCACTTATTAGGTTGAGTAGTTTTTCGGTGGAGTCTGTCGGGCTTTCTATGTACACTATCATGTCATCTGCAAACAATGACAGTTTTACTTCCTCCTTTTCAACTCGACTGCCTTTTATTTCTTTTCCTTGCCTTATGGCTGTGGCTAGGACTTCTAATACTATGTTGAATAGAAGTGGTGAAAGCAGACATCCTTGTCTTGCTCGATCTTAGTGGGAAAGCTTTTAGTTTTTGCCCTTTGAGTATGATGTTGGCTATAGGTTTTTCATATATGGTCTTTATTATGTTAAGGTATGCTCCCTTTACTCCCACTTTGCTGAGTGTTTTTATCATAAATTGATGCTGTACCTTATCAAATGCTTTTTCCGCACCTATTGTTATGATCATGTGATTTTTGTCTTTCCTTTTTTTTATGTGATGTATTACGTTTATTGGTTTGCTAATATTGTACTTACCCTGCAATCCTGGGATGAATCCAACTTGATCATGGTGTATGATTTTTTTAATGTTTTGCTGGATTTGGATTACCAATATTTTGTTGGTAAGGATTTTTGAGTCTATGTTCATCAGTGATATTGGCTGGCAATTTTCTTTCTTTGTTGTGTCTTCATCTGGTTTTGGGATTAGGATGATGCTGGCCTCATAAAAAGAGTTTGGGAGTCTCCTTCCTTCTTGGGTTTTTTTTGAATAGTCTGAGAAGTATAGGGGTTAGTTGTTCCTTAAATCTTTGTATGTATTTTTAAAATCATCTAACATTTGAAAAAATCCAAATTTGAAGATAAAAATAAATTCTAATGTTGGGTAGTCTTTTGTATATATAATAGACATTTATGTTCTCAGGGAGTCAGGAGATTGAATATCTTTTTGTTTTGTTTTGTTTTGTTTTTGCCTTCAGTTGTGAGAAATGTATATTCACTCTTCCTTTGAAGACAACAAATTCATAAAAGGGTTGGCTGGAATGGAGAGAGTCCTGTTTGTAATTATGGAGCAGAGCAAAGCTAACAGATCACACAAGCAAAGCTAAAAGATGAAATCTTTGATCACAGGCCCATCATGCCTGAAGTTTTACATGTTGAAAGAGTGAGCTGACCCTCAATGAAATACCTTCATTTCAGTTTATTTTTGGGTATGGTCTTCCCTTAGGAGCTTTATATCCTTCCCTAGAGCTTTTTTCCAGCTGTTCACTTTCAGTCCAACATACATTATCAAGAAAATTTTATTCAAAACCATATACCTGTGCCATGGGGTGATACAAAAGCCTAAACTCTGCTCTCCAGAAGAAAGAGCTGTGAAAGCAGCTAACTACATTCAGCATGACCGAGCAGCCTACCTATAGCAGTTGTCATATACTGTAGAGTACAGGTGATGAACTAATTAAGTTTAATTGGGGGACTTAGCAAATGACTCATAGAGAAGAGTTTAAGTGGAGACATGAAGTAATATGAATTTTATTAGGCTGGGGATGGAGAAAAGATAATTGCAGGCTAAAGGAATAGTTTGCTCAAAGGAGTGAAGGTGTTTTAGTGTATGTGGTCTCTTCAGGGAAGGCTGAATCATTAGGAACAGAATAATTAGCATAGCAAAAGTTCTGAGCTCGAGGAACTCTATCAATCTACCTCGCACTAGCTCCGCCATTCCTTTTAGTCTCACATCCTCTACTTCCTTAGACATGATGGAAATGAACTATGCTCACTCTCATTTCCATCACTCTCCTTATGCAGGTTCACGCAGACAAAAAAAATGTGCTACCTTCTAAATCTATATTTAGCTAACTTTAGTTTCTCTTCTCCTTAAAATTGTTCTCTTTCATACCAACTCACTTCTACCTGCCCCCACCCCAACCCACATATATTCATCTCTTTCTTCCTAGATCAGCTTTTAACATCTTAAGGCAAATGAATTCATACTATATATTCTCTCATTTTCTGCACATGTGGTGTGCTTCATTCTTTTACCGAACTAAAAGATCTATGTGGGCAATAACCATGATTTATACTTATTGGCAGCATCCTTGACTTCCATGAATATAATTGCTATATAATTTGCTTAAAACAATCTTTCAATGAAATGGGTCAGAATCTTGAGGTAATAAAAGTATCAGCTTTGGTATTTAATTGCAACTTTAAAATGGTAACCAAATAAGAATACATACCTGTGGCAAAGATTCCCCTTGTATTTGGTAGTTAGTATGATTTAAATTCATTAGCTAATGTCCCTCCACCTATTGCTTATCTTTTGACCTCACAGTACACCTTGTATATTTAATAATTTTCTTGTTCTAAACAGGTGTACTTGCCACAAGGAGGATATGCTGAGAGGGTTGTTTCTTTGTCATTTCACAAGAAGAAAAAGATACCATATTATTTAACTCATGAAATAAAAAAACTCTGAAATTATGACAAGTAAAGTTTATTTAAAAATAGAGAGGCAGGATTAAGAAATACTTAAAAGGACAAATACAGCCCTGGCTTGTGTAGCTCAGTGGATTGAATGCTAGCCTGTGAACCAAAGGGTGGCTGGTTCATTTCCCAGTCTGGGCACATGTCTGGGTTTCAGGCAAGGTCCCCAATAGGGGCGGCATGAGAGGCAATCACACATTGATGTTTCTCTCCCTTTCTTTCTCCCTCCCTTCCCCTCTCTCTAAAAATAAATAAACAAAATCTTTTTAAAAAAAGAAAAATACAATTTTTCTAATTTTGTTTGCACAAGTGTAAAATTGTTTACACAATTTTCTAGTTTTGTTTACACAGTAAGTTTACTTTTAGGGAAAGATTCATGGATGGCAATTTAGCTAAGCAGTTATAATCAGATTAAATCCATAAATTTGGCAGGTGGCCTGGTGGAACTTAATCCTGGTTTATCATTAGCAACCTGCCTAAATGCTCAGTTAGTTCACCTGCTAATGGGGTATAATAGGTAGTGGAAGTATACTAGTAAACTCTATCTCATAGAGCTCTTAACTGAGTTAATATATTAACAATACACAGAATAGTGTACAGCACAAAGGAAACCCTTCCTAAGCATTAGAAGAATCCCTGGGCTTATCAAATTCTCTCATGGGGTGAGTTCACAATCTGAAATTTAGATTTCAGATTGTGAACTCCTTATCTTTTCTTTGCCTAGTTCCAGTGAGTTTTCCGTTAATAGTAGATGAATCATACTAATATTTGATCTGAATAAAAGGTTGACAGAAAAAAATGTTTGATGTGAATAAAGAACTTTGGGCAAAAATCACAGAATTTCACAATTCTGTAATGGCAAAAGAGCTATTGAAATGCTTAGAGAGTTTACTGAGGAAAAAGTAGACTCCAAATTTAAGTTGTTCGGAGTCAGACAGAATAAAGTTTTTTCTTGTTTGATATAATACTTCTACTCTATTTTTAGAAACATCAAATATAGATTTCTTGGGCATAGTTGATTGATAAAATTAAAAAAAAAATTTCCCAAAATTTTCTGACCAACATCTATTTTTAGGAAGTTCTTCGTCTATGATGCTTATGGGAGGAGTTGCATTTTCCAGTCATGGAGTAAAAGCCTTAGTGAAAATTTGGCAATTAATGGTAATACATGGGGTTAGTCCACCCTGAGCTGTCACAGATAACGTGTAATCATTGTAAATAATGTCTCCCTAGATCTCAGTGCGACAGCTTTTACTGCAGGGTCCTTAAAATGTGCCTGGAGGTCTGAGCTCAGCATATCTCAAAGGATTTATAGACATCTTCACAATTCAGGGGTTTAAGAATATGATCCAGTTACTTTTCTTCTTCTAACATAATGTAATGAAATAATAGGTAGTTTAATTTTCCTAGTGCTTACAAGTGTTTTATTTATAACTAGAAGAGCAAAAGACCAACTTTCTATTTTCAAGCCATTTCAAGAAAGAAAATTGAATTCATGAAAACATTCTTTCCAAAGAAACTGGCAAAAGTTAATGTACCATTAAAACTACTGGCTGTTTATGGGAGTTTAATTGTCAATGAACTTTTCTCATGACATACCCATGACTACCACATGGCTATTCTGAGATAGGCAGATCCTAGAATATGTACCTTTCCTGATACAAGAAAGGAAAAATTGTAATTAATTATTTACTTATGAAAATTAAAAGATGAGCTCAGTTCATTTGCCAAGACTATCTACAATATTTTCATTCTTTTTTAAATTAGAAAACAGTAACAAAAATATACTCTTCTGCCTCAGTATCTTTAGCAGAAGAAAGGCTTCATGTAAAAAGAGAAAAAATGATGTAAGCACTTATATTTTATCACAAAACTATCTGCTTTTCTATCTTCAACATTCATATCTCTGCTCTGCATATTTTATGGAAATTCATTTTATGGTATCACACTTGAAGCATTAATTTTAAGCTTTAATAGCCACATATATTTTGTTATGTTTTACACAGAAACATAATGTATTTAAAAATATAGACCTATTTAAGAATGGCACTAAACCCTTCTAAACAGATATACCTTCAAGGTTATCAAATGCATCTTAATGCATAATTTGGAGATGAATGTGTTCTCTGACTGCAATTCGACTATATTTGTGCTATGGTTTACATAAAAATACAATTTTTAGAGAAAAATCATCATCTTATCTGAAAATGTTTCTGGGGATAGTTTGTTGCCCAGTGATTCATTCCCACCGATAATGGCAGATAAACTGAATATATTTAAAGGTAAGGAATGACACCCTCTGCTACAAGGTGAAATAATTTATCAGGCTTTTACCTCAGGTGGTCCACTGGAGACTAGGGCTTAGGCACTGGCTATCTTCATTGCAGTTATGCTCCCGGACAGCAATCTCCATCATTTCTCGGCCACTGCTTTCAAATTACACAGAGCTGCATTCAGGAATAAACTGTAACATACGGTTACGGCCCTAAATGTGAGTATAAGGCTTTACTTAATGTCATAAAATGAGAATCCTGTGCAGGCAATCATTATTTAAACTGCTTACTATTGAGAGAGGCCCCTTGCTACTTCTACATTTTAGCTCTTTTTCAAAGAGATACGGAGGAACATTATTGAAATGATTATATTTCTTTACAGGGGATGAAGACAGGTATAGATTAGTTATTGAGGTTATATAAACTGGGTATAAGTTAGCATGCTTTTAAATTCAAGGACTAGACAAAATGGGTTTTCAAAACAAATAAGTTTATTATCTTACATAACAGGAAGCTCAGGGAAAGAGTATGTTCTAGGGCTAGTATATTCAATGGCCCAGTGGTGACATTAAGCACCATATTTCTTTTTAGCTCTTTTCTTACCCAACATTCTCAGGGTTTTAGCATCATCCTCAGACTAGCTTGGTTTATTGTCACAACATATCGGTCCCAGAACATTTGAGGCAGACCCTTCCTTGTTCATAAGAACTAAGAAAATACCTCAGCATTGAATATTAATCTTTTTCTTTGATCTGGCCCAGCTTACCTTAGTAACATGTTAATTTTCTATCCAATAAAAGTAGCCAGAACAATGTTGTACCTCAAATGATTTAAAATTACTAGGATCTGCAACTGAAGTGCTATCAGTTGAGAAAGAATGAGTGGTCAAAAAATATCAGGGTGCCTGTTAATGAGGAAGAAGGGGAAAATGATCGCTCTTGGATGAAATCAACAGTGTCCAGCAGATATATCATCAAGACAGACCTGAGGACCCAATTCAAACATGCCATGTGCTATTAACTTGACTGACCCATAGCAACTTATCAACCCAGAACTCATTTTTCAGCTGCAAAATAGGGATTACAACATGACCAAGTTTATTTCAGGAAAAGCAAATGCCCATCTCTAAAATATGCCTAATTATCTTGTAAAGATGTTTATCAGAATCTACTAAGAATTAATCATTTAGAAAGTAACTATATCGATCCAGTGCCAGCAGACATCACTTCAAAACTAAGTCAGGGACTCCAGGCCCAGACTGTCACATTGCAAGCTATCACCTTGGCTCTCCATCCTGGCTGGGGTGGGAGGGAATGCAGAGATTTCATACATGCTGTTGGTCCCATTAGGAAGCCAAAGAACTGGTGTGTGCAGCCCATGGACATGGACTAAGAGGTGTGGGGAGGATGGGATGGGGTGCAGGGCAAAGGGGATAAAGGAGAAGGGGAA
Organism: Mormoops blainvillei; assembly: GCA_004026545.1. NCBI lineage: Eukaryota > Metazoa > Chordata > Mammalia > Chiroptera > Mormoopidae > Mormoops > Mormoops blainvillei. The sequence continues at coordinate 45,070 of PVJD01002896.1, forward strand.
TGGGACAACTGCAATAGCATGCTCAATAAAATATACAAAAAAAAAATACTGTTGGTCCATAAAGCTAAATAAGATAATATGATATTTTCCTAACAGAATTCTTCTAAATATACATTTCAATTGGTTAATTTGACTTTTATTTCAGGGCAAAGCAATTCTTGACTATCTCTTACTTGATACATTCGTTAGTATTGTTTAATGCAGTTTTAAACTGTGAAATTTATTTAATGGTATCCATTTGTTATTCTTTCCTTCTGCGAATCATTTCCTACTTTTGTTAATAGAATATGATTATCTTCAAAAAAACTTTGTTTTTATTGCTATAGAATGCATTATCTAATTGATTTCTATGCCAGCAAAGTACATGTTGATACTTTAATATAAATTATTTCCCAGACAATGACTCACTCATGGTTTAATTCAATAGATCTAAAATATATTTAAAGCCTGTCTGGCTAGCTTCCTTCAAAATGCTGTAATCACTTTTTCTAAACTCTTTTTCTCCTTTCCTATTTTTATTTCTATTTACATTTCAAGGTGCAACAGTGATGTACCTCTTCCTCACTCTATGTGTGATATATGCCATACACATTAAAAGGTAGCAATCAACTGCAGGTGCAAGATTAAATTAGGCCCTTGTGAGGAAGAGCTGAATGACATTTACATTGATTTAAGTTTCTTCCTCAACTAATTCTGCCTCGGCACTGTCTTTCATAAGACGTTTAGTTCCAGTACATAAAGCATACATTTCAATTTACAAATTAAATATTTTAAAGACAATAGAGTAACTGATCATTGTTTCTTGAAAAATGTAATTTGTCACATATTTGGCTTATGGGCCAGAGTAAATATTTCAGTTTAAAGAGTCGTTTTTGAGCATTAATAAGTCAAGGAAGGAAATTAAAATATATTGAGTATGTTTAACTTACTTTTGAAAATATTTAAAATTTAAGGTATAAATAAGGCATGAAAGTAAACAAATTAGAGTCCTACAAAAAAGTGAAAGATAAGTATGTCAAAAATCTAGGTGAAATATATTCTTACCATATGTTTTATTAAGCTTGGGCTGCTATAACGAATAGCATAGACAGGGTGTTTTAATAAACAGGTATTCATTCTCACACTCTGGAGCCTGGGAAGTCCAAGATTAAGATGTTGACAGATTCAGTTGTTGTCGAGGGCCCACTTACTAGCTTGCAGATGGCCACCTTCTGGCTGTATCCTCCCATGGAAGAAAGAAGTTCTGGTGTCTTTCTTCCTTTTTATAAGGGCAGTAATCATCACGGAAGTTCTATCCTCATCTTAAATTAATTACCTACCAAAGTCTCTTGGCCTAATATCATCACATTTAAAGTTAGAGTTTCAACATGTGAATCTCTTGGAGAATACAAATATTCAGTCTATGACACCAGGGGACCCAGCAATCTTATGACTAGGTGTTTGCATGGAAAAAGAAAACCTTATGTCCATATAAAAATCTGTACATAAATGATTATAGAAGCTTTATTCATAATTGCCAAAAACTGGAAACAACCCAAATGCCTTCAAGTGGAGACGAGATGAATAATCTGTGATACAATTATAAAATGGAATACTAACCAGCATTGAAAACAGAAAGCTATTGATCTATGCAATAATGAGGATGTATTTTAAAAGCATTGTGCTAAGTGAAAAGAGGGCAAACATATAAAGCAACTGCCATGTGATTCTGTTTATGTGACATTTTAGAAAAGGTAAAACTACAGGGACAGAGATCATATCGGTGTTTACCCAGAGCTGGGGTGAGAAAAGGGAATTGGATACGAAAGAGTATTTAGGGAATTTGGGGTTGATAAAAAATACTCCATATATTAATTGTATTGATGGTTACATGATCATAAGAAATTATTAAAATGTACATCTTTATAAAAACTGTACCTTAAAAAACCCAACATTAAAAAAACACATTAACATAATCAAAGGATACCCTTGGAAAACTCATTTGAGCAAACATCAACTATCACTCTAGTAAAATGGTTACTCATTAAAAAGTAAATAGAACATTAATTTTTGAATGTTGAGATAACTTACATGATATGCCAGTTTCTACTTGTGAGAAATGTCACTACTATCTCCTGATTATTTCAAAAACCCAGAAATACCTTGGTGAACACTTGGAGTTAGAACAGTTCTAACTGTGTGACCATGTATTGAAGAACCTCAATACAAGCCTATTTAAAAATCTCCTGTAGTTTGTTATTGGCCTTGAAACATTCATTAGTACCTCTCTTTTGGATAAGAAACCAGAACAAGAAACTAGAGTGGAAGCTGTAATGGATGATACAGCGACTAACATGACTCATTTAGAAGCCAGAGACATCCCATGAGATGCACATTAAAGGAGAGTTCTAAGATACATTTGTACTAGTTCTGATCTGATCTTTTCAATGAAAGGCAATATTAGTGAGAAAAAATATAGAAATGATTAAGAAGAAAAATTTTATATGCTGAATTTGCCCCTTTAGAGCTCTATCATGCTAGTTAGGTTTCTTAACTACTTTTAGGTCTCAGATTCCTCAATTGTGAAAAGCAGAGCAATAACGTTTTTACGACCCAGGTATGTGTCCTGTATGTGGTTTATACAGGACACATACATACACTCACATATATGGTAACACTCAATAGTTATACATATGGTAATTCACACATAGTAAGTGCTCAGTAACTGTGAGCTACTATTAATAATTGTCATTACATCATCCCTTCCCACTGTAACTCCTTTTAACTATCAATGTATGAATTAGTGTTTTGTGTTTGCTAAATAACATACCACCTCTAAACTTTGTGGCTTAAATAAAAAATAATGTTTAATTATTATTAATAAGTCCACAAGATAGCTGGGCAGTTTTGTGGATATGATCTCAGCTGGGCTTGCTGTTGTATTTTTGGTCAACTGGCAGAGTGTCTGGGAGCTGGGTCTCATTGGCGATGACAGTGGTTTGGGGGCCTCCTGTCTCATTATCCAGCAGGTGAGTTTGGGCTTGTTCACTTAATGGGTGCAGGTTCCAAGAGGGTTGGTGGACATGCTCAAAGCTGGTTGAATTCTGGACTCGTAATGGGCATAACATCATGTCTACACTGACATCTCCTTTTCCCCTGATGCTTACTCTTAATATTCTTCAGGATTGAGACATCCTTTTTATTTTTTCTAGTTCTCATTAGCTTTATAACCTTTTTCTAAGCATATTGAATAAAGTGTATCTCTCCCACATAGCAGCTCTAAACAAAACCAAAAAAAGCATTCATAACAGAGACCTAGCATCAGAAACTCACATCCTTACATGTTAATTAATTAGCAGAGTTTGCACTTCTCCACTGAACTCTCATAATTTCTTACCTATCATCCCTCTTTTCATTATATTATAGTTGTTATTTATACCCACTCTATGACATATTGCTTCTGGAAGACAGAGATTCAATTTTATTCTCTTTGTATCCCGCTAACGGGAACATTTTATGTGTACAGCAGTATCTGTTTAATAGGTACTATGTAGCAAGAGACAAAAGACTTGTTTTAATCATTAATTATCAAGGAATATCTTAAAAATGGAGGCGAATCATGGAGTCTAAAAATAAATTATAGTTGAGGAAAAGTTTTAGTGACTGTTCCAACCAGAATGAAGAAAGCCTGGAGCTGAAGACACAGAAACAGACGATGTGGGTAAAAAGGGGCAAAGGAGATTCACTATTTGGCTAGAACACGAATTAGATTTGGGGCTTGAAGAAAAGTCAGACCCTGGCCGGGTACCTCAGTTGGTTGGAGCATCATCCTGACACACCAAGGTTGTGAGTCCAACCCCCAGTCAGGGTACCAGTATAAGAAATACCAATGAATGCATAAGTGAATATCAAAATCGATGTTTCTCTGTCACTGTCTCTTTCTCTCTAGAATCAATTTTTAAAAAAATTTTTAAATCAGGAAACAAACAAATTCAAAGAACCTTTGGTTAAAACATTTAGTTTAAATCCATGTATTTAATTAGTGAGAGATAATTAACATATTAATTAAATAATAAGAGATAATTAAGCCATTAACACTCATTAACCATTAAGCTTATCAGACTAGTTAGCCTTCAGGTTGATCAGCAAGGACATAGACAAATTTAACCAAGGTAATTATACTCTGAAGAAGGAATGTGACATTAATTGAAAGGTCAGAAAATTATGTATTGTATGGAAGTACTTGTGTATTATGAGAGTAATTAAGAACACCCGAGAACTTCAAAAATTTGAAGAGAAAGTGGATGTTTAAAGAAAAGTAGGTCACAGATTGTGAAGACCATCGTGCTGGAGCCCTCCACTGACAGTCCCTGAAACACGGAGGCAGAGTTTTGAAGCCATTTTATGAACCAGTCTTGGACACGGTGCACATAAACTCTCCCTCTATTTCATTGGGCAGAATCAATTTGCAAGGCCCCAGTCTCCAGCAAGGAGGCTAGAAAATGTATTCCTTATTAGACTTACTCAATTTCGATTGCTTAAAACATTACATAAAAAGTTTCACAACAAAGCTCAATCTTTGGAGCAGGGAACAATGTAACAGTTAGTGAGGTATGCTCCATACACTTAATATGCATCCATGTGCACATAAACACACACACACACACATAATATGGCATTTACAGTTTTGAAAGTCTCAGATGGAGTTTCCACTCTAGACGTCATTATTCATACCTGGGGGCGGGGGGAAAACCACTGTTTGTGAGCCTTCAGAGAGAAGGGAGCATGTGTGTCAGAAGCAGATAATTTTCAAATTTAAGCATGGATTCAAATTACTTGAATTTGATCTTATTAAACATGCAGATGCTAAGGCCCAACTCCACGGAGTCTGACCCATTTTAGGAAGCAATCTGAGGTCATCAGGGCATACACTTTGAGGGACACTTGGCAGGCCCCTTCTGTTCTTTGTTAACTCCTGGCGTACAACTCTGTTCTCCCCATGTCTGCGGCTAAAGCTCATTGTCGTGGTAATGACAATGGCCAACCTGAAACTTTCTCAGTTGTGGGAGGGCAACCCAAGCACCCACTTTACAAGGCCATAACTTATCTGCTGTATTTTCCTCTTTACTCTGGAAGCCAAGACCACATTCCCTTCAGAGGAACTGTTGAAAAAGAACTCAACACTCTATAAAGGTTAAAAGGAAGACCCGCTCTTTACCTAAAGTATCTTCTTCTTCTAATATATAGATATATATTTTTAAATCCCCACTGAAGGCTATGTTCATTGATTTTAGAGAGAGAGGAAGAGAGAGAGAGAGAGAGAGAGAGAGAGAGAGAAATCAGTGTGAGAAACTTCGATTGGTTGCCTCAACTGGGGATTGAACCTACAACCTAGGCATGTTCCTTGACCGGGGATCAAACCCACATATAACCTTTTGGTGTACAGAGACACACTTCAATCAACTGAGTCACCCAGCCAGGGCCTTATAACATATATTTTTAAGTTTTCTGCCAAAAGTAATAAATGCTTTTTCAAGATATTTGAGAATATTAGGTTAATGTTTGCCTAATAGAAGGAAGGAATCTCCTCTTAAAAAGTTTGGAGGAAAGGCAATAGGACAGTTACAAAACCCAAGATTCCATTAGTTACCAGGCTGGAGTTAGGGATGGATAGTCATGTCTTTGGGTAACTCTTCATCTCTAGGTCAGCAACAGATTCGACAGCATAGTTCACTCAGTCTGTCATACAGAGCATCTCTTGCCTCAGAGTATATCAGAGCAACCTACTGTATCTTAGCTTTCCCCTTTTCTATTTACTCTTGTTCATCACTATACAGTTTTGTCTTTTGTTATTTATTTAACATAGTATTAATTTGTGAGTTTAAATAATCCTAAAAAGAATACAATTTATTCACTTTATGAGTAAAAACTAATAGAAGTGCATTTGGTTATGTTTTTAAATCAACAAATACTGAATATAAGTTCAAATCCAAAAGCATCTTTAATATTTTTCACTTTCACTTCAACAACCCAAAACACTTTTTCCTCAAACTTGGACTATTGACAGAGTTATTTAACTCATACCACAATCTCTCACAGCTTCAGTATAAGCTATATACACAAGCAAAGTAGCATTTTAAAACCCTTGCCTGCCTATGCCATCCCTCTGCTCAAAATTTTAATGGCTTTCTGCTTCCTAAAAGAGAAATATTAAGCCTTCCACTAATGCTCTCCAAATTCAGACCCTAAGTTTGTCACTGCCTAAGCCTTTTTTGCTAACATATCGATCCATCCCAGACATACCTTACTCAAACCTTACTTACATATCTTTTGGTTTTATAGGTGATGCAGTTCTTCTATCTCCTATCTTATTCCTGGCAAATCTGGAGGCCTATGTAGACTGTGGATTTCTCACTAAATCACAGAAACCACATGAATCACCTTCAATAAATGGGAGTTCGGCTCCTCTGTTTCTGTCTTGTCGCTAATTCTGGAAAGCAAGCTTCCTTGGTTCTACAACTGATTGTATCCCAGTTACCATTAATCTTTCCAGATGAAAACAGTGGTACTTCCCCCCAGGCGGAAACTGGAGTCCTGATGCGGAGCATCAGTGCGTTACCTGAGGCCATTTTACCTACTGTTTTCAGACTTTCTGCCGTTGACTTCCAGGCAGCTAGGCTAGGATGATGAATGCTCCTGCACTGTCGCGGGTGCGTCCCACCTAACTGTTGGGTCATCTGTTACTGCAGGTAGAAACCCCTGATGCCAGTAATTTCTCTGATTAATAATTCATTACTGTAGCTTGCTATTTTAGTGGTTCTGCTTTGAGGTTAGTCTCTGTCGAGAAACATTTCCTGGAAATGTGGTAAGCATGAGGGTTTAGGAGCTCAGACCTAGACCCTAGCCCATTGTAGCAGACGAGAAGTTTCATTAGGGCAAGAGTGATATTAAAAAAGAGAATACAATAGAACTGAATTCTAGAGGCAAGGCTATAAACAAAGCAGTGCAGAAATAACAATAGCTAACATTTGTTGAGGGCACACTCAATAAGTGCCTTAGACTGGGCACTTCTACACTCTTTACTTGCATTAATACATTTAATAATCACAACATCCAGTGAGGTAGGTTCCATTATTATGCACATTTTATAGGTGAAGGAAAGGATGCACAGAGGTTAAATAGATTGCCCAAAGCCACGTGGTCCATAAGTGGAATAGCTAGTAATTTAAGCAAACGTAGTTTGATTCTAAAAACTTTATTGAACATTATGAAATACTGCCAATATGTGGAGCGCAACTTCCCAATTTTCTTGAATAGAAAACTTGTAAATACTATGACTGTAATAAAGATTTACATGATTGTCTGTTATTGCTCTTGCCTATTAAATAGTAAATAACAATTAAGTGATGGATAAGTTAGCATTTTAAAGCGAAGTTTCGCCTTAGTCCTATTAAGTTGGCTTTCTTTTGAAGGAGACATATTGATGACTCACATTAAGAAATCTTTGTGATTATCTTAATCCATAATATTACAGCAAGAAGTAATAGAACATCTGAGACCTTCCTCTCTCATGTTCAGCTGCGGTTCTGCCCTGCCAGCCAAACAATGGGAAATTCCTGGAAGAGAGAATCACGAGTGACAGGGAACAGAGACGTGAAAAGGGGAGAAGTCACAGGTCAGGGGTGGGATCTGAGTGGGAATCTCAGCCCTAATATAACCCTGTGAGTCATCGTTTTGTACACCTTATGATTATTTCTTCAGCTGCACTGAGAATCTACGGGAACCTATTAAAACAGCTCTAAGAAATCACCTACCTTCTCTTCTTCACACTGCTAAAGGAAGAAGGTATTTTTGTTGTATGAGTAGATGCTATCAGAGTCAAACAAAAGCAATTTAGATTGTAATGTCACTGATATTATGTCAGGAGTTTTACATAAGGTATCTCACTTCATCCAATAACTGCACAGCAGAATTTATCATTTCTCTACTTTTTAGCAGGGAGAAATGTAAGCTTCAAAGCCCAACTTTTTAAAAACTTATTTTAGCATTTTATATCTGGCATTAATTTTCAGAGCTCTTGAACTCAAGACTATCTCTACAAATCCTTTGTTCTTTCTGCTATACCATGTTTCTTTTTATTCTGAGAAAAGAACTATCAGTGTTTTTTCTCTATGCAAATAAAGCTGCTCCTCCTTGCAGATGTGTTACATTTCTTGATGGAGAAAAAGAATAAGAAGGAAATATACTCCTCTGATTAGGGATAGAAAGGTTGCAAGAAGTTACTTTCTCTTTTGAAAGATCTATATTAGTTATCACTTTCTACTGTCTTGGAGAGAGAAACAAAGGCAGTCATCACCTACCTGTGAAGGCATTCCTGTCACAAATGCAAATTGGCTGGGTAGTATTTTTGAATCGTGAATGTTAGGTGTGTGTATCTGGGTGTATCTGTGGTGACCTGAGAGAAAAGAGTAAAGAAAAGTATCCCCAGACAGAAAGAAAGAGAGTAAAATTGTGAAGGTGCTGAGTCACCTGAATACCGTCCGAACTCTCCTCAATGACTGTTATATGCGGGCTGATTTCAAAGCTTCCTGTGGACTGAATCTTTGGCAAGGGTCAAATTACCTGGGATATGGACAGGTAAAGAGGACTTAATTAACAGTTACTGAACATCTATTCTGCTCTGTACTGTTAGCCATTCTGCAGTGAAGTTTCATGTGCATTTACCGATGAAGGAACTGAAGTTCAGAAAAATCATGCTATTTTCCCAAAGATATATAGCCAAAAGGATTTAAATCCACATCTGAAAAAAAAATCCTTTTCTTTTTTCCTTCAAAGTTCACCCACTAAAAATACCTCAAGTTAGATCCTTATATATGGATCACTTGATTTAACTATGGAATTGTTAAATAAGCACTCTCTTATTTGCCTCTAATATTCTTATGCTTTAACCTATCCATTTTACAGTTCCATATTTAAATGCTCCAGTTCCCCAAAAGATAAAATGCAGTTTCTGATCTAGTCTTACTGTAGCAATCTAATCGTATCTACCATTTTTTACCATCAGAAACCTCCCACCTAGCTGATCTCTTGAACTTGTCTGTTGAGCACAGACCATGCAGTCTTTCTTTTGGACATTTGTCCTTGCTACACTGCCATCTGGGTTACCTTCTCCTCGCTCTAACCTTTGAGTGCAGGTGATTATCCCCAACCTTGGCACCCACCGCCTTCACCTTTTATAAGTACTTGCGTTGTGTGCTACTTCTTACATATAGTTATGTTTTCTTCTGCCATCTGACTGCCTGCTTATAGAGACAGTGACTCTATTTTAATTTTTAAGTTAATTTAACAAACAGCTTTTGAGAGTGAGTTATGAGCCACACCGTATGACTGAAGTTTTAGACAAGAAGATACAGAGATGCGGTGCCTGCTTATAAGATTTGCCCACATACTCATCCCACATAACGCCAACAGCCATGGTTGCCATACAGTGAGTGCTCAGTAAGCACACTTAGGAGGAAAAAGATGAAATGACATCATCAAGAATGATCTTCCGTTCTGAATCCTCTCCAAGTTGATTTACATGTTTATATGTTTAAACTGCCCAGATCGTATATGCCATCCGTGCTACTCAGCTGACCGCATCTTAGACGCGTTAGTGCCTCAGTGTAGTACTCTCTTTTGTGTCACAAGTTTTTGTCTAGTTTAATGGGTTAAAATGATGAAATTCCTCTGAGGTTCTGCTCATTTTGAATGGAAGTTTGCTTCCTAAATGTGAATTCGATTCCAGCAAGCTCCTCCCCTCCCCTTTCTTTTTAATTTCCTCTTATTTTGGCCACTAAGGGGACAACGTTTGCCTGTGGAGAGCCACCAAAGCCAAGAAAATATCCAACAAAGACGCTAAATGCAGGTTGGTCCTGAGCACTCTGAGTCTATAACAGCCGGGAGGGCCCCTCACAGCTCTCGCGCCCCTGGACGCCAAAGGCTCACTTGCCGGCTGTGTTTGAAATTGTGAATACTCACATCGGTAGCCCCGCGATTTCCTGGTCGAGTTCTTTCACTTCAGCTGCTGAAAGCAGGCTCGACTTCGGGATTCCCCTGGAAGGCTTTCAGATACCACCGCCACCAAACGTTTACGAAAGAATGGTTACACACCTTTATAATTCAGAGCAATGAAATTTCTTTGGGAATAAATATTTGAGAGTCATTTCAAAACAACCCAGCTTAATAAATGCACTTGTTAGTAAATCACCATATAATAACAATGAATACCATCTATACTCTCAGTGATTTAGGGCCTCCTTTGGGGGAAATATGTTTATTTGTATATACATATATACATGCACATCTATTCCCACACACATATGGATATGTATACACTCCATGTGTACACACACACACACATACACATAGCCTGTCCAGAAAGTATCCAGCCATGTAATATGAAAAATAGAGTTACTTATTGAAGAAGACACAAGAAACATTGTATATAGGACAATGGTGTCCCAGTTCCCTTCAAAGTAGGCACCTTGGGACCTCACAGAGTCACCATCAGTTCCTCATCATATTTTCCTGAATCTCATCAATGGTCTGAAATCTCTTCCCTGTCAAATGTGGTTTCAGCTTTGGGAAAAGCCAGAAATTGCAGGGTACTGAATTTGGGCTGTAGGTCGGCCGAGTCACCTGAGTGATTTGATGTTTTGCCAAAAAACTCTGCACAAGAATGATACGTGTTGTTATGATGAAGCTGCCAATTATCAGTTGACTATAGCTGCGGTCTTCTGAATCATTCTAATAGTTCCTGTAGAGGAATGTTCATGCTTAATGCAAAATTTGATGCAGATTCCTTGTCCTGCTCACTCAGTCATTTTTAATGCAATGGCCACACAGTACACATGCTCACTCAACAGCGCCTACTGCCCCCACTGACTCATGCTGCGAAGTCATCGTTGTTCACACATGCACATTCCCGTTTACTTTCCTTGGCTGCCAGTTTACATTGATGTCACACAAACCATCCTTGTTATATTAACAATGGTTGGATTTTTTCCTGATAGGCCTCATATATATGTATATACATACACACATATGCACAAACATACCACTGATAAGTTTATTTGAAGGTGTGGTATTTGTACTATATTTTATACATTGTTGTACATTCAAGTTTAGTACTTTTCTGCAACATTAAGACTAATTATTATTTATTGATCACTTGCAATTGCCAGATACTCTACTTGAATTTTACAAACATTGTCTTGATACGTCGACAACAGGAGTTATTTCCCAGTTTTTAAACAAGGAAACTGGAACTCACAACAGTTGAATTTAATTTACCTAAGACAAAATTCAACCCTATTTATAAAAAAATGTGTATTTTTAAATGTTTTTTTATAAGATTTTATTTATTTTATTTTTAGACAGAGGAGAAGGAAGGGAGAAAAAGAGGGTAACATCAATGTGTGGCTGCCTCTCGCATGCCCCCTACTGGGGATCTGGCCTACAACCCAGGCATGTGCCTTGACTGGGGAATCAAACCAGTGACTCTTTGGTTCACAGGTCGACACTCAATCCACTGAGCCATGCCAGCAGGGGTAAAAATTGTTTATTTATTTTTATATGTTTAAACTTCAGTTGCCTTCAAAGTACTCACCATTTGATGCATTATACCTATGGAAATTTTTTTCCACTGCTCAAAACAGTTTTTGAACTCATCAGTTTTGATGCCTTTTAGTGCTTCTGACATTTTTTGTTTCGCCTCTTTCACATCAGCAAAATGTTTCCCTTTGAGGGCCAGGAAACAAAAAGTAAAGTCATTCTGGGGTGAGATTAGCTGAAAAGGGAGGGTGACATACCAGAGTCATGCGGTTTTTGGTCCAAAACTGCTGAACACTTAGTACAGTGAGGGTAGGTGTGCTCATAAATCACCCATCATGAAATGGACAAATCCATTAAAAGAGTCTTCAAAAAAATTTCACTGGAACTAAATGCAGCCTCTCACAACAACGCCAGCTGGTACACTGATACAGGTGGGTTCCTAGAACACTCACCTAGCAAAGGAAGCCTGTACTACAAGGGACCTGCCCTCCAAAAGATATTTCCATTTTTGGGGGGGACCCCCTTCGCCTATGGCCTCTGCAATGATTCCCTGTTTCATTTTCTTTTCCAATTGCATTGTTGATTGTCCTTTAACAGTGTCTCAATTTTCCCCTTATCTCTGTTTGTCTGCCTTTAGCATCTTCTCCAAATCAATGGCATTCACCTTCTAAGAATCAGTTTCTAGGGACTGAAGGTTGATGTTGGGGTAAGAAAGAGTGAAAGACACGATTTAGTAGAATTGTCAGGGTTTTAATAGAAACAGATACCTGCTGCATCATAGAGCTTCAGGTTCTGAGGGTAGAAAGGTGTTTAATACTCAAGCGCTGTGTGATGATGATACACAAGCGACAAAGGTCTAAACCCTGACATTATGAGTGTGATGTTGTTGGAAAGTGAATCCATAGGGGTAAGGGTGCATACAGCTTTGGTTTATTTACTTTGTTTTGTGACATAACAAAACACTCGGTATTTTGTGTTCTTCACGGATATTTTCTTCACGGAAGAAGTCCCATGGCTTCTTCCTCATCATTAAAATTAATTTTATTTTTGCCATTCATTTAAACTAACTCATGAATTCTGCCATGTGATTTCATCTTTTGTATATTCTTTCAATGTGCACAATGGGGTTTTCCTGGGTCCTTGTCATATGTGTTAGACTGCAACCTAGAAACTCTCACTGAGCACAGAAAGTTTAAAGAAGTATGAAAATGTAAAGTAATGCTCTGCTATATTTTAATCTAGACATAATTCACTGCTTATTTGAGAGAATCTCTGACAAATTAAAGAAATTGGCAAAAAAAAAAAATCCAAAGTTGTACCAGCCTGCTTGGTTGGTGTTTAATTTGCCTTGATGAAGACACTTTGTCCTGGGAATGGGCACTGAGTACTTCAGTCAGAAATGCAGTATCAGGTTCAGGAGTTTCAGAGAAGGACTGGATTAGGATGCCTCAACTCACCTCATTTGCAAAATTAAGGGAGCACCAATAAGTCAATAAGCAAGATAAGTAATACTTTAATATAATATTTATAATATCAAAATTTGTGCAAAAATCCATGATGAATGAAACAGCCAAAACATAGGTAAAGACAGGATCAGTGACAGCACAGAACTGAGATCCATCAGAGTTTCAGGCAAAAGGAAACACCGAAAGCAATGATTCTGTCTTGATTTAATGTGGGAATTGACTGGGGAAGTAGAGGGTAGGATGCTCAGAGGACAGCAAAGAGGGAAAAATCAGGACAACTGTAATAGAATAACAATAAAAAATGATTTAAAAATATTTTTGACAATTTTGCCCTGGACCTTCTTAGCTTCATCCTCATCCTGGTCCTGTTTCAAAGAGATGCACTTATTTGTTAACCCAACTCACAGAAGCTTCGTGCGATACCCAAAACAGAAACAGAAACAACACAGTAAATGACACTGAGAAACAAGTTACAATGACTGGCCACTCTTGCTCTCAGACCCTAACACTATTTACTTATAGATAAATCTGCTAAAGTGAACCATATCTCAATAGGAATATAAATGAAAGCTAGAAGTTATAAATGTGACTCCTGGTCCTCAGGCTAAGAAAATCTTCCTCTTGGATATTGGTTACTGAATCCTGCCAACGCTTTCCATGGCTCCTGCTGAATATACCTCACTAACGACTGTATGTCCTTGCTGAATCTCTGTTTATTGTAAGACTAGAATTAGAAGACTCCATCAGCAAATAAACTATTTTTTAATCAGTGTACATCCCCCAACACTATAAAATGCTTGGAATATAATAAGTGCTTAATAAATTATTGCAGTTCTCTCTTACCCTTGCATATGTATAATCATATCTCTCATAACGATTTTATAGTATTACTCTCAAAGTTTTACCTATTTGTAACTCTAAGATCTTAAACAACTTGGGAAAGAACTAAGTACTTTTGATAAATGTTTTTAAACAAATGATATGCCTGTTGACACAGATTCAATCAACTGTTTCTACAGAAAGTCAATAAATAAAGAGATTACCCTAACCCCTTCCCCACCCATGTTCCCCTTTTCTTCTTATCAGTAGCTGTGGCTTTCCTAGAGTTTTACTGAATAACTTAAGAAAAGCCAGATATCACTGCAGATTTCAGAATCTTAGACAATGGTAGTTAATTTCTTCATGAGGCCAGTCAGCAGTGTGACAGTAGGTGATGGAAACACTTAAGGACAGAACATGAATGAGTAAGTTGGTTAGATTAAATTAATGTGAAGAATTATTAACTCTCACCTCCCATGAATGTTATATATGTATTAATAGAAAATTCAAGTAAGTATCACTTCCATGTTGCAACATTTGTATAGTCTTTTCCCTCTCCTCTTCTCTGTCCCCATTAGCAATTCTGTCCCCATCAGCAATTCTGTCCCATCAGCAAACTCATTCAAAAAGAGGGAAGGAAACTACACTTGTCTTTAACCACAAATTGGAATTGTCTGTTCTTAGCAGTGTCATAAGGCAATCTTGCCCTTCCTTTCACAGGCTGCAATAAATGTGAGTTCTGTTCACATTTTGGTGCTATTTAAATCAATGAAATACATACAAAACAAAAAGCTTGCCCTGGCTGGTGTGACTCAGTGGATTGAGGGCCAGCCTGCGATCCAAAAGGTCTTTGGATTGATTCCCAGTCCAGGCACGTGGTTCAGGTCCCCAGTTGGGGGCATGCAAGAGGCAACCACACACTGATGTTTCTCTCTCTCTCTTTCTCCATCCCTGCTCCCCTCTCTAAAAATAAATAACTAACATCTTTTTTAAAAAACTTAAAATCAATCTCAAAAATTTCAGCTTAAATTAATTATCTTTATCCTAGTCACAAAAGTGACTGTAAAATGCTTAATGATAAAATAGAACTCAAAATGATAGAACAATAAAGTGATATCTTTGAAATCAAATGGCAGTAGAAGTCTGATTGAAGCAGCCCAATTATCATTTCAGGCTGCGTAGCAAGTCAAACTTATCTGATCTTATTTGTTTATCTGTTTTAAACTCCCGCAAAAATACATATTGTTTTTTAACAACAAGGTTGCAAAAGGAATTTTAAAAAGTAGTGAAAAAATTATACTCTAACTGTAAAAAGTACTGTAACATGTGAGAAAATAAAGTTATAATATTGCCTAAATCCCTGTACCTCCTGAGATCACTAAGAAGACCCTCTTTAGTCACATGCAAACAACTAATTAGAAAGAATTTCAGCTGATGTTAAATCTGAAAATGTGAATGAAGAAAGCTACTACTGATGATATACTCTTTGACAGAGAGTTGATATTCATATTATGAAAAATGAGCACATATATCATGCACACCCCAACTTATAAAATCCTCTAAGATAATGTTAGCATGTATAGATTAACTACCTCCAATTTCCACAACTTTTTATTTCCCAATGCATTAAAATTCCATTTTTCTCCTTTTTTCCCTTAGGTTATCTAAATTCTTTAGATAACATAAGAAGAATTTACTCTTGTTCTAGTGTATAAAACTGCTTATTTCATAATTACACACTTGCTCCATTTTTTCCATTTTGATAACTATATATACTTATAGTATGTTTATATTTCCGGTGTATGTTCATGGTTGTATTCTACTTGCCTTATACATTTTACCTGAGGGCAGTTTCTGAAATTAGCCTCTGTCCAAGGCTTTGGCAAATAGCACTTAGAAAATATGTTTTTAAAAAATGTTTCTGTGCCATCAAATCTGGTGTAGAAGTCATCTGCCTGTCTCTTAATTACTCCCGGGAAGAGGAAAAATGCTTTGGCAATAAGAGGTTCAGAAAGTTCAGCTCATGAGATCTAATTAAAATAATAACCTGACATGCATGTTCCTCTTGGATTAGTGTCTTATGAATTGGTTGTTAACGACTTTCCAAAGCCAAATCAATGTTGTCAGAGCACAACTGCTAATTAGAATAAGAAACTGGCTAATTCATAATCAGAAAACTGTTGACTTAAAAACATAAATGTCAAGTGTCAAGTGTAACGATTCACCAAAACATAAAGTAGTATTAACTCTTGAAATATTAGAAATAATATTTTACAATCAAATAATAAGAATAAGAATAATATGATGAAGAAGCAGAAGCAGAAAGAAGAAAAGGAGAGGAAGAATAAGGCTACAAATGTATCTAAATGATATTCACAGTTGATAAATTTCAGGCCCTCTGTGGAAACTTACCAAACACTGTGAGAGATGGGATTTAGAAAAGCTAACAACTTCTTAGATGACAACCAGTAAGAAAGTTAGTGGCAAAAGCAGAAATAGACCTTATCAGTACATTCTGACCTCATTATTTCACATTTCAATATTAGTTTTTCTACACACAATTAAAAAGATAATCATACATTTAGAAAAGTAAAAGACTGTTATCAGGTTTTCACTTTATTTTCTAGATAATTGGATGTCTGTAATATAATGCTTACAATGGGATGCAGCAGAAGGACATTTGGGGTAAAATGTGTCTTTTGGGGACAAACCATCACCCTTGATGTAAATATCAGCACAATTGCTTACTTATCAGTGAAGTCTTTGAATTTCTTAAATCTGTTTCTTCATTTGCTAAAAAAAAACAAACAAACCAAGAATCAACCTTCAGAATAACAGCAGCTCCAGGTTGCCGTATGGAGGTACCTCAAGCGTTGTTGTTCCTCCAGTGGCGGCCGTTCTCATTACAGAGCCGGGGCGAATCCGGCTTGCCCAGAGCTGTCTCATCTGTCTTCGCTGCAGCAAATCCTGCTGAAGCGACTGAGTCTGCTGATGGAGAGAGAAAAGGAACAGTTCGGTAAACTCTTTATTGGTGGCTTGAGCTTTGAAACCACAGAAGAAAATCTGAGGAAACTGCTACGAGCAATGGGGGAAACTTAGAGGCTGTGCAGTAATGAGCGATCCTGCAAACAAAAGATCAAGAGAATTTGGGTTTGTAACTTTTTCACCCATGGCTGAGGTTGATGTTGCCATGGCTGCAAAACCTCATTCAGCTGATGGGAGAATGGTTGAGCCAAAGCTTGCTGTTGCAAGAGGGGAATCTGGAAAACCAGGCATTCATGTAACTGCGAAGAAGCTGTTTATTGGTAATATTAAGGAAGATGCTGAGGAACATCACTTAAGAGATTACTTGAGGAGTATGGAAAATTGATACCATTGAGATAATTGCTGATAGACAGTCTGGAAAGAAAAGAGGCTTTGGACTTGTTACTTTTGATGACCATAATCCTGTGGATAACATTGTGTTGCATAAATACCATACCATCAATGGTCATAATGCAAAAGTAAGAAAGGCTTTATCTAGACAAGAAATGCAGGGAGTTTGAAGTTCCAGGAGTGGAAGAGGAGGCAACTTTGGTTTTGGAGACGCGAGCGGTAGCGGTGGAAATTTTGAACTAGGGCTGGGAAGTAACTTCAGAGGACAATCTGATGGCTGTGGAAGTGGTGGTGGATTTGGGGATGGCTGTAACGGGTATGGAGGGAGACCTGGAGGTGGAGATTTTGGAGGTATCCCTGTTTATGGAGGAGGAGGAGGAGGATAGGGTGGTGCAGGACCTAGATAAGGCAACCAGGGTCGGGGTCACAGATGTGGTTATGACACCTATGGAGGAGGAAATTATGGAAGTGGAAATTATAATGATTTTGGAAATTGTAACCAGCAGCCTGCTAACTATGGTCCAATGAAGGGTGGAACATTTGGTGGTAGCTGGAACATGGGGGGATCATATGGTGGAGGAAAAACTGCGGCCCTGGGGGAAGTGGAGGTTATGGAGGGAGAATCCCATATCGAGCTGCTGCTTATTTGCCGTCTTCACTGTGTAGATAGGAGAGGATGAGAGCCCAGGGGAGACAGAACAGCTTCAGGTTATCAAAATAACAGTGTTAAGGAAACTCTTGTCTCAGCCATACAAAAGTATGCAGTGATACGGCAGAAGAGACCAGAGCAGATGCAGGGAGGCATTTTGTGAATGGATTGGATTATTTAATAACATTACCTTACTGTGGAGGAAGGATTGTAAAAAAAAAAGAAAAATGCCTTTGAGACAGTTTCTTAGCTTTTTAATTGTTTATGTCTAGTGGCCTTTGTAAGAGTATAGAAACATTTCTTCTTTGATAATGTTAAATTTGTAAGTTTCAGGTAACATGTGAAACCTTTTAAAAGGTTTTTCTCAAAGTTTTGAAAAGCTATTAGCTAGGATCATGATATAATAAGACATAATGTTTTTCCTTTAAAAAATTAAGTGTGTATGTAGAATTAAGAAGCTGTTGTACATTTTTGATTTAATAAAGTAATTCTAAAGGAAAAAATCAACCTTCAGAGAACTTTTTATGTGAAATGAGATGTTTTTTTATTATTACTCAATAAACTGTTTTTGAATCCTATCTATTTGAGATATTCTGCCTTAGCTTTGCTACCGTCATGTCTTTACTTCCTCACTACTGTTATCCAGGCTCCCACTTCTAGCATTTGGTTATATTGCAGTGTAATAAATTTTCCGGGCTGAGTTCTTGCAGCTAGATTTCATTTCAACAGTCAGTCTGTCAACAACACGTACTAATGGGTAATATGACTCAACCTCTCAGAAATTTACAGAGACAAATTATCATGATTCATGTCTTTGAGAAAGCCTCAAAACCAAGATGTACACACATGCAAAATTTTGCACATATAACACATACATATTAATTAATTAATTAATCAAAATAGAATAATAGCATAGCCTAGTGTCCAAAATTACCAGGTTTATCATACCAAGAACTAGAAAAATATCAACTTGAATGAGAAAATACAAAAGACAAATGTCAATACTACTATGGCATTAAATTTGAAATTATCTGGCAAGGATTTTACAGCAGCCACTGCCAAGCGGCTCTAAGCAATTATAAACATGCTTGAAATAAATAAAAAGAGAAAGTCTGAGTAAAGAAATAAAAATGTAAAAAATATCAAGTAGGAATTTTAGAACTGAAAAATGTAATAACCAAAATAAAACACCCAGTGGATGGGTTCAACATCAGAATGGAGACAGTAGAAGAAAAAACACTGGATTTAAATTAGAATAACAGACATTATCCAATGCGACTCACATAGAGAAAACAGACATAAAAAATCGACTAGAACCTCAGGGGCCATGAGACTATAACAAAAGATCTACTGTTTTTGTTATCAGAGTCCCAAGAAGAGAGGGGAAAGACAGTGGGATTTAAAAAGCATTTAAAGAAATAACGACTGGAAATATTCCAAATTTGTTAAAAGACAGAAACCTACTAATTAAGATCTGAGAGGAGCCCAAACAGAATAAATCCCATGAAATTCATTTCAAGACATATTGTGATCAAACTTCTGAAAGCTAAAGTCAAAGAAAAAAATTTAAAAATTAAATCGATGAGAAAGAAATAACAAATAACACCTAACAATCAAACGACAACAGATTTTGCTCATAACAGTGGTGGCCAGAAGTTAGCCATATAACACAGTACTGCTACCAAAAGCAATTAAAGTTCAAGATGATTATTGAGGAAAGTTACTGGCTAGAAAGACCAGGGTTGTGATTTGTGGGAAAGATCATTTTAATGGTAACTATTAAAATATCTGTAAAGGGAAATGTAGGTTATGTGTGTGTGTGTGTGTGTGTGTGTGTGTGTGTACTAGGCTGTGAAAAAGAACAGAATGGAAATATTGAAGTGACTGAATTAACTAATCCTTTAAAATATGAAAAATGAATCTGTGTTTTTGAAGTTTTATTTTTTTTGCAATTTTTTAAATTGTTGTTCAGTTACAGTTGTCATACCTTTTCCCCTTTGCTCCCCCCTGGTACATTCCACCCCCCACCCCCATAGTCAATTCCTGCCCATTGTCTGTGCCCATGAGCCCTCTGTTCATGTTCCTTGACTTGCCCCCGTCCCTTTTTTCCCTGGTTATCTTCCTCCTCCCTCTCTTCTGTTCACTGTCAGTTTGTTCTTTATTTTCATGTCCCTGTTTCTATTTTGTTCATTTGTTTGTTCTAAGGTTCCACTTAGAGGTGAGATTATATGGTATTTGTCTTTTACCACCTGGCTTATTTCATGTAGCATAATGCTCTCCAGTTCCATCCATGCTGTCATGAAGGATAGTAGCTCCTTCTTTCTTTCTGCTGCATAGTATTCCATTGTGTAAATGTACCACATTTTCTTGATCCACTCATTTACTGATGGCCATTTAGGCTGTTTCCAGGACTTGACTATTATAAATAATGAACATTGGGGTGCACAGATTCTTTTGAATTGGTGATTTAGGATTCTTAAGGTATAACCCCACCAGTGGGATTACTGGATCAAAAGGCAGTTCCATCTTTAGTTTTTTGGGGAAATTCCATACTGTTTTCCACAGTGGCTACACCAGTCTGCATTCCCACCAACAGTGCACTAGGGTTCCCTTTCTCCACACCCTCACCAGCACTTATTGTTTTTTGATTTATTAATGCTAGCCATTCTGACTGGTGTGAAGTGGTATCTCTTTGTGGTTTTAATTTGCACCTCTCTAATGGCTAGTGATGCTGAGCATCCTTTCATGTGTCTCTGGGCCCTGTGTATGTCCTCCTTGGAGAAGTGTCTGTTCAGGGCCTTTGCCCATTTTTTAATTGGATTATTTGTCTTCCTGGTATGGAGTCATGTGAGCTCTTTATATATTTTGGAGATCAAATCCTTGTCTGAGGTATCATTGACAAATATGTTTTCCCATAGGGTTGGTTCCCTTTTCATTTTGTTGATGTTTTCTTTAGCCGTGCAGAAGCTTTTTAGTTTGATGTGGTCCCATTTGTTTATTCTTTCCTTTATATCCCTTGCCCTAGGGGACATATTGGTAAAAACATTGCTGTGTGGGATATCTGAAATTTTACTGCCTATGTTTCCTGCCTAAATGGGAATTCCATTGAAGAAGTATAGCAATAACCATGGTATTTCACCCAGCTAGCCACTATGTTTACAAAGGTGAAAAGGAAATAAGACTCTTATAAGAGGGGGAAAAAGAATGAGAACTGACTCAAGAAAGAAGAGCGCTTATGCGAGGTTAGAGGGAGGGGAAATAGTAAGAGTGCGGGGTAGGAACATGGTGTAGAGAAAGAGGAAATAAAGTTTACAACAACAGTAATAAAGCTCAAGAAGGTGGCGAAATGGATGAAGACCAGGGAAGGATGCTGTGTGGGATTTGGAATAACAATAATGTGAAAAAAAATCTAATCTGAATAAAAAGAATAAAAGGAAAAGACCAAGAATAGTGAGTTATTTGGAATATGAATGAAGTGAAAGAAGAAAAATTAAAATGCTCTATGAAAGGGAGCCAAAAAAAAAACAACCTAAAAATAAAAGAAGAAAGAAATAAAAGAACACACAAGTTCTGAAGAACAAGGTGAATTTGTCTCAGCTGTTAGTGTTTGCCTCCTGACTTCTTTCTGGATCTGTCTCTGGTTTTCTCTCAGCTCCAGGTGCCATGTGGGTCATCCAGCTTCTGGAAACAGGATCTGTATCTCCTTCCCCTGACTCTACAGGGAGCTTCTATTGCAATGGAGAGAGTGAGAGCTCTGTGTCTTGCCTGGGAGGAAATGCTCAGTCTTCTGGGAAAATTGTGCGTGTTCTCCGTGCCCCTATGCTGCCGCCTTAGTCTGTCCGAGTTTATTTCCAATAATGTATACTTTCTGCTCAATGGCTATCCGCTTCACGGTGGGACGGGGCAATCTGCATAAGAGTGTCCATTCTCTCCTGTTTGGCTTGGTGTAGTCTGCAGCTCTGTGTACAAGCCAACTTAACTTCCTGTTTTGATCCCTCAGTGAAATAGGGCCCTAGGGCCCAGTATACTTTGTCTCCCTATGGGGAGTTCAAAATGGGCCCTTAGCCTTGTTGTCTTACTCTTGCAAAAAAAAAAAAAGCCCCCTGCTGGTTGTTAAGTCTGCCTAGTGGGTTTTGCAGATCACGGCCCCCCCACCCCCCACTCCATCTTGCAGTAGGCAGTTGGGCTCCATTTTCCTTTTCCAATGGTTCTGCCCAGGAACGGGGCACACTCTGTCCTACACTAAACACAGGTGCTCAGTCTCCAGCCCACTGCCCTCAAAGCACTCTGTGGCCCACACTCCCCACTCTGTGCTGTTGTGCCCAGTTGGCACAGAGAAACCACCTCCCTTTGCACCTTGCTGATCAATCCACCAGGTGCACTAACTGGGAGTAAATCACACTCACAATACTTCCTCCTTGTTGGCCAGGCTGCTACGCATGAGGTCCCTGTCCAGCAAACTTCAGTTCCTGTTTTCTAAAAAGTCTCTCTGCATGCTACCACTGCAGCTCTGAGCCACTGCCTGGCTTTCCACACATTCCAACTCACTGGCAAGTCAAGAGTCTATCTCAGTCATAGTCAGTCATGGCCCTTGTCTTTCTCCAGCTCTGGGTGCTGCCAGAACCCCCTCCACTCTCTGGCACTGTCCCGCCAGCAACTGCCACCCCAGCTTGAGTGCACCACCAGCTCTGTGCTTGTGTGCAGCCTGGATCTCCCCCGCAACTTTCCGAATTCATGTCACTCTTGGCACAGGGCTATGCCTTCCTTCACTGGGAGGGAAGGGAGCCACAAGGTTGCTCTCCCTGACCCAGCTCTCCTCTGACATTGTCCCCTCAGTAACCATGATTTCTGGCACCATGCTTGGGGTCTTTCCCCATCTGCCTATAAAACTTCCCTACCACCTGTTTTGAAACTCCTCTGCACACTTTTGCTTCCAAATTTCCTATCAGCTAAGATTCTGTTGACTGTTCACTTTGTTTTTCTAGAAGATCACCTAGGAGTCCCTTGGGGGCACAAGCAAGTGGGCTCAGCTCCCACCTACTTTGCCGCCATGTTCTGAGCCAGATGTTTCATTTTTATGTTGAAGTTTCATTTTCACGTAAGAGAATATACTGAAATATATCAAATGAATGACCTGATCATCTTCTGAGAATAAACATTTTCTTCTTGAAAGGTTTTGAAAATATTTTATTATCAAAGAGCTCAAGACAGTTAAGAGAATTTTGTAGCATTTCTTAGTTTATTCTTTCTGATAATTAAATCTGTAAAAAGCCTACCTCTAAAGGATTCAGCCTTTGAATTTTAAGTTCTATCTATATTCATTTTGTTTGGCAATGAAGTATCCTTATTACTTTTAGCTTATTTTATTGATGATAAAAAATATTGGAGATATAGAAGAAGCCTAGAGGTCATGGTAATTTTTTCGCCTGCATAAAAATCTATTATAACAAATGAACTTAAGGACATAACTCTAGCATTTCTTCAAGGTAGATCAGAGCTTAGTTTGGCTTCATAAACAGGAAAGAATTATAGCATTTCTACTGAGATAATTGCCAAAGGACCACTCTTGGGGAAAACAGAATGTCTCTTCAGAGGAAAAAGTCATCACTTGTTCTTCATTGTCATCAAAAATTTAATTAGTATCCATTTGAGAGCAGCTTTTGTTGTATAAAATAAAGAAAACTATAAGAACATATTTTCTACCATAGGGAATTTAAGCATATCAAATAAACCCAGACCCATTTTAGTTCAAAAAGGACAAATGAACAACCAAGTGAAGTAATGGATTATAAGTGTCACTAAATTTAGTGATGAGGATTCTAAGTTTTAAAAGATAATGAGGGAGGAATGAATAGCAATACCCACTTGTACCCACAATACAAGAAGGAAACCATGACTATTTTCCGAAATGATATAACTGCTCAAACACAAAATTCTGGAACTATTTGTCTGTTTTGTTCTGAATTACATTTTATTCCAAGTTACATTCCTATAGGAATAGGTGGGTACTCTGATCATATCTCACACCACAAGCTTATGACTTTCTGAATTTTACTAAACATTTTTCCCCTATTAAGAAAATTTTCCAACAGTTGCTGAAAGATTTTTAGGAATCTTTTTATTGCCCTCTTTTTCTTAGAACTACGACAAACTCCTTCCCAATATACAATGTATATGCCAATCTTCTCTTCTCTGGAAATAAACTAAGTTTTTAGCAGTATCCCTTACTACAGACTCAAAAATGTTTGTACAAGTACATGCATTAGTAAGTAACTGGCTCCTCCACCCCAAATAACACATTTTCAAAATTATAATATGTTAAGGTAGATCAAAGCTTTTTTTTAAGTTTGGATCAGAGTTAACTAGAGACCCTCTGTATTAAAAGAAGACATGGGGAAAGTTATGTTGGATCCTTCTGGTAATTTCTAACTAACAGATAACCTACACTATAAAAAGAATATATAGCATTCAGTTAAGTAACAAAAGCCTTATATATTCATTTATGGTTGAAGTAACTAAAATCAGTTTTATTGAAGTATTTTTATAGATTAATCAAATCGGTAACAATTTGTCATAAAATCATGTATTACGTATTTGTTGGTTACAATTGTTTTAGATTAAGATCACATTCCTTAGATACCAAAAAATCCATTTATGAATTTGACTATCATTAATTAGGGGAACAAAAATAATAGTAATAAGAAACCAAGCACATAAGCCTTATTTCTAAATGAGACCTTTGCTGCATCTTCATAGTGCCCAGCAGAACTTTTTGATAATTATTACACTGTGATTATTAGAAAGTATCTTTTTACCTAGACTTCTCTTTTTCATCTTATAGAGAAGAGCAATTAGAGTATAAATTGCTTATATCATCAAATTTCTTTTATTTAGAATATATCTCCACAAAGGAGTCTGTTATTTTAAATATCTTTTTATTTTAACCAAGGCTGATACAAATTTTAAGCTTGTAATTTTGATTTCATAATGTCATTCACCTGCAGGTTTTTTTTTTTTTCAACAAACAGGTGAAACTGAATGTTAATTATTCAAGAAGAAAATTAAGAAAACAATCTCAATTATAATAGCATCGAAAATTACTTAGGAATAAACCTAACCAAGAAGGTAAAAGACATGTACACCAAAAACTATTAAACATCTATGAAATAAATTACAGCAGACACAAATAAATGGAAGGATATTCTACGGTCATGAACTAGAAGAATTTTTATCATACATTATATTTGATAATGTCCATTATCAAAAACAATCTGTGGATTCAATGCAATCCCTATAAAAATCCCAGACAATTTTTACAGCTAGAGAAAAAACAATCCCAAGTTTGTATATGGGTCCAGAATAAAACACTGACAGACAGAAATTTTCAGCAAAAATAACAAAGCTGAAGGCATCACAATATTGATGTTGAAATATATTATATAGCTATCATAATCAAAACAGCATGGCACTGGTATAAAGTTAAACATATAGACCAAAGAAACAGAATAGGAAACTCAGAAATAAATCCACACATATACATTCAATTGATCTTCAACAATGATGTTAAGAATACACAATGGGAAAAGAATAATCTCTTTAATAAATGCTGTTGGGAAAACTGGATATCCACATCCAAAACAATAAAATAGGACCCTTATCTTTTATTATATGCAAAAGTTAATTCAAAGTGGATTAAAGATTTAAATGTAAAATATGAAACTGTAATATTCCTGAAAGAAAGCATAATGGAAAATCTTCACATTGGTCTTGGCAATGATTTCTTGGATTTAACACCAAAACCACAGTCAACAAAGCAAAGATAAATAAGTGGGACTACATTAAACTAAAAAACTTGCACAGCAAAGAAAGCAATAGAGTTAAAAGGCAACCTACAAATAAGAGAAAATACTTGCAAGCCATGTATCTGATAAGGGGTTAATTTCCAAAATACATAAGGGTCACTTAAAACTCAACAGCAATGAATAAATAATTCTACTAAAATATGGGCAAAGACCTTGCATAGACATTTCTCCAAAGAAGACATGTAAATAACCAACAGGTATCTGAAAAATGCTCAACATTGTTAATTATCAGAGCATACAAATAAAAATAATAATAAAATATCACCATGCAAATGACAAATGGCTGTTAAAAAATAATAACAAAAGTTGGCAAGACTTTGGAAAAAATGGAATCCAGGTAAACTGCTGGTGGAAATGTTAAATAGTATAGCAGCTGTGGAAAACAATATAAAGTGTCCACAAAAAAATAAAACTGGAACTGCAACATGAATCAGCAATTCCACTTCTGAGTATATATCCAAAATATTTGAAACCACAATTTCAAAGAGGTATCTCCATCCAATGTTCATTGCAGCATTATTCACAATAACCAAGATATGGAAACAACCCAAATGTCCATCAAGAGATGAATGGATAAAGGAAATTTGGTACGCACATACAATATTTTTCATCCTTTACAAAGAAGGAAATGCTACCACTGTGCAGCAACATGAATAAACCAGGAAGACCTTATGCTAACTAAAATGGGTCACTCCTAGAAGGACAAATATTAATTCCTCTTATATGAGGCATCTAAATAAGCCATAGAATAGAAGTAGATGATAGAAAGGTGGTTATCAGAGGATAGAAAGACAGGGATATAGGGAATTGTTCAATGGGTACAAATTTGCAATTTTTACAAAATGAATATATTTCAGAGATCTGCTGTACAACAGAGTGTCTGTAGTTAATAAGATGTTATGTACTTAAAAATTGTTAAGAGCTAGATCTCATGGTAAGTCTTCTAACCATAAGAAAAGATGGACATAGACAAAAAACTTTTGGATACAATGGGAATATTTATTACCTATTGTATACATATGTTTGAACTCACTAAATTGTGTACATTAATTGTGTGAAGCTTTTGTACACCAATTGACAAGGGTCCAATGGAGCATCAGAAAAATTAGTGATATCACGAAGACATTCTGAAGTCCAGGATTTCACAGACTCAAGAAATCAGAGCAATTTATCTTAATGAAGAACAAAATACTATGAATGTAGGCTGGTCGTTGTGAGGTCTAATTGACTGCTATATTTCACAAATTCTTTGAGAGTAGAAACTGCATGTACCTCACATATTTGCACAGCTAACCTACTAATTTGTACCTGTAGAATTAGTCAAGTGATCTATTTAATGTTCTTTTATTTATAATTAAAATTCATTTATATAAATATTAGCTCAGACTTATTTTTGTTTCTTTATAAAAGAACTAGGCTGTTTAAGTTTATTTTTGCTATATGAAATTATGGACAATGAAAAGTATTTAACAGTGGAAAAAATTTGAAGAATATCACCAAACTTAAGATGTCAACAGAAAATTATATTCATAATTTATAAATTTTTGTTATATATATTTGATTTTTAAACTTTCAGCAAAACAGTAAGCTACTAGACAACATGTTTTAAAGCCCAATTTGAATTGCTATAAATACATGTTTGTCATTAAGGCAAGTTGACCTCAATAAGTCTTAATTATTACATTTTTTAAAAACTTCAGTGACAGATCATTCGATTTTCTTCTAGAATTTGCATGTTTTATTTTTTTGTTGTTTGAATCTATAAAACCTTTGGAGCTTATTCTTGCATGTAGTATAAGATATAGTACTAATTTTATGTTTTTCCAAATTCCCAGTTGGGACAGACCATTGTTTAAAAAGCCAATCATTGCCACAGATTTGAGAACCACCTTTATCTTATACTACTTTTTAATTTTTCTTAGGTTTATATCTCGAGTTATTTATTCAGTGCCACTGTTATATTATCAGGTTTGTCTATTATGTGTCAGTACCATAGTGTTTTACTTATCGAGGTTTTATGTTATACTTTTATGTATAGTTGGCAGAGCCCCCTCCAAGTTCTTCTTTCTTAGTGCTTCATTCTGGCTGTTCTAACATGTCTCTTTTTTCTATATTAATTTTAGTATAATGTTGGCCAAATTTATAACAAAGTTTGAAGGATTTATATTTGGGGTTGAATTAAATATAAATATTAAATTTGATAGAGTTGATACGTTCGTAATGTTGAATCATGCAAGATCAGTACACATATTTCCATTTGTTCAAATCTAACTTCAGGCCTTTGAAGAATGTTTTAGCAATTGTGTCCTACAGTTTTGCACACAATTCTTAGATTGAATCCTAAGTGCTAATGTTTTTGGTGCTATTATTATAAATAAGGGTTTTCTTTACCATTGTTTACTAACTGGTTATTGTCTGACTATATGAACATTATTTCTCTGACTGGCTTATTTCACTTAGCATAATGTTCTCCAGATCCATAGGTGGAGATCAGGTACTGGGGAGGCGGGAAAGTTAGGGGGTGGAGGGGTCGAGCCAAAAGGAGAAAGGACTCATGAACGTAAACAACAGTGTGGTGATTGCAGAGGGGAGGGGCTATAAGAGGGTAAAATGGTAATTTAAAAATACAATAAAAATTTAAAAATACAGAAAGGTACTTATTTTATTACTTTGCTGAGTACTGTCAAATTGACCTTCAGAACTCTAGTACCGATCCACACCCATACTAACCATGTAAAAGATTATTCTCACTATAGTTTCTTATTCTAAAAAATGAAAATTGGTAGCCTATTTTTGTTTTAATTTGCATTTCTATGGCCACTAATAATCTAATAAGATTCAGGATTTTGGCCCCCGGCTGGTGTAGCTCAGTGTATTCAGCATCAGCCTGTGAACCAAAGGGTCGACAGTTTGATTCCCCAGTCAGGGCACATGCCTGGGTTGTGGGCCAGGTCCCCAGCAGGAGGCATACAAGAGGTAACCACACAGTGATGTTTCTCTCTCTCTCTTTCTCCCTTCCTTCCCCTCTGTCTAAAAATAAAATAAATAAATTCTTAAAAAAAAACAAATTTAAGATTTAGGATTTTGTATCTCTTCTGTGAATTATCTGTGCAGAGACATCACCATATTCTCTTGTTCTTTTTATTTTTGCTTCCTATCTTTTCTTTTTTCTTTTCTTATAGAAGTACACAGAATAGTAGTCATTGATCCTATTCATGTATATTGCAAATATATCCTAACTTAAAATATATCTTACCTCTAAAAATTAAAACTAATTGCCATATTCAAAATGCTTTTTTTAATTCTACTTCATTTTACACCTTGCTTAAAAAAAGACTTTCTCTAACTTATTTTAAAATAGTATTATTTATTAAATTTCTCTACTATACAATCTATTCAAATATTGATCATGCTGAACAAAGTCAAGTTTAGAACCTCATAATACAAACAAATGGAATAAAGTAGCTTTTTATCCAAGAATCCAGGGTTTTTACGTCCCACCATTTGGTTATTTAAAATCATTTCTCATATGATCTACTTACTGTGGCATTGTCATTCTCTCTTTCATATAAGCATAAACTCTCACATGGTGTAATTTCCTCACGACAAACCAATTAAGAGATAGTTGAAGCACTTTTTTCCATATGTTATGAGAATTCATGACAAAATAGAGAAATTGTCTTACCATTTCTAAATTAAGAAAGGATATTAACAATAAATTGATTTTTACACTTTACTTGCATAATTAAATCTTCAAATAAGGCAGACAATAAAATCATGTTTTTACACGGGCAAAATAAAAAAATTCTCATTCTAGAGTCTCTTCTATTATTAGAATCCTTAGTAACTTGACAATGTAAAACCTAGACTGTCAAAGATAGCAATTAAAAATAAATATTACAGATCATCTGTCTTTTTCTCACTGAACTGAATCTCAAAATTTTTCTTTTTCTTTCTCAACTTAGTAAAATACGTGTCACCTCTTTCCCAGAATAATAGGTTAAATGTCTGACTTTATTTGAAAATAATCGCCAATCTCATCATCATTCCCTCTCCATTAGAAATATTATCTGAAAATCATATCTAATGGTGCATTCTAAGTAGCTCTTTTTGCCAGAACTTAGGCAATAAACCAGCTTGAACAAAGAAAGCGAAGCATGCTATAAATTTGTAATATTCTTAATGGTTGTGGGAAAATGGGCAGAACTTACATAATTTTAGGGAAAGAAAATATATCTACAGTTGATTTTGATGACAGTGTCTTTGGAAGAATATCATAGAAATTTTTGCAGCTCGATATTGCCCTGATTCCACTAAGAATACATTTCCACTGTACATTTATTATACATTTGGAGGGTCCAAAATGCCACCTCAAAAGAATAACACAATTAGTATAACTTCAGAAATAAATGCCTGTGTAAGTCAATATAGTTCAGCAATTTTCCAAAGGGACAGATTTCCAAGACTAAATGAACTATTTCTGCGTTCATATTGGATTTCCTTTTTTAAAAACCTCATTGCAACTTTTCACTCCTCCTGCCTTCAACCACGTTAGAAGACACATGCATTAGGTCCACAACAGGAAGGGTAACATTGGAAGTTCAGGAGTAGAATCCCAAGAGACAGATGACACCGAATCAGGTAAAGGTCACCTGCAGCAGATGCTCCCCTGCTTTTCCCACTGGCACTAACTACATAATTTATAACTTGAACCTAAACTAACACAATGAGTAAAAAATGCCATCCTGGAATTAAGAAACGGAGGTAGGAGGAGGTAGATCTATGCAGGTGATTCAGCAGATGTGCTTCTCCATTCTGCTTCTCGTCAGGCCCATCTGTACATCTGAACACGGGAGATCCTAAGCGCAGGCATTGGTTCTTTTTCTTTCTTCCAGCTTTGAATAACTTATTCTACCTCTACTTATGGCTCTGGGTAAATTTAGAAAAGTAACTGTGTCCCCTTGCTTACAGTTTTTAGATTCTCTCTCCCATTTACCCAATCAATACCACTACTACGTCATCCCTGTAGTGCTTATTGTAACTGAACTGAACAAAATACACGCTCGGATCTTCCCCTGCTGCCGCATCTATCAGGACTAAGTTATCTCCCCCATTCCTAATCATTTAGATAAGGTAATAAACTAATATGAAACAGGGTAAAATTGCTGTGTTACCAAGAAGGAAAATCAATACACATTTGTTATTATTGTGTGATGAGATAGTACCATTTTCCTGGCCCCAATTTCATATGCATACCCATGACATTCTAATTTTAAAACAATGCATAGAAAATTATACATTTTTTAGAATGAAATGGTAAAATATCTCTCACAATGGAATTTTATGCCTGACTATTAATTAGAATGACCTGGAGAGATTTATAAACATAAATACGTTCCCCAAGACTCCTTGAATCATCCATATGTTTTAAAAGCCACACATATCATTACGTTGCATATTCAGAGCTGAAAACCAGCGCTCTGCACTCTTGTCACTGAAAGTGTTGTCCTAGACCAGCAGCAACAGCAGCATTGCTTGATTTTTTTTTAGAATTTTAGAATCTCAGCTCCAGCCCAGACCTACTGAGTCAGAATGTGTTTTTTCACAAGCTCTTCAGTGATTTTTATGTACATTAAAGTCTGAGAAACACTGAGGTGGAAGCAGCTACAACGAGGAAGTATTTTGCACCTAGACCTGATGAGGTAAGTAACTTTGACTTAAAACAAGCAGGTAGTCCTAAAAATACATCTACACTATGAACCCTAACAATGGTATTTGAGTTACCTTATTTCCTTGATGAGTTAGTTCTAAATGAAGATCTTCCTTTGATGTCTTTTTTCTCTAAAATTAGGGAGTTTCAATGTGAATATCATTAATGAGAAAAACTTATTTTATTGAGCTAATCAGCTCATTCAAACAATTTATCCAATCCAAGAGATAGGTGGCCATTGTGTCGCCCTCTCTATTTAGATTTTGAATTTTTATATGTTTACCCAAGTTTAAGTTCCAAAAACTTTTTAATATGCAATGTTGAGTAAGTCACATAGGAATGCAGAAAATAAAAATATTCAACACACTAGTATATGTAATATATTGTACTATTAAATATTTATTAAGCACTAACAAGTGCTAACTCTACAAAACATAGAGTTACATTCCACTGCTTCCCAGGGCAGTACTAAAGACAAAGCAAAACAATAACACCTGCGATAGTGCACTCAGCTTAAGCTCACGAGACTCACAAAATTAAAATAAAATGTGTCATTTGGACCAGGACATCCTTAAGCAATTGGTTTAGTCTCTCTTGGGGTTAATGCTCATACAATGAAGAGTGTTTCTACAATCAACACCTTTGATTGCATGCTGTATGTATCCAAAATTAATCAAATAGCCAGAGATGGTGTTTTTCTAATCCTGGAATAATTTACAATTTCTATTTCTGGAACTTAAATATTCATTTTGCTTAGAAATCTTCTCAGAAAAACTCTCTTATGGCATAACAAAATTGCTTAATGGTCATCATCCCGGAAATATTTATTTACTTCTAAATTAAGGTATAATAATACTAATAGAATACAGATAAGTTTTCAAAACACTATTTTGTTAAAAAATAAATAAATAAAATCTCTCTGGAGGTCTGACCAAGAAGGAATGATACAAGTTAAGGAGGTATTTGTAAAAAATCTCATATTTTTAAAGATATTTTCATGGTTTGAAAATATCAGCTACAACACTACAGCAATGAAAGTTATATGGGAATGAAACGTTTGCTTCTCCAGGAGAACATTCAAAGACTTCCCTTCTGGGCTGACTGGTTCATCTGCGCCTTCTCTATGGAACCTGTCTGCCTGCCAATCTTGATGTTTGCCAACACTCATTCAGAATATGATACATCAATTTATTTAATTTGCAGTGCCTGTAACTGGTGGCATTTCTTTTGGAAGCTGACCGGGACCTGGAGACAGTGTATTTCAAAAGAGTGTGGACAGGCATGAGGAAATCAGAGTGATGTTTGCAGGTTCTGAAAAGAGTGATGAGGGTGAAAAACATGCCCCTAAATTGTACCATCTGCTGCTGAAATGCATACATGATTATATAAACCAGATTGCCATTCATTCATTCATCATTCTTTACTAATCCATTTAGCAAAATGAGAGCCACTGTCCTGGGTGCTGAAAATACTGACTCAAAACGTAGTTACTCTTTCAATGAACTTTAGCTCTGGTAGAAAGACATACTTAACTTGAAAACTATTTTTACATATATTCCAATCTTCTGAAATGCATTAATTTATTCACTAGCATGAGCTCATTGTACTTATGCATGTATATTTAGGACAATGTTTTTCTAATAGAATGCAGTGCTTATGAATTAAGTAAGATGCTTGTTGTTTGCTCTTCAGAATAGAAGATGGTTAAGGGAATCAAGACAGGAGCAATAGAGAACAGTGAATTTTAAATCGTGCCTGTCACGAAAGGAAATTAAGAGAATTGAAACATCTTCTTATGGTCATACTTCCTTTCATCTCTAAATCTGAAGTTGCCACCAGAATACTGGGTTTCCTTAGTCACAGTGTCACCATTTTCTATAATGATTTTAAACCCCCTTTGCCTAGAGTAATTCTGAAATACCACGCTTCACAACCCAGCTTAAACTATACTTTCTCCATTAAGGTTTCCATGGTATTTTCAGTCTGGTTCGTTGTCCACTTTTGTTGTTCCTCAACTTGTGGCCATGTTGCATGAGAGATTATGCAGCATGCAAGGTCTTCCTTGCATGTGGTTTTATAAATAATTACTCCATATTTTTTTATCCAATAGGGTTTAAACTCTTAGAAGGGTTAATTTTATTATATTTATGGTGTTCTCAGTTTGTGTAAGTGAATGCTTACTGAACATACAGATTAATAAATCAATTAACTGATTGATTGCAAAGTAGTTCATTTCCGTGTCATGCTTCCTTTAAATGTGCTTCACGTGAAAAATAAACAGTATCTGCTGCTATTGCCATCTTATTGCTACTTTCACCTCCTATTAACATTTAGTGCTGCATGTTTTTAGATGCTTGATTTTTATCATTCCAGAAGACACTTCTCTTAATATTTCTATAATGTGAAATACTGTGTCTGAAAATAATGACTACCGTCTATTTCTATGGAGGAAATTATTTGCTCTTATCTTCTTAAATAATTCTTCATTTTTTTATCATAAAAGAACTCTTTTTATCAATTCTTAATTTATAAGTAAAATCAAGAATTTTGATACTTGCTACAGCACTGGACTCAAATGAATAAAACCCTGAAATGGCACTTCATTCACTCTTCTTCACACTTTGGCTCACTTCACCTTCACAAAGAGGCCAGCTTTGCCTGAACTCCCCTCTATTAGTGTTCTGTTGCTATGTAACAAATCACCAAAAGCATAGCAGCTTAAAACAACACACATTTATTATCTCACAGTTCCCACTGGTTGGAGCCCAGGCACCACCTCGCTGGATCCTTTTTGCTCAGGTCTCACAAGGCTGTAATCGAGGTGCTGGTCAGGGCTGAGGCTCATTTGTGCTTAGAGTCCTCTTTGAAGCTCAAAATTATTGGTAGAACTTATCTCTTTGTGTTTGGAAAGTAAATCCCACCCAGTTTCTATTGGCTGTCAACTACTACTGGCTGCTATCAACTCCTAGAAACCGCCTTTAATATCTCACCAAGTGGCCTCCTTCACTCACAACATGGTGTTGGCTTTATCTTATAGGCCAGAAGGAGAATGTTTTCTGATATCTCATTATCTTTTAAAGGCTTCATGTGATTAGGCAAAGCCTGCTCAGAGTAACCTTCCGTTCATTAACTCCCAATCAACTGATTAGGAACTTTAATTACATCTGTAAAGTCCTTTTGCCATATAATGAGAGTGATATAGAATTATATACACAGGTGTTCTCCACACTCAAAGAGAGGGTAAAAAAGCATAAGTGTCATTGGAGGTCGTTCTAAAATTCTGTCTAACAAAGTCTCTTATCCTACTCTATTTCTCCCTTCTCCTTCATAATATACAAGCTGTATCATGCCTATATTTATTATATTTATTTTTATTTTCCATCTCTCTCCATTTAGTGTTACTGTCTATCTCTCTCCCAGTAATAAGGATCTCTTTTTCTTTTCTTTTCTTTTCTTTTTTTAAACTCATGTGCTCCTAGACCTAAGATACAGCTTATTGCATTTTAGGTGCTTAATAAATAAGAAATAAGTGAATAAGTAAGGAACGGTGAAAGTGCTTCACCATCAACACAAAAGTATTTAGAGGAGGTTTTTTACTGAGAGAAAGACAGACAGTTCTTTCTTTGTTACCCTGGCAGCATTCGTTTAATTGTTTTTTTATGAATAACATTAAAGAAACTATTAAATAAACAATATACAGTCCACAAAATTTAACAGACATACAGAAATAAAATTTTAGCTGGTATCTGGGAGAGGTGAAGTAATTTGTTTTTAAACTTTTATCCTAGTTTTTATTTTTATTTAATTTTCTACAAAACTGCATTACTTTTACAATTGTGAAAATAAAACACCCTGTAATAATTCCCAAGTACATGCTTTGAAATAGAAATTTATTCACAAATGTCTCTTTGGTGATTTTGTATGTAGTTGTGCTAACAGAGTAAAACTTGGTTTTTTAATTATATAAGGTGAAGTTGACTAGTTGCTCTTAAAGTAAATGTTTTCTATGAGAGGTTCTATACACAAAAAATGACAAAAAGTCCACCAAAATGGTGACAACTGAGGAGCCAAAACATTTCATGCCTTGTAGAAGTTGCCAAGTGATTTTGCATTTGCATCTGCCATCCAACATGTTAATCTGTGATCCAGCATTATGTAACATTAAGGCAAGTTTGTTAATTAAAACTGGAGAGCGCCTTTGCTGTCATTACCTAAAGGGATCTTAGGAACATAATGCGACTGAAACAAAGAAATCATCCTGTCAGTAAAAACAGTAGAAGTTATTACACTTAGATATTGACTCTCATATTGACTAATTGTGTGAATTAAGGTAATTTTCTTTAAATAACTGCTTTAATACTTAAAAGGTGTGAACTCTTGAGAGACATTAAACTGTGCCTTGTTTTTGCCATCCGTAAAGCAAGAAAACAAAGGAATAGTACATCTCTTATATACTGAGAATAGCATTAAAAATGACCATTTATGTGTCATACTAGGACAGCGCCAAACACAGTATATCTTATTTTTTTGTTATAAATACAATAATAGACATTACCAATATTGTATTTTAGTGAAATTATAAAATTCTGAGGAAACACTGAAATTTTTATATGATAAATACTTTTAAATTTAAATAATATTGGGTTTTCTTATTATAAGAAACAACTACAATGAGCTAGCATAAAGAATATTTTGAAAGCATTTATTTCATATTTTCAATAGGAATTAAAGGTTAGTTTTCTTCTGAGGCAGCTGTCTGTGGGATGACATGGGGTTTTCTTACAGAGGAATGTGTATCTTTCTATTCAAGTTTAAGCAGGATATAGTTATAAGAGTTGACTAATTTTGCTCTCCTCCAAACATACAAAAGGAGGATGATTCTTGAGTTCATGCCAAACATTACAAATATTTTTGGTGTAATTTTTCACAGGAATTAACTTGATTTTTTTATGATATCAGGAAACTATAACCTTATATGTTTACATGAGTTTCTGTGATTAAAATATGCTTAAGAGAAAAAAATTCTTAAGAAAAAGCTTATTTCCTCCTGCTTTTAATAAAAATTCAGAAATTTGAAATAATGCTGTTCTCCTCCACCTCTCTCTCTCTCTCTCTCTCTCTCTCTCTCTTTTTTACTTCCTGTGTCCTACCTTCCCCCTCCTTCCCTCTATCCATTCCTCCCTCCTGGCATACTATGGCATACTATTTGGGGTATAGAAATATCTTTCATTTTTAATTCATAGCTCAAGCAAGAGGTTGTGACAACAGTTTCTGCCTAAATAACTACTAGTTGATTAGTGCATATTGGTAAATGCAGGTAAAGATAGAGATAGCTAGATAGAGAGAGAGAGATACACACTGTGACTGAGATAACTGACTACCTCCTCAAGTTTCGAATATATTCCTAGGTGGAAAAGCTCCAAGTTACTGTCTCTGTCTCTAAGATGGCAAAGTATAGCCAGACAAATGAAAACTTTTACATGGTTAATACTACTATCATTATTACTTTGGATGATGTTATTATATCATTTTGGTGATCTTTTTGAAAACTCAAAGAATTGACACAAATGTCATCTGAATATTTGCTGCAATTATTAGTTAATTTTTAGAGATTCTTATTACTATTACCATATTTTAAAAACAGATCATATCAAAGAATTTTCCAAATTCACAAAGTAAGCCAAGAATATTCCTTTTTCTTCTTATTTCCAAAACCTTCCAGGAGACTACTTTAGTATAACATTGACTTTCAATAACTAACCACCACCTGAGTCACAGAAGAAGCTATATAGTGTCTATGTATAAAGAATCGAGCTAATGTTTTAATGACCCATTCTAGCCTTGTAGATGGTTTTCACAGCCTTTGAGATAGTTCTATAAAAATTAATAGAACTCTATACAAAAAGAGAATAAACTTGAAAACATAAAAAAGATAAGAGAGAGGACAGAAACAGAATTATAGACTGCATATTTGTGTCCCTCTAAACTTGTCATGTTGAAGCCCTAACCCCCAATGTGATGATAGGTGGAGATGGGGCCTTTGGGAGGTGATTAGGTTTGGATGAGGTCATGAAGGTGAAGTTCTCTTGGCAGGATTAGTCCCCTTATTAAAGGAGACCAGATAACCAGCTTTCTTTCTCTCTCCATCATTTGAGAATACATCAAAAAGACAACAGTCTGAAAGCCAGGAAAGATGTCAGAGTGCAGCGTTCACAATATGCTTGAATTAATAGTTAGCTTTAGTTTTTTAAACTTTGAAGTTAGCAGTTTGCATAAAGTTAGCGGCATTTGTTTGTATTTAGTTTTTTTCATTTAATTATGTTTTTTAATATATAATACATTTACATGTTTCAAAGCTCAAACCTTAAAATGTATACTTACAGATGTCTCATTCATAGCCCTTTTCTCTCTGCACCATACCTCCTCTAATCTCTTCAGTATACTCTTTTCATCCTGTAATGATTTACCTTTTCTGTATTTCTTTTGCAAAAAAAAAAAAAATTATGGAAACATACAGCCATTCCATGCAGAATTGGTTTCAGGACCCCTTAGGCTACCCACATCCTCCCGTATATTTTAAAGCATTTCTAGATTACCTGTACTACCAATTACAATATAAATGCTATGTAAATAGCTGCCATACTGTATTGTTTAGAGAAAAATGACAAGGAAAAAAGTCTGTATATGTGCAGTACAGGCATGACCATCATAGGTTTTACTAAATTGTACGTGAAAACAAAAAAATATATTTTTTAAAATTTTTATCTGCAGTTGGTTGAATCTTTGGATGCAGAACCTGTAGATACAGAGGACCAACTGTATTCATAATTACATAATATGTTTTTATATTGATTATATACTACGCATATGTACTCTATTACAACATTTTACTATTTATTTAACAACTTATTATAAAATGTATATAACTGTGTTTATAGAGATATTCCACATTTTCTTTTTGCTGTTTGTTGGGTAGATGTGTCACAGTTTAATCAACCAGTCTCCTCTAGATGGGCATTTAGGTTGTTTCAATATTTTGCTATGAAAAATAATGCTATAATGAGTATACTTATAGAACATCGTTTTGTATGTATTGACTATATAATCAGGGTAAATTCCTAAAAATAAGATACAGGGTCAAAAGGTAAATGCATATGTAATTTTACTTTAAACTGTTGTACACAGGAGTTGCCATCTTTTGCACTTCCATCAGCAATGTATGAGAATGCCTATTTTAACAAAGTGCATTGTGAAGCATTATAGTTTTATCCAAACTGATAGGTAAAAATTAATGTCTAAGTATAGTTTTTAAATATAATTAGCACAGTATATCTGTGTCTTTATATTTAAAGTGAATTTCTTGTAGGTAACATACTGGGTCTTCAGTTTATATCCACTCTGACAGCCTTATTTAATTAGTATATTTAGACTATTCACATTTAAAGTGA
>PVJD01002896.1:84072-182695 GCA_004026545.1 Mormoops blainvillei
CAGAAATGGGAAGCTGGAGAGGACTTATGGCAAGGTAGTGGCAAGGGGACCGAGTGGGTGAGACAGCAGCTGGTGGTCCCACATTTGTGTGCAGATGAACCAGAAAGAACAACAGATGAACCAGATGACCATGAAACCCACAGTTCCAGCAAAGGAAAAGAAAGCTTTAAAACCTCTGGCTGTAAAAATCTGCAGGGATTGCAAACGCAGGAGAAACTTCCAGCCTCACAAGACTGTTGGTTGGAGAGACTCACAGGGTCCTAAAACATACACAAACTTGCCCACCTGGGATCAGCACCAGAAGGGCCCAATTTGCTTATGGGTAGCAGGGGGAGCAACTGAGAGATGGCCAAGAGCCAAGCAAGTAGCATTGTTCCCTCTCAGACCCATCCCCCACATACAGCACAGCAAAGCAGTGATGTGGATTGCCCCTCCCTGGCGAGCACCTCAGGCTCCACCTCTCACAATGTAAAGGCTTTAAGACAAAAATAAAATATGGCCCAAACTAAAGAACAGATTAAAGCTCAAAAAAAAAAAAACAGTGACAAAGAGATAGCCAACCTATGAGCTGCAGAGTTCAAAACACTGGTAATTAGGAAACTCACAGAACTGGTTGAGTATGGTCACAAAATAGAGGAAAATGTGAAGTCCATCCAAAGTGAAATAAAGAAAAATATACAGGGAACCAACAGTTAAGGGAAGGAACCAGGAATCAAATCAACAACTTAGAGCTGAAGGAAGAAATAAACTTTCGACCAAAACAGAACGAAGCAACAAGAATACAAAAAAATGAGGAGAGGCTTGGGAACCTCTGGGACAACTTGAAATGTTGGAACATCCAAATCATAGGGGTGCCAGAAGGAGAAGAGGAAGAGCAAGGCATTGAAAATTTACTTGAAAAAATAACGAAGGAGAACTTCCCCAATCTGGCAAAAGGAATAGACTTCCAGGAAGTCCAGGAAGCTCAGAGTCCCAAACAAGTTGGATCCAAGGAAGTACACACCAAGGCAAATCATAACTACATTACTCAAGATTAAAGCTAAGGAGAGAGTTTTAAAAGCAGCAAGAGAAAAGGAGACAGTTACCTATGAAGGAGTTCCCATAAGGCTATCAGCTGATTTCTCAAAAGAAGCCTTACAGGCAAGAAGGGGCTAGAAAGAAGTATCCCACGTCATGAAAGGCAAGGCCTTACATCCAAGATTACTCTATCCAGGAAAGCTATCATTTAGAATGGAAGGACAGATGAAGTGCTTCTGAGATAAGGTAAAGTTAAAGGAGTTCATCATCACCAAGCCCTTATTATATGAAATGTTAAAGGGACTTACATAAGAAAAAGAAGAAGAGCAAAACTATGAACAGTAAAATAACAACAAACTTGCAAACTATCAACAACTGAACCTAAAAAAACAAAAACAAAAACAAAAACAAACTAAGCAAACAACTAGAACAGGAACATAATCACAGAAATGGAGATCACATGGAGGGTGATCAGTGGGGAGGGAGAGGAGGGAGAATCAGAGAGAAGTTATAGGGAATAAGAAGCATAAATGATAGGTATAAAATAGACAGGGGGAGGTTAAGAATAGTATAGGAAACGGAGAAGCCAAAGAACTTACACATATGACCCATGGACATGAACCAAAGGGGATGGTGATGCTGGTGGGATGGGGGTGGGGGGTACAGGGCAGAGGAGAATAAAGGGGAGAATAAAATGGGACAACTGTAGTAACATAATCAATAAAATATATTAACAAAATAAAATGATTGTTGATATACTTGGAGGAACACCGACCATATTTATAACTGCTTTCTGTACAGTTTTTCTTTATTTTTGTCTTCCACTTTTTATGCTTTTTCTGATTTAACTAAACAATTGATATGACTCAATTTTCCCCTATTAATTTATCAATTACATTACTTTTGAAAATGTTTATGGATTGCGAAAGGGTTATACTAGGTTTTTACAATTTATCAAAGTCCACATTCAAACAACAATATATTGCCTCACGGGTAGTGTAGGTAACTTTAAGGTATCCCCACTTTTTTCCTCCCATCCCTTAAAACTTTTCTGTCATTCATTTCAGATATCCATAAACTATGATAAACCAACATATTGTTGCTACTGCTGCTATTATTATTTTGAACAAACTGCTATCTGTTAGATTAAGAATACGAAAAATAAAATATTTTATTTTACCTTCATTTATTTCTTCTCTAACACTTCTCTCTCTCTCTCTCTCTCTCTCTCTCTCTCTCTCTCTCCATGTCTGTATATATACACACATACACACACACACACACACACACACACATATATCTGAACTACATCTTTTTAGTTCTTCCTGAAGAATTTACTGTAACCTTTCTTGCAAGGCAGGTCTATCAGCAACAGATTCCTTTCATTTTAGTTTGTCTGAGAGTCTTTACTTTCTTACACTTTTGAGGAATGATTTTACTGTATATAGAATTCTAGGCAGTTGAGCTTTTTGTTGTTGTTAACATTTCAGATATTTCACTCCACTCTCCTTGCTGTCATGGTTTCTGTAGAGAAGTCCAATGTAATTCTTATACTTGCTTTTCTCTAAGTAAGTTGTTATTTTTTCCTTCTGGTTTCTTTCAAGATATTTATTTGGTCTTTGTTTTTCTGTAGCTTGAAAATGATAAGACTTGGTGTCAATTTTTTTTTTTAGTTTTAACCTACTTGGTATTTTTTTGCTCTCTGGAGATTTGGTTTTGTGTCTGTCATTAATTTTGGTAATATCACACCCTTAATTCAAATATTCCCTCTGTTTATTTTTTCTTCTATTTTTGATATTCTCATTACATGTAGAGCATGTCTTTCACAATTCTCATACTAGTTTTTGATATTCTGCTATTTAGTTTACTTTTATCTCTTTGCTTTTCAATTTAGGCAGTTTCTTTTTTTTTACTTTTATCATGGTTTTATTTTTAATTACAGTTGACATACATATTATATTAGTTTCATATGTACACTCCAGTGATTAGACATTACATAATTTACTAAGTGATCATCTGATAAATCTTGCACCCATCTGATACCATCCATCGTTATTAGATATTATTTATATTCCCTATGCTATATTTTGCATCCTTATGACTATTCTGTAACAATAAATCTGTACTTCTTAGTTCCATCATCTTTTTCACCAATCTGCCAACCTCTTTCCCATCTGGCAACTGACAAAATGATCTCTGTATCTATGAGTCTGCTTCTGTTCTGCTAGTTCATTTATTTTGTATTTAGATTCAGTTGTTGACTGAAA
Organism: Mormoops blainvillei; assembly: GCA_004026545.1. Classification (NCBI taxonomy): domain Eukaryota; kingdom Metazoa; phylum Chordata; class Mammalia; order Chiroptera; family Mormoopidae; genus Mormoops; species Mormoops blainvillei. Next base: position 87,357 of record PVJD01002896.1, read on the forward strand.
TGTAATTACTGCAATTTGGTTGTTAATTAAAAAATATTTTTTCTTCTTCTTAAAGAAGACCCTTTAATATTTCATATAATGCTGGTTTGGAGGTGATGAACTTCTTTACCTTTTTCTTGTCTGGGAAGATCTTTATCTGCTCTTTGATTCTAAATGATAAATTTGCTGGGTCAAGTAATCTTGGCTGTAAGTCCTTGTTTTTCATCACTTTGATATTTCTTGCCAGTCCCTTTAGGTTGGCAAAGTTTCTGTTGAGAAATCAGCTAACAGTCTTATGGGAGTTCCCTTGTAGGTAACTAATTTCTTTTCCCTTGCTTCTTTTAAGATCCCTCTTCGTCTTTAGACTTTTGCATTTTAATTATGATGTGGCTCAGTGTGGGTTCACTGATTCTTTCCTTAGCCTCGTTCAGTCTACATTTCTGTTTGTTTTATGTGTAGCATTTCCTTTTGATTCTTTCTTAGCATTTTCATCTCTCAGGTTATATTAACGTTCTGTTCCTGCATATTATCTGCTTTTTCCATTAGAGCAATTGGTATACAATGAGGTCTGTCCAGAAGGTATCCAGTCATGTAATATGAAAAAGGGAGGCATTTATTGAAGAAGATACAAGATACAAGAAACATGGTATGTAAGACAATGATGCTTCAGTCCCCTTCAAAGTAGGCACCTTGGGGCCTCACACAGTTCTCCCAATCATTATCAGCTGCCATTTCATATTTTCCTGAATCTCATTGATGGTCTGAAATCTTTTCCCTTTTATTTTTTAAAATATTTTATTTATTTATTTTTAGAGAGGGGGAAGGGAAGGGAGAGTGAGGGAGGGAAACATCAATGTGTTGTTGCCTCTTGCATGCCCCTGACTGGGGACCTGGCCTGCAACCCAGGCATGTACCCTGACTGGGAATAAAACTGGTGACCCTTTGGTTCACAGGCCAGTACTCAATCCCCTCAGCCATACCAGCCAGGGCTGAAATCTCTTCCCTTTCAAAGGTGATTTTAGTTTTAGAAAAATCCAGAAGTCACAAGGTGCCAAATCTGAGCTATAGGGAGGCTGAGTCATCTGGGTGAGTTGATGTTTCACCAAAAACAACTGCATGAGGTCTGATGCATAAATGGGCACATTGTCGCGGTGAAGTTGCCAAATGCCAGTTGCCCATAGCTGTGACCTTCTGAATCATCTAAATAGCTTCCATGGAGGAATGTTTAAGCTTAACGGAAAATCTGATGCACATTTGTTGCTTTACTCACTCAGTCAGTTTGACTGTGATAGCCACACAGTACACATGCTCACTCAGTGACACCTACTGTCCCTCACTGACTAGTATAGTGAAGTCTTCATTGTTCACACATGGACATCTAGCCCACTCTCCTTTGCTGTCAGGTTACATCGATGTCATGCAAGCCGTTCTCATTGTATTAACAGTGGCTGGACTTTTTCTGGAGAGACCTCACATATGCATATACAAATACATGTATAGTTTAACTCTCTTTGCAGAACTAGTATGACCAATGTATGCATAAATAGATAAATACATGTTTTCTGTGATTCATGGATGCTAATGTTTCTTTGTTCAGGATAAATCTTAACTCATCTGTTCATTTATGCTTAAAATGTAACCCAGGAAACCCAAGAGTCCCTTGCATCTCCACACATCAGAAGACTGCCCCTCTGTAATCATCACACATTGCCAGTATCACGATTCTGCTCGCCCGGAGGAGCTCTTTGTACCGTGCACTGCTGAGGCTGCTCAGGGTATTTATCTATATCGCACTGCTGTCCTGGAGATCCTACATGCTTTTGCAGACGGAATTTTTTAAACTCCGTGAGCGTGTTCCAGATATTCTTAATGTAAACTCAATTATAGTAAGTCATTGTTACCAAAACATTTAAAAACCTAGAATTAATTTCATCTAAATTTTGTATATTACAATATGAGTTGATAGAATGAAGAAAATGAGACGTTCAAAATGTCTGCTAAGATATACCAAATTGAGATTTATTTGTGCTCAAGGTAGTTTATGTTTTAAAGCATCTATAGTAATTATTTTCATTGTTAGATGCAGCACATTACGTGTGAGAACTCCACTTACAACTAATGAGCATCGTATTGTTAAACCAGGCTGAATAGCAAAGGTTTTTGCTCTGTTTTTTAAAGTATGGTATGTATTTTACAATCAAGACTTGCAATACTTTTTCAGTAGTCACGCACGGGAAAAGTTAATAGAAAAAATTGATGTGCAGCAGTAACATGAATGCATAATAAATGCTATCCTGTTTTAGTTTTTAATGTTTTTTCTTTGGCAGTTATTTGCCATATCTTGAAAATGATGCAATATAGTGAGCCCAGAAAAATCTCCATCTATATTTCATGTATTATTCATGTTAATTTAAAAAGCTCCTAGCTTTCAAAGGGTTAGCTCCAGAGAACAAAATTTTATGGTCACCTTTAAATTATATTAACATAGCCAGGAGCTAACAATTTTAGTTGTATTAAACACAACCTAAAGCAATTCAAACCTATGTTTGATAAATGCCTTGTTTTCTCAGTAAAGACCTTTTCTAAATCTCTTATGATATTTCAGTGTGTAGAGCGGGTTGCTATGACCGCCTGCCTTCAACGTGGACAAAGGGGCTCCAATGTCCTTTTACAATTTTCCACTGAACACCCAAAAAGGGATCAAATCCTGCCCCAGCAGAAGTTTTATGTGACTCTATTATATAATAAATTACTGCATTGTGATTATTTAACTTACTTTAAGAGAGGCTATTTTGAAAAATATACTGTAAGAAAATCAAGTTTAAAGGGAATTTCTTTAACTTAAATGGCATGTAAATATTGAATGGGTAATATTTCATCTGGTGAAGCCTATTTTTCTAAAACAAATAATAGTTTAGCCAGCTGGAAATTTAAATATATGCGGTGCATGCTGTGGTCATGGAATGAATACTTGCTCATTGATTAATGGTGACATATTTGGATGTGGTATTTAGTTTATGAGTTTAAAACCTCTCACTAATACATAATTTAGGACTCTGGTTGTAGATAATAGAAATTTTCCAAAAGAAAAAAAAAAAAACTAAACCAAAAAAAAAAAAACTAGCTTCAAAGTCCTGTTTAGTTTCCACCACTATTTTTTTAATTCATTCCCCTGTCTGTCCTACTTTCTTTGTGCTGGGCCCATTCTGAAATAGCCTCTACCTTCATGCTGTCAAGATTTTAGAAGTGACAGCCCTTCACTTTGCTGGATTTTATTCATCAGAAGTGAGTCAGTAGGTGTCACAATACGCAGGAAGGTATTACAGGGTCATGAATCGCATAAGACAGGGGTCTCTGGGAGCCTTTAAGAAGCTAGACAACCAGTAAACCACAGTAAGCCAGAACAAACAGGGTCCGGCAAAGGGCTCTCTGTGTCGATGACACGTATCCAAAGATGAACGGTGCGTGTTGTACAGTAATGTCTTCTTACTTCCATGTAAGTATTAAAAAGACAAAAAAAATAAAGAAACATATCTTTAAATTCTTTAATGGAATATTTATTTGGCAACTACAGTGGTTGCTCCTGGGTAGACACTGGTGATGTTTCTCTTCATGTATTTGTACTTTCCAAATTCTGTATAATATGTATGTCTTTTGTTTGTTTCTCTTTTCAAAAAATAAAGCACACAAAACCCTAAAAATAACATTTAAAGTCCAAGAAACTTACACTTTGTGTCTCATACTCTGGGAGGTGATAATTAATCTATAGCAGTTCTACTGTTAATTTTTAGACAGTTTCATTGCTGTCAGATGATTGGACAGCACCATACCAGCTGCAGGTAAGAGGACTTAATTCCCCCACAACTTTCTCAATATTGAGAATCATCGATCAAAATTTTAACAAAATATGGTTTACAAAATAATGAGGGATTTAAAAACCATGCTACATTGATGTTGAAAAATAACACTGGTATCCGGCAGAAACACCTTTGCTGGGGTATCATGGGACAAGAGTTTCAGTACGATAACATTGGAAGAGCCATTACATAGAACAAATGAGAGAAATGACTTTACCTCTATATCTAAGAACTTTTAGTGTTCTTGGTCGGTTTTGATTTCTTTTTCCCCATCAGTGCTAAAAAAGGTTTCCTGTGACTGCAGCATGCAATAGCACTGCACAGAAACAACACAGACATCTGGGTCTCTGTAAACAAAGCACATCACTGAACATCAGAGGCTGCATTTGGGAAACATAGGTCTGGACAAAAATTTGGTAATGAAAGGAAAACTACTGAATCAGGATAAATGCTGGGACCAGCACATTGTGAGACCAAAGAGAGGCAATCCTTCCCAGGTGCCATCTACTTCCTTAGTTATGTCAATTAAGAAATAATTCTTTAGAAAGGAATAAATAATAATTATGATACAATTAGGCTTTCATATATGTATATGCAAGCTGTGTGCCATACTTCTCCACAGACTGAGAATGTTTCAAGTTACCTAAGGCCATACAAGTAGTAAATTGAATTTTGGGTAATAAGTTTTCCTCCTTATTCTCCCTTCCCCTTGGCATTATGGCAATAAAGCAGAATATTACGAGCATGAAATCTAGACTCATACATTTAGAGGGTCTAAATTTGTGTTCCTATATTTATTACCTTTATGACTCCGGACAACTTAACTCTGTCTGTTGTGGTTTCATCCTGTATAACATGCAGATAATACGAATACCTCTCTCCTTGCTCGTACTAAAGACAAAACGAGATAGTGCTTACGAAACAGGAAGGATCCTATCTGGTATCTACTAAGCATGTAATAAAATCCAGGTTTATTTTAGAATAAGGGTATTTCTTTTTCTTAGTTAAAAATTATGAAAAACACTGCAATACTTAGGTAAGCACTATTAGCAGTTTACAGATGAGAAAAGAGTGTGTTAAAGAGAGCATGTAAATAACCCAGAATTGTACCACAGGAAAGTGGCTAGCCAAAACATGGACTAAGCAGTCTAAATCAGTAGGCTTTATACTAAACTGTTGAGTTCTACCTGCCTGATCTCAAAACCCCTATTCTTTTTGCCCTATTACATTGCTTTTTATTGGTACACTGTTTTTACTTGTCCAAGTATTTCATTACATGTTCCATTTAACCTTCAATATATTTAATTAATTATTATTTTTCTCATCATTGTATAGATGAAGAAACTAATGTTCAGCTAAACCAGATGGTTCCCCAGCTAATCTATTTCGAAAGGTCTTCTGACCCATTACAGAATGACATCCCTGGTCTCACAGCTTTCAGGTTCAAGAGTCCACTGAGGTTCCCCTGCCTCCTACCATCAAAATATTCTGTCTTCAAGGGAAATCACCCTGAATGGGAAACAGGTTAAAAATGGAGACAGACTGACATGTAAAACAAGGCAGGGAAATGACAAAACTTGAATCTGTAGTTTGCTCTGTCTTTCAAATGTCCCCTGAAATTTATTGCATTGTAATTTAATTGATTTTCGCACTAAATGGCTCAGTTGTAGAACTGACCAATCACAAAACACAGAAAGAGCATTGGAGAAATTAAGAGAAAACATGTGACCTATCCCATCTTAAAGGTAGAACAATCTGGGTCCTGGCTGGTGTAGCTCAGTGGATTGAGCATTGGCCCATGAACCAAAGGGTTGCCAGTTCGATTCCCCAGTCAGGGCACATGCCTGGGTTGCGGGCCAGGTCCCCTGTAGGGGGTGTGTGAGAGGCAACCACACACTGATGTTTCTTTCCCTCTCTTTCTCCCTCTCTTCCCCTCTGTCTAAAAATAAAATAAATAAACTCTTTAAAAATAAATAAATAAATAAAATTAGAATGATCCTTTGTCCCTCAGGGCATGAAAGTAAAATTATTTGACCTTACCCCTTTTTTATAGAATAATCAGTGGACATGGCTCCCATTCAGGGAACCATTAGTGCAGATGGATGTTACCCAGGTCCTCCGCTAGAGCTCACATGATTTAAAGACAAGGTCCTTGTCCATCTCATTTATCTCTGTAACCCTGGTGTCTTAAATATTTCCTATAAAATACAAACTTTAAAACCTGAAAACAATTGTTCAATAGAGTTCATTTGGAAGAAGGGTTGGTGACAAATAATTAGGCTATATTTTAAGAGTCTTTGCCTAAAGAAAAGTTGTGTTTTTCTAAAGCCATAGACATGTACACATGTTTAATTTCAGCAAGTGCTGAACCTAAGTTGATAGATCCTACATTTCTGGGTCCATTAATGTAGTCTATCCCAAACTATCTACCGTAAAGGAATTTTTCCCTGCATGTGTGTCTGTGTGTGTTTCATTTTCAGTACATATATGGTAGAAATATATGTTGTTAATTATTCATGATTTCTTTACAGTTTGTACCAATGCAACTCATTATGCAATTCACAAACTAATCTACACTGTTTGATTAGAAAAGCGTGACGATCATACATTTGTATATCCAGCTAATGTCAAATCATTATAAAAGTTTCTAAATGCTTTATTTCAATTTCTCTAATCATCTTATCATAGACCACTAAAGTAACCAGAAACTCATGGATCAGCATTGGTTCGTGGAGCATTCTCGCAACGGATCTCTAAGCCGCAACCCAGACAGGAGAATCGTGAAATAGAAGATGAAACAGAGAAAGTCACAGATGTTTGTAGGCAAATTATCATGAATGAAATAGTGGAAACACAGTATGATAGAAAATCTCATGGGTAAAGATAAGTTTAACTTCTGCCTTTGAGTACAAAAGAACCTTAATGACTTTTTTAAAGAGGCAACGAAAAGGCTAATGTTCAGGACTTAAGCTAAGACAAATGTGCCATCAGTAAGTATATTAGTTGGCTCGGGTAGCCCATTTATTTATGCACAAACTTATTTTGAGGGTCCATCCTGCAGATAGCATATGTTCTTTGCTATGAGAGCCATACAGATGCGTGATGCTCAGTGGTTCTCCTCAAGGAGCTTAAAGTAGATATTTTTATATTTCATATCTACTTTAAGCCCCTTGAGGAGAAATGAATGTTTAAATAATAATACAAGAGATAATATTAAATAATCAAATGTATAAGAAATGACTGCATTCCATATGACATTCAAGATTACTGTCTGTTGGAGCAATGACACATTTCAAACAGATATTGAAATAGCAAGCATAATCAAAGGGACAGAAATGTGTCTATAATGATTGGCCGATCACAGTAATAATCACAATAATCATAATTTATTGAAAGAATATTATATATTCTTATTAAATATTATATTAGTATTTTTCTAAATATCTTAGAAGCATGATTTTATTTAATACTATAATAATCTAGAGATATAAATATTATTAGCTTTATTTTAAAGTTGATGCTTAAAGAAGTTAAGTAATTTGTTCAAGGCCATGCAGCTAATAAATAACACAGACGGGAACACAGACGGGAACCAGGTATGTTTGACTCTAGTTAAAATACCTCTACTAAATAATGGCTAATACAGTACGCCATTTAGAAAGGTTAACTTTAAGCTTTTATTAGCTATTACCTATCATGTCCTTGTCTGCTCTATAAAATGTAGAGTGCTACACAAATATTAGCTATTATTGTGTCTATGAAAATATTTCTTTTTTTAAATTCTAACCCAAGGATATGCTTTTATTGATTTGAGAGAGAAAGAGAGAGAGAGAGAGAGAGAGAAACATCAATGTGAGAGAGAAACATCGATCGACTGCCTCCAGGATGTGCCCTGACCAGGGATCAAACCCATAACCTAGGTATGTGCCCCGATGGGAAATCAAACCTGCAACACATCGGTGCATGAGATAAAGCTCCAACCAACTGAGCCACCCAGCCAGGGCAATGAAAATATTTCTACAGAAATCAAAATGCATGGTCTTACTAAGGATAAAAACTTAAGAGTTGATAATTTCAAAAGCATTTGTGTTTTTGTATTTATACTGAATATGAGTAGTTTAATATATAAATTGAAAATATATCAACACTATTATAATACCATGTTATAAGTTAGCTCAAATGAAATTGGAAAGCCAAAGAACTTAATAACACTTCCCCTTTCATTTCTATCATTTACAATCTAAAAATTACAATTTTCCATCTGTTACAAAAAACATTTAAATGTTTATCTCACATTTTAAAAAACCTGGGAGGAAAGAGCCAAGTGGTATTGTGGAGTCCCATGGTTATTGCAGATTTATCAATGTTCAGGATAACTTCATGGTATGAGATAGCTGCTAGAACTCCAGTCGTCATGTATGAATTCCAAGAGGCACAAAGAAGATGAGTCAGCTTCTTTTTAGATGCTTGTCCTAATACCCTACACCTTATATTCACTTTTGTTTAACTTGATTGAGCTAGAAACACAGACTCATACAGCTATAAGGTGATGGGAAATGTGTTTGAGGTGAGTGTATTATTGTCCTGAATAAGATCAGGATGAGTAGAGGAAATTTGATAGGGGTAAGCAACTAGCGTTTTTTGTTACAGATTTTGTCCTTATTTTTTGTTTCATGAGAGAGGAACACCAAGCATTTATAAAGTATACAGGTTCACATGGGCAGGAGTTTATTTATAATCTACATTGTTGCAGGATTGGGCAGCAATTTTGTTCTGATTTAAATTGGGGTATAATACTAAGTGAGAAAGTCAAACTAATAAAAACATGGAATTGATAGGGATATGATTAACTTTTCTAATTATGTTTACACAAGAGTAAAATATAAGATTAGCACAGGTTTATAATTCACTGAATGATTTAGAGTTTACTGGGCTGCCTTTTATTCCACAGGAATAATCTGATGTACTGAATTGTGTGCCTCTTTAAAAGGGACAGTTGAGTATTATCACAGCAACATTTTAGTTACATAGAAAGGTTTTTTGTTAAGGAGAGGAGAGGGATTTATTTGTTTAAGATGAAGGGAGAGGTGTCTAATTTACCAAAGACATAGAGGAAACTAGCTGTCATTGTACGTCAGGGATGTCAACATGATAGAAAAGATATTTGAGGTTTTGAAACAGTCCTTTTGAGTTTTAAAAGGAATTTTGGATTAAAAATGGTCTGAGAGCTAGATAGTCAAAGATCTGTGGTGAAGACTTTCTCTTAGCTGTCACAGACAAATACTAGAGAAGAAACAGCCATAGTGTGCAAATACAAACATACTAAAAAAATGAAAACTGTTCTATAGGTAACACTTTCCGTGTACAACAGGTGGCTTGCACTGCTGTATATCAAGGGAAAAATAAATTGTTGATCAGGATAAAAAATAATCTTGAGGGAAAAAATTACCTAGAAAGAAGCTGTCCTTTGACACCTTTATTAGTTATTATTATTTTAATTAAATTTTAAGGTAAATAGAACTGGATTCCCTCTTGCCATAAAAAATCCAGAAAATTTGTTTTTTTTAAATGGGAAAAAGAATAAAATAATACTTTAAAAGGGGAAATTACTGAAACATAAAATTAGCAGATTCATCACGAAAAGCACTAAGTGAGAAGCAGGGAAGGAGGTAGTTTTAAAACAGTAAAAGCAAATAAGTGTATTCACTTTCTAGGGCCAATTAGTGGACCAATCAAAGAAATTTATTTAATTTTAAGATATGTCTCTATAATGGCTAAAATATTATTTTTGAAGGATTGTAACCTACTTAATAATGAACTGGACATAAAAAATAAAGTCACAACATCATTCAATGTATTTAATGTCTAATGCAATGCAACATTATTTAGAATTTTCTCCTGTCAAATTAAAAACAGAAAATCATGAAACTGAGACTTTATACATGTCACTCTTAATGACTGAATTACCTAAAAGTATTTCTAAATGTGTCACAATTCTGTACAGATAAGAGCTTATAAAAGTATTCATTTGACAAACATTAACATAAATTAGGATGTATTTTTACAAATTTGGTGCTAACTTTAAGAAAAAAAAACTTTTGTGAAAAAAGAATAAAACCCAAATTCCAACGAAAATACCTAAGTTTATGCCGTTTCAAAAGACCTAGCACAGCACTGTGATGGCTTGAAAACAGTTGAGGGTTTTAAAAGAGTAAAGTAAGAAACAACTATAAATGAGAGAAAAAAAGGAGAACGACAAAATCAAGTTTCAAAGTTAAAGCTGTAGAAGAGCAGAGTATTTGATCAGCCAGTGAAAGCTGGGCACTGCGCAATGAAATATGAAAGGTGGCTGCGATGTAATGAATGGGCTAATGAGCGGCCGTGTCCCAACAAGGATTCTGAATATGCTCCAGAGCAGAGAGCAATCACTGAGTTTCGATTTAACAATAAATTAAATAATATAAAGTTCAATTATCTGTGAATTTGGCTATATTAGGTTTGTGATTCATGTGTAAACGTTACCTAGGATGAGGTTCCCAGGATTACTGAAGAAAAAAAATGATAATTTATTTTATTCCCTTGTTGAGGAGAGAGCAAGACATTTTGTTAACTTGCCTTATTTAGTAATTTTGAGATTTAAATCTTTAAGCAAGTTATCTCTAGATAATAGTTTAAACATAGTTATCACTAACTAAAAATATACTTTTTTATTTTTGATAAAATAAAAAATTGTCAGCAGTTATTTTTCATAGCAAATTCATCCTGCTTTTTAGAAAACAGTGTCATCCATTTACAACTAACATATGCACAAAGTACTTTGAAAATAACATCAGAAAGAACTAGCATTATCTCAGGAGAGCTAAAAAAAGTTTCATTTCATCAATGAAATGTGGTCAGGTTACTAAGTGCTATAGAATCTCCATTAGTTAAAGAAACCATCCCTTCCTGCATAAATAAAAACAGAGAAAGGTAAAAATACACCGAAGTCTATGGTGCCCATGTGAAAAATTAAATAATACTGATTGAAACCGAGGGCCCTGTTTTAATGTATGATTTTGACTTAACATGTAGCCCTGGCAGTCAATTCAGTTTCTTCATAGCATACCCCGTTGGACTGATTCCTTTCCCTTTCATTTATCAACTCCCTGAGGCAGCAAGAAATGATGGCCAGGCCCTGACTAATGGTCACAAGGTATGGGTTTTGTTTAACTAAAGATAACATCATGCCAGAAAGTTGTCTTTCCAGCTCCTGAGCCCTATAGCAGAGGGACCCCTTGACCACATACCCATGAAACCAGACTGAGGGATGCTGAAGCTGACCTCGACATGAAATCATGATTTACTGCCCTTACCTCACTCTTGACCAATCAGTTTTACCCATGACGCCAAACTCCTTACTCACCATGACTTAGGATTTTTGCTCTATAAAACCCCTTGTTTGTAAACCATCCAAGTTTTCAGGTTTTTCCAGCAAAAGCTGCCTATTCTCCATCACATGGCACTAGGCAATGAATGCCACTTTCTTTCACTGCACCCTGGGGGCAGCATGATTTGCTATCTGCAGTGCCTGGTGGACAAACTCTGTGCTCTATTAGAAGGTGTTTAACCCACAAGCAAAATGTCTTTGCTGAAAATTTGGCTTCACCCTTTATTCTTCATCTAAATATATGAAATCATGTATCAATGGCCTATTCCTTTCCAATACTTAAGCAACATCAAGAGAAACTGTTCTGCATTTGTTTTCCTTTCTTTTTAATCTTCCCATTCTGTTCTATTAACTTCTCTACCTTTCATGCCTTTTACCTTTATTTTCTGGTCTTCTATCCATATTTTCCTTGCAATTTTTCTACTTCCAGAAACCAACTTCCCAGCTGCCACTACCCAAAGCCATTCATCGACTTGCTGATCTATCACAAGGTCCTTTTGGTTACTATTTCTTTTGTCCTGCAATTCAACCAGTCACAGTCATTCTTTTTTTCTTCTCATGTCTTGGACTTTTTTTCAGGATAAGGCACTGCTTGGCATCTACACCGGTCTCTACATGTGAGGATAAGAGTTTCTCAGACAATAAGTCATTTGAATTTTCAAAGAAATTCTATTATATACAGAAAGAGTCTATCAAATACAGAAGGAAATCTCTGGATCTCTAGATCATTTTAAATTATCTGTATTTACATTTCTTACTTTATCCATTTCTTCAAAATACCACGCTGAATTAATGATAATTGCTTAACAGTCCAACTTAATTAAAGTATCTTAGTGCAGTTTAATTTGAATGCAGAGAATGATTTTTTTTGGTCATGGAAATATGTCACTAAGAATAAATTTCCATGAGATAACTGATAAACACTTTTGAAAGATGATGAGAGAAAAAAAGGAGATAATAGAAAAAGGATATCACGGACATCCTCCCCCACTAAAAATATTTCATCATTTTGGTGACTCAAATGCTAATTATTCTAGCAGGCTATCAGTATTCAATTAATTATGAGAAATAATGATAGCACCTGGAATCCAATCTACTAAGTCCTTTAGAGATAAAACAAGCATAACACATTAGGTAAAGCTTTTTCTAGCAACTGGAGTGCTTTAATGTGAACATTCTTGGCATCAGAATTTTCAAATACGGTTTATGTCAAGCATGTGTCACTTGATAAAATACAACATACTAAAACAAAACAAAAGAAAAGGCTATAATATCCTTAATTTAAAATTGCAGGCAAGTTTGGACGATGTTAAAAGAGAAACGTGCCTGGAGAAAGAGCATGGGCTGGGTAGTTAGCAGGAGAATAACGCTTCACAATTGAGCATTGTTCTCATAACTTTATAATTTTAGGCAGGTTACCGGTCTCAGGCTTTAATTTTCTCATCTATAAATTGGAGCATCAACATTTCACTGACAACTGTATAGAGTCAGTTTGAGGATCAAAAGACAATAAGTATGAAAATATGTACACTAAAATGTATGGTTTAAAGATATACGTTGGACCTATCTCATTTTTGAATCCTCTGTTAATACTTATTATAATGCTTTATATATGACTGAAATTTCAAAATTAACTTAAATTTAACTATGCTAGCCACCCCCCATAAAGATGTCATTTCTCATGTGTTGCAACAGTAGGCATTTACTAATGTACATCTGTCTAAAGGCCTATAAGAGCAATAATAAATGTGGACAGGCGCATGACTCACATATCCACATGTATTATTGAAGAAGACCTCTGTTGACCCCTCTGGCAAGCCAGCTGGTTAAAAAACACAATGTTAACGTAAGTGGATCCTATCTGGGCTCCTGCCATAATCTGAATAAAACAGAGATGACCAGTAGACAAACTTCCTGAGAAGCTCAAGCCATACATAAGTGAATATCTATTCATAAAGTGTGTCTTCTATGGGGAAGTCCTACAACTGTATAACGTAGCTTTCACGTTACTTTAGCCAAGCTGATGAGGGTGACTCAGGTGTTGTTAGGAAAAAAAGCATTTAGTGCAACAGTGGTTCTAATACTGTGATTTCCAGGGTTCAAGGAATCAAAAAAATGTGGTAGCAGAGCTCCAAAAAGTAGGACCAGTGACTTTTAAAAATCTAATGGACATTGGACAATTGCTCTTAACTACTTTTATTGCATACTCAGTAATATGTAGCCCTAAAATTATATATGAAGAAAGAAATAGCTAAATATATGAGGTCAGAGAGGAAAATAACAAAAGATGAAAGCTTAGGAACCATCAGACTAGACACTATCTCCACTATCTGCAAATTCAGACTTATATTAAACATATTGAAAAAGAGTAAAATTCTTACTACATTATTTAGCAGAAGTTGATAAACCTTCTGGATCCCTTGAGACAGTGAAAAAGAAATCTCAGTTAAAATTTATGTTACACAGATTTAGGAAGTGCCCCTTGTATTTAGGTTAGATGTCCCAAGACAGCTCAAAATTCAACTTTGCTTATCCAGCCACAGCTCTGCTGGTAGTGGTTCCGCACCAGTTACTTGCAATACAAGGATTGTCAGTCTAATTTATGACTAAGGGGATGCATTTACCTCGACTGAGATTTAGTAATTTGTGGGAAGGAATTTTCTGGACTTTAACCATTTGTTTCCTTTTATTCAACCATTTGTCTCCTTGTCTTCAAGGACATGGTCATCTAAAGGGAGGAAGCAGATTGTCTACTGAAGCATCTACTTAGGGAAAACTGACCTATTAAGGGTTAAGAGCTTCCTCATCACTCACATAACTCCATATTCAAACACATTCAGTACAATGGAATTGTTTTGAAAGGTTTGAAAGGTCGAGACTTGTAAACTATGAGTCAGATATGCAGATATATACCTTTACATTGTAAAACTGAACTCCACTTTTCTCTCAAGTTCCCTTTCATTCTGGCAAAGATCCAAAGGCTGGGGAGAGCATCTTTGCCCAGTTTCTGAGGAAGAAGCAAACATCTGGTTCTTTCTGGTTTCATTAGGTGTCTCTCCAGGCTGACATGAGCCTGTTTACTGGACACCTTGCACCTTACTGACTAAGATGCAGACTGGCCCTGCCTGCACTTTGGGTAATCGTGCTGGCACTTACTACCAACAGTGGAGAAGGCTGACAAAGTCTACAGCCTTGGGCTGTTGGAAAGGGTCCTACACTGCAAACTTCTTTTATCGCTTTGTGGAAACTGTTTATCAGCAATGACTGTTAATGTCTCAGAATACTATTAACCGAAACCTTGGAAAAATATTTAAAGATTCATATACATATGTAATAAACAATTCAGAGATCATTTATACACATTTCCCAGGTTTTCCCAGTGATGACATTTTGCAAACCTGTAGTGTATGATACCCAGAACAATCCACCAACCTTACTCAGATTCCTGTAGTTACGTATATACACATTGTGTGTATAATTAGTTCCATACAATTTTATTGCCTGCGTAGGTCATGTATGCACCACCGTAGTCAAGGTGCTGAATGGTTCATAAATTATAAGGACACTTGTGTTGTTGTTTTATACCACACACTCTTCCCTCCCACCCCTACCTCTCTATCTCTAACCTTAGGAATCCACTAATCTGTCTTCCACTTGTAAAATTTATTATTGAAGAAGTGTTATATAGATAAAATCACATAAATTTTTGTGTATGTGTGTTTGCTTTTTGCGGAGTGTTTTGGATTTTTTTGTTGTTGTTCAGTATCATTCAATGGAGAGTTCAGATTGTAGCACATGTCAATAGTTTATTACTTTTCATTGCTGAGTAGTATTGCATTGTAGGCACCGTATTTGTTTAACCATTCACCTGTTAAAGGGCATCTGAGCTGCTTGCGGTTTGGAATTATTAAAAATAAAGCTGCTGACAACATCTATATACAGATTTTGTATAAACATAAAGTCCTAATTTTACTGGGATTAATGCCAAGAAATATCATTTCAGGGTCTTATAGTACTTCTACATTTAATATTGTAAGAAATTGTGTTTCCAAGTAAATATGCTATTTTATTTTCACACTAGCAATTCATGAGTAGTTCAGTTTGTTTGTATCCTCACCAGCATTTGGATTTGTAGATATTTTATATTTTAGCCATTTCATGGGTGCATAGACATAGCTCATTGTTGTACTAATTTATATTTTCCTAATGACGATGATAAACATTTTAATATACTTATTTGCTCACTATATATTTTCTTTAGTGAAATTTCTGCTTATGTCTTTTGTTTATTCTACATGTAGTCTTGAGTATAACTCAAGTTGTTTATTTTTTACCATTGAGTTTTGAGAGTTCTATTATTCTAGCCACTAGTCTTTTGTCAGAGATGTGGTTCTCCCATACTGTGTAACTTTCCATTCATTCTCTCACATGGCTAGATTTTTCATTTTCTTGAGGTCTAAAATACTGATATGTCTTTATGGATTGGGGTTTTATGGTTTTGTCTAAAAACTATTTATTGAGTCAGAGATACTGAAGATTTTCTCCTTTTATTTCTTAATTTTTATAGGCTTACATTTTACATTTAGATATATAATTCATTTTGAGTTAATTTTATATAAGTTGTGAGATTTGGCTTTTGGCCTATGCAGTACCACTGCTGAAAAGTTGATCCTTCTTGAATTTAATTGTTGCACATCTATCAAAAGCAATTAGGCATATTCCTGTGGTCAATTTCAAGCTTCTTTATTCTGTTCCATTGGTCTATGGGTGTATCCTGCCAGTGTTACACTATTTTGATTACTGTAGCTTTATGAGGTCTGTCCATAAAGTATCAAGCCATGTACTGTGGAAAATGAAGACATTTATTGAAGAAGATACAAGATACAAGAAACATTGTACACTGGATAATAATGCCTCAGTCCCCTGCAAAGTAGGCACCTTGGGACCTCACACAGTTCTCCCAGCCACATCAGCTGCCTTGTCATATTTTCAAGAATCTCATCTACATTCTGAAATTTCCCCCCTTTCAAAGGTTTTTTTAGTTTTGGGAAAAGCCAGAAATCACAGGGCACCAAATCTAGGCTGCAGGGGGCTGAGTCATCTGGATGATTTGATGTTTTACAAAAAACTCTGCGTGAGGTGTGATGCATGAGCAGGTATGTTGTCATGATGAAGCTGCCAATCACCAGTTGCCCATAGCTGCAGCCTTCTGAATCATCCCAATAGTTTCCACAGAGGAATGTTCAAGCTTGATGCAAAATTTGATGCAGATCCAATGCTCTACTCTCTCAGCATTTTGAATGTGTAGGGCTACACGGTACACATGCTCACTCAGCAGCGTCTGTGGTCCCCACTGACTAGTAGAGTGGCAGAGGTGGATTTAACGGGGGCGCACCGGGCAGGCACCCTTGGCCCCGACTTCTGAAGGGCCCCACAAAACCTCAACTTTACACTTTTTTCTAATGACACCAAGTTTGGTTTCATATGTGCAATACATATATTCAAATTTTATTGGAAATAAAACATTAATACTACATAACATTTTTTATTTATTTAAAAATATAGTTAACATGTATTTTTATTTTCCCTGTCTCTCTCTTTTTTTAAGGGGCCCAATATTTTCTTCTGTGCCCGGGGCCTCAACCAACCTTAATCTGCCTAAGAGTGAAATCGTCATCGTTCATGCATCCTCATCCCAGTCCACTCTCCTTGGCTGCCAGGTTACTTCGATGTCATGTAAACCATTCTCATTATATCAACAATGGTTGGACAGACTTCGTATCTGCACCTTAATATCAGTGCAGTTATTGCTTCCACTTTACTTTTGTCAAGATTGTTGTCTTAACTACCCTTTCCTTATACATTTTAGAACAAATTTGTCTAAATCTTTAAGAAAAAGTTTGTTGGGGTTTTGATAGAAATTATGTTAAACCTATAGATCACTTTAGTGAGAACTAACATCTTTACTATGTTGAGTGGTCCAATCCTTTAAACACGGTATGTCTCCCCTTTATTTATGTCTTACTTGATTTCTTTCATCAGCATCTTGTTATTTTCATCAAACAAATCCTGTGTTTTGTTAAGTGTATATCTAACTGTTTTCAATTTCTTTGAAGCACCTGTAGATGGTATTGTGTTTTTAATTTTGGTTTCTACAATTTTATTGTTAGTTGTACAGATAACTGACTGACTTTTTTATTAATCTTGTAACCTGTAATCTTATCAAACTCATTATTTCCAAGAGATTTTGTAGAGTTCTTGGGATTTTTTTACATAGACAATTGTGTCATCTGCAAATGGAGATAATTTTATTCCTTTTTCAAACCGTGTGTTTTTATTTTATTTCTTGTCTCTTCTTGCAATGACCAGAAATTCCAGAATTATGTTGAATAAAAATGGCCATTGTAAGCATCTTTGCCTTGTTTTTGGTGTTAAGGGGACTCATTCAGTCTTTCACCATCAACCATGGTGTTGATTGTAGGTGTTAGGGGTGTTGGTGGCAGTTTTTGTTTTGTTTAGTTTGTAGAGCTAATTCACCTCTCCTCTTAACTTGCTTAAGGTTTTTCTTTTCATTTATTATGAACGATGGTTGGATTTTGCTAAATGCTTTTTCATCATTGATATATGACTTCTTTTCTTTAACTTGTTGATATGGTAGAAAACATTGATTTATTTTCAAATGTTGAACCAACCTCTCAATTATAGAGATTTATAATTGACTGTTGAAGTATTTTTATAATGGTTGCTTTATAATTCTTGTCAGATAATTCTAATATCTGATTCAGCATTGGTGTTAATATTTTTTCTCATTCACATTTTTGTTTTCTTGTTTCTTATTATGACGAGTGATTTTTAAGGTACCCTGGACATATTTCTTATTACACTGGGGACTCTAGATTTTATTAAAATCTTTGATTTTAGCAGAAAGTCACTCTGTTTAGGTTTATCACATGGATTCTGATCTGCTTTGTCTGCTGTGGCTCCAATTGCAGTTTAATTCTCAGAGCTTTTACAGTGTAATGTTGATCGGCTTATTTTATTTTATCAAAAATCACTGGAGCCCCTATTGGTCCCTGCTGTGCTGCATGAGCGGGCAGAAAGGTTTCCCCAGGCCAGATCACCAGTTTTCTGTCTGTGGGTACAGTGTGTGCTGGGTTCTGCCATGGTTAACGTGGTGCCATGAGACTACAGACACTGGAAGCTTTCCTGGAGGGTTGGGGGGAAGACTCCAGCTCTTTCATTTCCCTAAACTTAACTGAGTGTTTCTACCACCTAACCACAGGTGACAGCCTAGGGGAGGAGGTAAGGAATAGACGAAGATGTTGCCGTAGGCTGGCAATTCCTGCCTAGCTCTTGTTCCTCCTTTCACTCCTTTGCATTACCCCTCCCACCCTTTCACAACACAAATGCTTCTTAGTTCCCCTTCCTTTTCTAATGGAAATTGTGGTTGTAGTATACCCTCTCCTTAAGTAACTGATAGCAACAAGCCAAAAAAAAAAAAATAGTAAGTTTTGACTCTTTATTTTTACCTTGTTAAAGTTCAGATAGAAGATTGGTTTCTAAAACTTTTCTCTCAGCAAAACCTCACTTTTGCAAGCCAAAAGCAACAGACTGCAGAGCTGCTTAAGCCTGAGATGGTTTTTAAAGTCAAAACCAATATTAAATTTTGTGTCCAGCCTATATCCACCCTTTTCTTGAAGTTATAAAAACATATTTTAATGAGTGAAGAGCAGAAGGAAAATGGGGAATAATTAGTGAATTATTAGAAATGAAAATAATTTGGTTTAAAAATTGATATTACCTCTCTGGCATATTAATGGGCCTTGTAGGATTATTTTCCATTCATTGTTACTTACTAAAATGTGCAAGACAAACAAGAATGGAGATCACGTTTAAATTTTATTTTTATGACACATGCTAGACTTATCAAAAAAACTCCGGAACTAAATCACATTGATTTCTCATATAATGATGTAAGATCCTGAGCACAGACTGGCCAGTGTAGCTTGAAAGTGTTGATTGATTGTGTATTTCTCCCAACATAAATTGGCAGTGGAGAAGCATGTCTTTTAGGAGACAGATTGGCAAACATTCTACAAAGGGTCAGACAGTAAACATTTTAGAGTCGTGGGCCATAATATCTCTGTGAAAACTATCCAGCCCCACCGCTGCAGCACAACCACCACCACAAACAACATATGAATGAATGGCTGTGGCTGTGCCCTAACCTAACTTTATTTATACATGCTGAAATTTGACTTTTATATAATTTCCACATGCCATAAAATATTGTCACTTTTTCAACTATTTAAAATTTTTTAAATTATTCTTGACTCATAGGTTGTACAAAAATAGGTGATGGGCTTGATTAGCCCACAAGCCCTAGTTTGCCCACTCCTGTCTAGAGCCATACAGCACTGGGTCTACTATATCTCCCTGAGGACATTAAAGCTAGATATGAAGGGAAGCAATATATTTTCTGTGAGTACTCTAGCTAATATCTTTTTTACCTCATTGCCATGCAAAGAAACATATACAGAAGAAAATAATATCTCTTGCTAGTTAAAACATTTTGTTAACTGACTCAGTAAGAATACTGCCTATATTAAGAGATACTGCAATTCAGTTGAAATGGTTTTATAATTTATGCAGTATCTTAGCTATTTTTAACCTTTAAAGTTCCTAAATTAACAAACTGTAAAATTTTGTTATTAAGAAATAGACAATAAACAGTAAGTTTTACCTTAATAAAGGATGATTCCATAATTTCTTCAATATTTTAGCTATCTCAATAAAATATGAATGTTCCATAATCTGCTTCTGTGAAAAGTACATTTTTAGTGAGACCCACCAGAATCTCTTAAGCCAATTTCATAACATAATTCTGAAATTTAGACTGTTTAGTATCAGTTGGTAAACCTATCTAGTGACTACTATGCATTATACACTGTGCTTGGTTCTTGGATTCAGAGAGGAAGGAGGAGGAGTGGTTTCTGCTTATACCAAAGTGTGCCAGAGTAATTACTTGTTATATCGGTTCATGAATGCATACACTCATAAATGCACAGACTCGTAAGCAGATGCAGATATAATAGAAAACAGAGGTGGGGCAAAGAAAGTGGAAGGATAATCAGGGAAGTAATGCCCCTGCAGAATGTGAGGAAGGAACACATATTCCCCAGGATGGACTAGGGGAAGAGCATTTCTGGCACAGAAAAGCAGAGGGACCAAGCCCTGGGAACAGGGCAGCCTGACGTCCTCAGGGCGTGTGACCAGAGTGATGTGGTTGAATACAAATGCTCTAGCGTAGTTTAAACATGCTCCAACAGCAAAAGTCCAAGTCTGTTCAAAATCTTAATAAACAAAGCTTAAAAATGTTTCTGAAACATGCAGGAAAATTTCTTCTACTTCCTCAGACCACAAATACTAATACTGGTATATCAGGGTAGATATAAGGAGAGTTAAGGAGATTAAGTCGAAGTTATCCTGCATTCTAGCACAAAACATCTCAGAATCGATAGAAGAACTCAGGATGTAAAATAAAAAATGATAGTGTACACAGGTTTGGGTTTCATTGGCCTTCTGGATTTCAATTGGAGGTTATTAAATTAGCCTAAACTCTAGAAGACAATGCAAAAAATGAGGCTTAGCATAAAATTATGCACTCAGATTTAAACATTTTACCAAAGATCTAAATTGCACTGTTTGTTAGTAAAGTGTGAATAGCAGTTACATGTTGCTTTAATTGTGAAAAAAATGTAAGAAAAGTATGGGAGAAATAAATCCTTAGTGTTCTGAAAACTAAGTTTATCCAAACAGCATAATATGACAGAGCATTGTCTTTCCAGCAGGACAAACCTGGGCTGGAAACCCAGCTCCACAATTTATAAAATGTGAGAAGCAACAAACATGACATTAAGTTTCTCTCTGAACCTCGGCCTCCCTGTATAAAAACACCTACTTCATAAACATGTGAACATGAATTAAATGGGATTGTGTTTATAAAATAATTAGCACAGTAGGTGCTTAAGAATGGCATTTACTACCATTTACAACCCTAAAAATGTACATTTCAGAACATCTGAAGATTAACTACATGTGGAGAAGAGCACACGCTCGCTAGGACTTTTGGCCTCCTAGTCGTGCAGGACTGAACTGAAAAGAAGGCATATTCTTAGCTCATTAGGACTGTCTGGGTTAGAAATTAAACAGTGGAAAATTGCTTAGAAAACTTCACAATGCACTCTTACCGTGGGGGCTCTTGAATGTCAGTCCCAGGCAGGTAGCCCAGAGCTATGTGACATCATCACATGCCTGTGGGCAGGAAGCCTGGGCCTATGTTGTTGTTCACATGTGCTGTAGTCCCCCAATGACCTAAGTTCTGGCCCAATCCCACTATTGTCTAAGCTTGTATAAAAACCCCTGTAACTAGCAACGGGTGGTGCCAGCAATAAAGTGTGCTTGCTTGAGTGTGAAGTGCGGCTCCTATGTCGGCTCCTCATGCTTTCTTTTCCTTGGGCCTCCCGCCACTGAAACTCACCCTAGCTGAACAGTTGGGCTCTGACACTTACAACCCCAGATTCCACTAAACTCCAGTGCCAGGAAATGAGGGAGCCTTTCACTTTTTTTCCTCACAGGTCACATCTTTGCTACTTTCCATGCTGTTTGTGCATCAAAGATGGAGAGGTTAAGGGCCTGGCAACAATTCAGAATGATGGCCAGCCCAGAGGCAGATGTCTGACTTGTCAGAGACAATAATCTCTCACCCTTAGTATTGAGATCAAACTCAAACCTCAATTTCTTCATTAAAAAAAAAAAAATAATAGTATCTGTGAGGAAGAAAGGGAAACTTATTTCTCTTCAAGATTCTTCTTTCCTCTCTGGAGTCACAGAATTTTCATCTTTTGTATATTTCCCTATTGCCAAAGTATTTGTACAAAACACAAAGTTGCTGAGTTAAAAAAAAAAAAATCTCTTGGAATTTTTTTCTAGGGAGGCAGCCTCTGAAATAAAGTGCCCATAGTTGAGTAAAATGCTATTAAAATGAGTGCATTGCCTCCTCTCAAGAGCATCCACAGCCCTCATCAGCACTCGCCAGCATTACAGGGACCCAGAGAGGACCTGGCTGCACAGTCAGGACGCCTGCGCAGGTCAGGAGAGTCAAATGGCCCTCTCCTTTTCTGCAAGGATCGTTTGATTGTCTTAAAGAAATTCCAAACACTTTTAAAAATCCAACACCCGAGAACTAAGGAATTGAGAAACTATAGTCTATGAGAATGCTTCTGGGTAAACTTAGAGAGTATTATCATCAGAATCTAGTGGAAAAGGCCTTGGTCCACTTCTCAGCTTCACCAGCCTAAAGACCTTGGCCAAACAAACTAAAAATTGAAGTGTCAGTTTCCTCAGCTGTGAAACACACAGACACCATGTTCCTACCAAGTTAATACAACGACAGACAATTAAAAAATTATGATCGGTATTAACTCAAGAACTGTAAAGGGCAGTAAAGCAAGGATTCATATTCAGCAAAAAAAACCACTCTTCTTTATTTCTTCAATTTAATGCAAATAGAAGTTAAAAGTTAAAAATAATATAAAAGAAGTAAAAATGAAAAAAAAGACAGTATTAATGTTTGCACACACATAAAATACACATGCAAGTCATGTCAAATCAACTGCTAAGTTGCAAAGGCATGAATTACAACTGATGAAATTGGGCATCTTTTTTTAAGCTTCATTTGGAAAATCAGTATTTCTGTGTACAAGTTAATTGTAGTCTTTGAATAAAAATTGGAAAACTCTGTTGATCTAAAAACTGCTATCTCCTAGAACTAATAATAGATGCCCCAAAAGATGTTATGCCTGCATCACAATAAAATGTATTCAGATAAAAAATGAAAATTCTTGCCCTGGCTGGTGTGGCTTAGTGGATTGTGTGCCAGTCTGTGAACCAAGTGGTTACAGGTTGGATTCCCAGTCAGGGCACATGCCCGGGTTGCAGGCCAGGTCCCCAGTAGGGGGCGTTCAAGAAGCTACCACTCATTGATGTTTCTCTCCTTCTCTTTCTTCCTCCCTTCTCCTTGCTTTAAAAATAAATAAAACCTTTTAAAAATGAAAATTATTAATCATTTATATTTTCCTTAAATAACATTTGACCTCCGAATGATACTATTGAAAATACTGAGACTTTTGCATCTATTTGAAGGGTGGAAGTATACTAAAAAATATAGCAAAATCAAATGAACTGCCAGGAATGTCCAGAGACATTCCAAGATATTTCACATACTGGAGTGATGGTAACAGTGCAACCCTCCCAGTCCTTTACTAAAACCAGCAGTGTCATAAGTCTGTCAAATAACCGGTTTGGTCAATCTGTATTTTCCAAGTGTCTACTTCAGGCCTTATATATGATGTGAGATATAAAATGATTCTATTAACTCAAGCTAACAAAATCTGTAGGTTCCAGAGGACAAAGAAACACCTAGCACGTGTCACATGATACTCGGGAAAAACCTAAAGAGCTGAGCATCTTGATGGTTATCATTGTCATCAAAGTAAAACGAATGCTGTTAAATATGTTTCCAGACCTCTGGTGATGAACACGGGCAAACAAGCCAAAGCAGGGGACTGGTGGTCAATTAATCCTGACTCTCAAATGTGCTATAACTCTTATTTTCTTACAATAGAGACACAGGAGTTTCCTGTGACCTTGTCAAAATTTCCTGTTAAATTAATGGAATCATCCCTCCCAATGAAAGCCATGTGATACCTGTTTGAGAGGAAAGAGAATTTTGATCTGCCAGGTGCCTATCATGTCTCATTCACAGTCAGGGTAAGCAAATAAAAGGAAATAGCCCTTGGTGTCTCTGACACAAGTAACACAGCTCAGACCCCTGCTGCCAGTGTCTGACTGATTAGATTTGCCCTCCTAGCACTGTGAGGCTGAGTCACAGGTGCGAGAGTCTCCTCTACACAGTTTAATTATATCCCAATTGGTGAGAAGCCACAGTGTGCTGTAGAGATAACTGGGAGAAAAGAGATGCCAGAAAATTACTGTTTTTGTCAAGGAGAACAAAGAATGATTGTTATGACCTAAGTTCCCTACAAGATCATAAAAATACGTTTAAATTGAAAGATTGCATATATAAACTATAGACAAAGTACTGCAGAGGAGACAATAAAGGTACTAAAAGAAGGAGGCTTTGCTTTAATAAGAGGCTATTAGCTGAAAGGCATATGTCCCAGGTTTTCTTTCCAAATGGAAAAAGATGTATGTAAAATACACATTGTCAGAGTAAAAGAACTTTGTCCATTTTCTTTTTACATTTTAAGTGCTGCTGTCAAACATGCCCAAACTGGGTTTGTTAGCTTTCAATTTGCTTTCGCGACCATCTGCTACCTTGACCACTTTAAAAACATGCTATCTCACAAGCATGGCTTTCCAATTAGCTGAGATGCTGAATCCAATTCAATACCACCCACCCAAAAAATCAATTTTACAACTGTCAAAGTCAATTGCCAGGGACAAGGAGAATTTGTATGATTTAAGAATTTTATAGTGTTTGTAAACTCTAGAATATTCACAGCTTCATTTAATTGCCCAATCTATACAGAAAACACTCTCTTCATGAACCCATAAATGATACATTTAAACGTGAAATGGAGCATTTTCCTCTAAAATATAATACAAAAATTAGTATAGGAATAGATTTAAAAACCATATGTATTTTTAAATACTGACTGTGAACATCCTCAGAATAAACATAGCTGGGATCTGGTTAAATGTTAGCATTACTATAAGCTAAGTATTCTTTCATGTAACAAGTTTCTGTGATTAAAATTTACTATGTTTATTGCATTTATAGAGACTGTAGCGCCTATAGAAAACTGGCATATTTAAATCATTTATATTGTAATTATTTTGAATTTGACTCATGTACACAAAGATCCTCAAAGCATTTCAGTGCTAATAAAATAGGATAAAACTTTTATGTCAAAACACTTTTTTCAATTAGTAATATAAAAGGTGGTCTAACTCTTACCTAAATGAAGTGTCTTTTTTTTTCTTCTATTCCCTGTCTCTCAGCATTTCTCCACATGACTCCAAATATAGAGTCATTTTTGTCCACTAGCATAATTTTCATATGGACCCAAGGGAGCCGCATGGAATCTCAATGCTAGGTTTACATTTTAAAAGCATTTTTTATAAGAAAGTTTAACAAAGTAAGTACCAGAGTATTATCCACCTGGTATTATTAATAATGATTAGGAAAGGACATTACAAATCTAGAATATCAAATGGAATTCTTTTTTTACTCTCTACAAGAGATATATTTTATTATTTTTGTGTAGGTTTAAGGCATATGTGTGATGGTTTGATATACATACAAGTATATATTTTGAAACAAATACCACAATAAAGTAAGTTAATACCTCCAACACCTATTACATAATTACCTTTTGTGTGTGTGGTGTGAATATTTAAGATATACTCTATTGACAATTTTAAGTATATTTTACGGTATTATTAGCTGTAGACACCATGCTGTACATTAGATTCTGAGACCCAGTCATCTTATAACTGGAAGTTTGTACCCTTTGACCAATATTTCCCCAGTTCCTCCAACCCATGGCCCCTGGCAACCACCATTTGATATTATTTCTATGAATTCAACTTCCTTTAGATTCCACAGAAAGACAATATCACACAGTAGTTTTTCTTTCTGTGTCTGGCTTATTTCATTTAGTGTACGCTTTCAAGACCCATCTATTTTGTCACGAATGGCAAGATTTCCTTCTTTCTCATGGTTGAATCATTATATTTAAGTTTGGTGTAGTCCTACTTATTTATTTTTGCTTTTGCTTTTGGTGCAATATCCAAAAATCCACTCTCAAAACCAATGTCAAGGAGTTTTTCTCTATGTTTTCTTCTAGGAGTTTTATAGTTTCAGGTTTTATATTTGTCTTTAATTCCTTTTGGGTTAATTTATATGACTGCTATTGTAGAGGAAATCAAGGCTGATACCAAAGATGAAATGCTATTTGCCCTGACTAATGCTGTAGATGTTGAGACACCATTTGCCCTGACTAATGCTGTAGATGTTGAGACACCATTTGCCCTGACTAATGCTGTAAATGTTTCTCTCCCACCTCTGTAAGCCCCTTCGGCGCCAAATCTATACTGTGCCTCCCAAGACCCTTCCCCCACTTGGCCCAGCATAAAAGGAGTGCGGGGCTATTGTTCTGGGCTCAGAATTTGGAGTTTGTCTCCTCTGGGCCCATGCACATAAATAAAGATCGTGCTCCTAACCCCTCAGTGTCTGGTCCTTTCATTTTTCCATAACACTATAACATAGGAATTGAATTCATTTTTTTGCATATGATTATCCAGTTTTCCCAGGCTATTTTTTGAAGTCTGTCTGTTCCCTTTTCAGTATTCTTGGCTCCTTTGTCAAATATTAGTTGACTGCATGTCAGAGGGATTATTTCTGTGCTCTCAGTCTGTTGCAATGTTCTATATGTCTGTTTTAATGCCAGTACAATATTATTTTGATCACAGTAGCTTTGTATAAATACTTTGAAATTAGAAAGTGTGATGCCTCTAGCTTTGTTCTTTCTCATGATTGTTTTGGCTATTCAAGGCCTTCTGTGGTTCTATTTGAATTAAAATTTTTTTCTATTTTTATAAAAATGTCATTGAGATTTTTATAGGGATTGCATTGACCCTATAAATGGCTTCGGGAGTCTGAACATTTTACCAATATTAATTCTTCTGGTCTATAAACATGGGTTATCTGCCCATTCATTTGTGCTTTCAATTTCTTTCATCAAAATTATAGTTACTGGCATACAGATCTTCTACCCAAGTTGAATTTTGTTCTTTTTGATGCTATTGTAATGGGATGTATTTTACCCTTTCAGATAGTTTATTGTTAGTATACAGAAATGCAACTGATTTCTGTATTGATTTTGTATCCTGCAACTTTTCTGAATTACTTATTAATTCGAACGGACCCTTTTGGTGAAAACTTTTGGGGTTTTTTGTAGGTAAGATCATGTGATCTATAAACAAGCAATTTTAGTTTTTTTCTTTCTAACATATATGTCCCTTATTTATTTTGTTGCCCAACTGTGCTGGCTAGGACTTCCAGTGAATGTTGACTAGGTATGCTGCTGGGCACCCTTACCTTGTTCTTAATCTCAGAGGAAAATCTTTCAACATTTCACCATTGAGTAGAATGACAGATGTACGTATGACTTTTATTAAGTTAGGAACATTCCTTCTATATTCAATTTGTTGTGAGATTTTATCATGAAAGAATTTTTAATTTTTAATATTTTTTCTGGATCTATTGAGATAATCATATAATCTTTACTTTTCATTCCATTAATGTGGCGTATCACATTTATTGACTTGCCTATGTTGAAACATATGCATCCTTACATCTCCGGGATAAAATACACTTGATCATGGTGTATGGTTCTTTTATTGTAGTATTGAATTTAGTTTTGTAATATTTCATTGAAAAAATTTTCACCTGAATTCCTCAGAGATATTGGCCTGTAGTTTTCCTTTCCAGTAGTATTCTTCGCAGACTTTGGTATCAGGGTAGTGCTTGCCCTGATTTAAAAAAAAAAAAAAATTGGGAGTGATTTTTCCTCTTAGATTTTAGGAAAGAGTTTGAGAAGAATTGAAATTAATTATTTTAATATTAGTAAAATTTATCAGTGAAGCATTCTGGTCTGGGCTTTTCTGTGTTTAGAGATTCAGTCTTATTACTTGTTATTGGTCATCTCAGATTTTCTATTTCTTCAGGTTTCCAACTTGATAGGTTGTATGTTTCTAGACATTAACTATTTATTCTAGGCTATCCAACTTGCTGGTATATAATTTTTATGGTCTCTTAGAAGCCTTTGTGTATCTGTGGTACACTTGTAACGTCTCCTCTTTCATTTATGATTTTATTTAATTCTCTATTTTTCTTAGTTAATGTAACTAAAGATTTGCCATTTTTACTTATCTTTTTGAAAAATCAGTTCTTATTTTATTTATCTTTTCTTATATTTTAGTCTATTTTATTTATTCATGCTCTTCTGCTAAATTTGGGCTCAGTTTTACTGTTATTATTATTTAGTTCCTTGGAATGTAAATTTATGTTTAAGATGTTTCTTTTTCCTTAAAGTAGGCATTTATCACCATACACTTACCTCTTAAAACTACTTTTACTGCATCCATAAATTCTAGTATGTTGTGATTTTATTTTAATTTTTTCAAGGTTTTTTATTCTTTTTTTATTTATTCATCTCATTGGTGGTTTCAAAGTGCTTTTTTAAGTTTTCACTTTTTCTCCTGTTTCAGATTTTCAGTTTTATGCTATTGTAGTCAGAAAAAAATACTTTATATAATTTCAATCTTCTTGAATTTGCTAAGATTTGTTTTGTGGCCTATCCTATGATTTAACCTGGAGAACATCACATGTTCATTTGAGAAAAATGTGTGTTTTGCTATTGTTGGAGGGGTGCTCTGTATATGTATGTTAGGTCCATTTGCTCTAGTAGAGTGGAGTTCACAACCAATGTTTTCTTATAGACCTTTTCTCCAGGTGATCATTCCATTGTTGAAAGCAAAGTACTAATACTACTATTATTATATTGCCTATTTCTTCCTTATATCTGTTATTATCTGCTTAATATTTTAAGTGTTCTAATGTTGGGCGCATAATATTTACAATTGTTATAACCTCTTGATGAGCTGACCTTTATCATTACATAATGACACATAATTATTATCCCATTATAAATCTAGTAAGTTAAAGCCTGTTTTGCCTGGTATAGCTGCCATTGTTCGCTTTTGGTCTCCACTTGCATGGGATATCTTTTTCTATCCCTTGACCTATGTGTGTTCTTCAAGTTGAAGTGAGTCTCTTTAGACAGCACATATTTGAGTCTTTCTTTTTGATCCATTCAACCACTCTATGCCTTGACCGTAGAATTTAATCTATTTAAATGTAAAGTAATTATTGATTGGTAAAGACTTACTAATGCCATTAAAATAATCTTTTTCCTGGTGGTTTTATAGTTCCTTTGTTCTTTTCTTGCTATCTTCCTTTATGAATAAATAATTTTCTGTAATGGAATGCTTCAATTCTCTTCTCTTTATCTTTTCTGCACTAAGTTTTTGCTTTGTGGTTACTATGAGGCTTACATAAAACATCTGATAGATATAACAGTCTGTGTTATACTGGTAATAACGCCTTAACTTCAGTTACATACAAAAACTTTACACTTCATTTCCCTTTTTATATTTTTGATGACACAATTTACCACTTTTTATATTGCATTCATTGAAAAATTTTTGTAGCTATAATTATTTTAATACCTTTGTCTTTTACCTTTATACTAGAGTTAAATAATTAAGACATCACCATATCACACACAGTATTAGAGTATTCTGAATTTAACTATATACAAACATTTACCAGTGTGTTGTATATTTTATGTTTTTATATTACTAAATAACATTCTGTTCTTTCAGCTTGAAGAACCCCTTTCAAGCATTTCCTGTAAGGCAAGCGTAGTGGTAATGAACCTCTCTGGCTTTTGTTTTTCTTGCCTTCATTTCTGAAGGACAATTTGCCAGATACAGTCTTCTTGGTGGGCAGTTCTTTTTTTTTTTCTCTTTTCCCCCCACCACTTTGAATACATCGCCTCACTTTTTCCTGGCCTACAAGGTTTCTGCTGAAAAATGCACTGGTATCTTACAAAGGATCTGCTCTATATAATTATTTTTCTCTTGCCACTTTTAAAATTTGTCCTTGTCTTTTATTTTAAACAATATTATTATAATGTATCTTGAAGAAGATTATTCATTTTGGGGTTGAAATTTTGAGGTGACTTATTAGCTTCATGAATGAGGAGGTGCCATGCTCTCCTCATATTTGGGAAGTTTTCGGTCATTATTTCTTTATATAAGCTTTATGCCCTCCCCTTTCCTTCTGGGACTCCAAAAATTCCGATTGTTTCTCTCAAAGGTAACCGCAACTGTACACATGCTTTTTTTATTTTCACTTTTTAAAATTATTTTTATCATCTCTGACTAGATGATTGCAAGGTCTTATCTTGCAGTTTGCAGGTTTTTCTGTGTAACCCTTTCTGATGTTTATGCTCTCTATTGTATTGTTTCATTTCATTCATTATATATTCAGCTCTGGAATCTATTGGTACTTTCTTATTATTTCTATTAAACCTTCTATTAAACTTTCTATTAAACTTTCTGTTTAATTTTCTATTAAACTTTCATTTTGTCCATGAATTTTTTCTGATTTAATTAAATTGTATTTTTATGTTTTCTTGTAGCTCATTGAGCTACCTTAAAACAATTATTTTGAATTTTTTATCAGATAAACTGCAGATCCCCATGTCTTTGGAGTCAGTGACTGGAAAATTATTGTGTTCCTTGGGTGGTGTCATATTCCCTTCAAGTCCTACATGGCCGTCTTTGCTTCTGATCCACCAGTTACCTCTGTCAGTCTTTACTGACTTCATTAAAACAACAAATCTCTGATTTTTTCCCCAAAAGTATAATGGAACTTCTCTGTTAGATTCTTGGATTTTCACAGCAGTTCTCTTGCCCATTGGTAATTTTTTTCTAGTTCAGCGTTCTCCAGAATACTGGTTCAGAACTTCTGGACCATATCTGGGAGGAATTGGAGCTCATGAGCTATTTAATGGTCCACAGTGAGCATCAAAGTCTGTGTGCCTATTACCCAATACACTAACAGGCGAGACTCTACCTGGGTCCCTTTGTGTATGGTGCTGTTGACAGAACCAAAGCCAAATGGGCTGTAGCTGAGTCTCCAGGGGTACAGAGATATTTCCAAGTTCATAGATAAGACCATGGTCAGTTTGTCAGCTGCCTGGATACAGATCTCTCTTTACAAAATAGCTCTCCTCATTCTTGTACTGCACCAGGGTTCCAAAATCGACGAGCTATATCCCACAGCTCCTACGAAAGTACTTCTCTGTGGATGGATGCCAAGTTATTATTGTTGATGGGGAGATATGAGCAAGGATGTTTTATTTGGCCATCTGGCTGGCAGCACTTCTCAGATTGAGTGCTTTAAAATTCAACTCCAATGATATAAAAATTGTATTAATATTATCCCAGGGCCTTGGTACTGAATTGTTGGCTATTAGGACAAGATGTCAATGAGGACAATGGGTAAAACCAAGCCAAAGGGCCCTTAAGGGACACATGTTGCTTCCCAGGCTCCCCATCAATTCGTTCTGTGTAGTGTTAATAATATGATACCTAACGGCACACTCTGCCACTGTCAATACTACCATCACTTCTTATTTCAGCTTAACTGACCTTAGTTAAGTTTATAAATAAATATTAAACAGAACGTTTCTAATCAAACTAAATCATGGTGCATTGTCAGAGACATAACTATATAAACTGAGAAGACTCATCACAGCTATTGAATAAATAAATCACATAGTGAGTTATAGAAAGCTTAACTGTGAAGTTATATATGTTTTATGTAGCATTGCATAGCTTAGGTATGCATAAGACTGCAGTTTTTCAAAAAATAACTTTGTAGAGTAATAGTGTTATTACTGTGACATTTTTATTGTTCAAAATAGTTTCTTAATTCTCCTTGTGGATTTTCCTACAAAACAACTTTACGTCCAATGCAAGAAATGCAGCCCCATTATATATTAATCGCACCTAGATATTCAGTCACCTGGCTATTTCCCAACTTGATCTCTCATTTTATTAGAATTAATCTTAAAGTTGTGAGCAATTTTTCTATAATCAAATTCATTCAAATAATAAAAATAATTATTAAAATAACTTGGTATCCTTGATTGTCTTTAAAATCCTCTTCACTATATAATTAACGACTACAAGGAGGGGGCAAAAAAAGGTGACAGTATATCACCTGGTCCTCACTGTTGCCCAGTTAGAGTCTGGAGTGCAAGAAAGAAAAACTCAAATAATACTGATTTCTGTATCAAGGATAGTAACAAAGGAAATGCCTGTTCTGATGTGTCATTTAGAAAATAAAGACTAGAAGGAATTTTCTCAGCTGTCTCCCAGATCTATTATAACCCTGTATAATGAAAAGAGTTCAGCTTAAAATCTCTTGGGGGAGTTTTTCTCAGAATTCCCATAAATACAGCAAATGCTTCTTCTACACTGAATTAAAGGTTGAGAGTTTACATGAGAGAGAGGGACTCAAGGCCTCTGCTGTTTCCTTGTTTCTAATACAACCAATGACAGGGTTTAAAAACATAAAATGATTCATGAATCCTAACACCCATAGCTGTTTCTCTAATCTCTTTACTAAGAAAGTCTTTAGTTCCATGCTAATCAGGTCTTTCTCTCTGGGTTCAGGATGTTCCTTGATTATTTACAAAGGGGACTATTCAAAGGGATAACTCCTCCACAAAAGAAGAGTATTTTGAAGTTTTTAAACAGTATTCATATTTATCGTAACATCTTGGTTATATCATTGATCATTTTCAGGCACTAAAAATGAGGAAATGCCTACATTGTCAAGTACACAGTCAATTCATAAGTGGAAAGAATCTTGACCCAGTGATTATAAAAAATATGTGCAACAAAAAAGCATTTCCAAACGTTTAGAACAACAGGAGCCCCAAGGCACTAAAGTGATTTCTGAGGTGACTTTTATTGGCAATGAACAAGTTAGGGGACAGTTGTTAGAAAATATATCATATGACCTTATATTGCATCTTTAATGGCATTTAGTTAAAGACACTCTAGCTGGAATCTCAGTCAGTGGCCAGGGATCATTTTGTGGCTTCATATTTGGTGGTGAGTGTGGTCATGCTCTGAGTGGAAATGATCACTTGTTCTCTACTTACATCACTTGGGGATGCACAAAACCAACATAAACTATTCCTAGTACTATATTTATACAAAATTATAACACTGAAATATCAAAATTTCCTAAAGAGGTACAAAACAAAATTTTGAAAGGGATGAGTTTGCTCACACAGCCTCCTCTGCATAAAAAGATAGACAGTAGGTAGAGATAGATAATCCGTCCACACTATTACTTCACTGTATTTACATTATGAACTATTTCCAGACTTGTCCCCACTCCATGAAGTTCTTTTTCTCCATAACCACTTATTTGTTGCTTATAGTCTATATGCATGCTGAAAACAGCTTTTTCGTGTAGAATATATAGAAGTGCATTAGACCAAAATGTTATTGAAAACTAATGTGACTGTACACAAAATTCTTGTAAATATGCGAATAAGAGCCTGAGACTTAAAGAGGGTGACTTCCAAAGACAAATGTAGCCTTAAGAAAGAAGAAGTGATTCTTTTGTAAAATTGCTATTGTTTGACTGCAGAGAAATAATTACAGAAATTTGTACTGTTCTTTCCACTTTCATTTTAACTATCTCAGTTTCTTCTTGTCCACTTGGAATCTAGAATAGCATCTTATCATTAAAACATCTTTGTTTTTCCTCACTATTTATTAGACTTGACCTGAGTCCCCAATGAGAGAAGGTCAGCGTGAGAATTTGGTTACTGTGTAAACAAATATTTAATACCTAAATTTATTACCAAATGTATTCCCCCCCTAGGGATATTTGTATATGAATAAAAAACCACACTTAATCCTACCTAAAAACTGCCTATTGAGAAGATTTTATGAAATAAGAATTTAAAGAGTGACTATTTGGTCAGAGAAGTGTCTCTCTGAACTTTCAAAACTATTTTCATTTTAGAAACACAAATTGAAACACAAAATATAAAAATTCAGAAAAGAGTACCTACTGTGAATTGGGCACTTTTATAACTTATATAAGGCTCATAAAAAGGACAGAATACCTGCCTAGGCTAATCTCTTTATAAGAGGATGCCAGGCATAAAACCATCATGAATGTGCAACACTGTGCCTGTTGCTAAACCTATATGGGCATCATTTCCTTGTCTACAAAACAGGAGTAATATTATTACCTAAAGCATATATTTCTGTTGAAGACTCACGAGTGAATCCATGAAAGGTGCTTTGTCTGGCACATAGTAAGGACTCAAAGTGAAAAGGAGGAGGAAGACACCAGCAGGAGGTGGGAAAGGAAGAGTAACAGGTAATTAATCGTTCCAGGCAACTCTACCAGGAAAGAGTGAGGTCTATAATACCTGCACAAGATCTCTGTCTGCCCCACTCTTGATCAATGTGCTCTTCACCCTCAATTCTGATTCCAGTGATTCGCAACCTTAGCTGCACATTAGAATAACCTGCAAAGCCTTAAAATCCTGGTACCCAGGCTGCATTCCAAAGCAGCTAAATCAGAAGCACTGGAAATGCAACCCAGAGAGTAGGATTTGTATCTCCAAAGGCGATTCTATTATGAGCTCAATTTGAGAATAATCAGTTCTATTTGTCATCATCAGAATCTTCACCTCACCAGCTAAGGGTTTGTTGGCTCTGGATTCGCACTATACACTCAGTAAATCTAAAACATCCTGAAAAATCTTTTTCTTTTTAATGAGTATATTCTTTTAGCAAAGGAGAAGAGGATGTATTAAGACAATGGTCTCCAACCTTTTTATCACCAGGGACCGATTTCGTGGAAGATAATTTTTCCATGGACCCAGGGAGGGAGGATATTTTTGAGGTGATTCAAGTGCATTGCATTCAAACTCACCTCCTGTAGCATGGCCTGGTTCCCAACAGGCCATGGACCAGTACCGGTCCGAGGCCCGGAGATTGGGGACCCCTGTATTAAGACACATAACTTTAGTCTTCCTCGCATTGTTCTCTATGTTAGGCTTATTTTTAAAAAGAGAAGACAAGCTATCCCATAACACATTGACTCAGAAATAAAAATGTTTTGACCTACTTGGAGGATAATATACAACATGATGTGGACCCGAGGTCCATCTAATCTTGATGGTTTATATGCATTTCCAAAAGCAGAAGATACAAAATCTTCACCTATAGGGATTTTTTAATGCCACTTCAATAAGCCTTTCTCTGGAAAGCTTAAATGTTAGAATGGAAAGAGGCTGTTTATGATAAGATTATGTGCTATAAAATGCACTTGTAAAATTACACTACCCAACCAGGGGCTCTAGCATCTCCTCTCAGAAATACCATATGCAAATTTTTGTTTTGCTTGATGCTGGTTTCAGTGAAATTTATTTCTCTCATCAATTAGAGAAATGCAAATAAATCTATTTTGAAAAAATGTTTAAAAAGAAAAAAATTACCTACCTGAGCATGAAAAAAAAAAATAGATCTTTTCTTACCACAATGGGGAAATGGTTACAATTATGAATGAGCCCTTTAAGGTAATAAATGAATTTTTCATAAGATGTTATTTTTTTACTAGCTGTTATAACCATTTTCTCCTTATTGTGTACTCCAACTTGCCAATAACATCATTTTAACATTCTTATGCAACAAGCTATGCTCTGCTATGTGGTCTAATATTTCACTTTAATATCCATTCATTTTCAATAGCTTGGACTCTCTGAGGCCTTGCAGAAGCACTCTGTCTCTGGCAAGGTGTCAGTTTAAGTGTGATGTATTATTCAGCTTGGTAAAGGAGGTGTAACCATTCATTGACAATCATGGGAATCACAGAAAAAAAGTATACAAACATCTGGGACCTGAATGTCATTTCACTGGCTAATAGCGTCTGGGTTTTGCTAATGGGTCTTATTTACAGTGCAGGACACTATTTATAAATTTTTAAAAACCCTACATAGCACAACTAAGAAGACATTCTATTTCGATTAGAGTGTTGTACGTAGAACAGAAAACCAAGTCCCCGATGTGACCTACTGCTACTTCTGAAGCCGGTCTCCCAGCAGGCAGCCTGCACCCAGCATGGCATAAATTCCACGCTCTTCGTCCCGTTCAGTCAGCTCGCTCAGTATGCATAGTAATGGACACAGGTGAATACCCAGACCATCATCCCCACATAGGAAGACAGAGTTGGAGAGAGTTAAAATCACAGGCCGTGGGCTCAGAATACTAGAGTCAGAAACTTACCATGTGACTTTGGGCAAATCCCTTAACTGCTCAATGCCTCAGCTTTCTTATGAGGTACATGTCATTATTGCTTAAAATATTTACCACTTGTTCATTGAGGAGGATTATACTTTCTCATTTCATTGTCTTCAGACTTGGATGTGTGTCTTGCTTTGGCCAATGATACGTGAGTGAAAGTGGCATATGCCACTCAAAAGCATTAAGAGCCATGACATAGTCCCACCAGGATCTCTCTTCCTTGTGCCATGAGACTCAGAATGTCCTAGATGGAGGCTGTTGCTCTACCTGGTTCCATGGAACAGGACCACTACTCCATCTGACAGATACAGCATGGGCAACCTCTGTAGATATCAACTCAAACTGACTTATCCGTCTCATACATGATGAGGATCATAATAGAACTTAAAAGACTAGGGTGTATGAGCCTTAAATGAGACTATATCCATTAAGTTTTTTTTTAAATGGCACATGGAAAGTATTTAACATTAGCTGTTGTTATTATTAACATCATAAATATATCTAAGTCCAAAACGAAGTTATAATGATGATGATATTGGCTCTTTACCAATACGATACTTTCATTCCTTTTTCACGAAAAGTCACAGATTGGGATTATGTTGTGTCCTCCTTGTCCACAAGGGAATTGCTAGTCCAGTTGTATTCATTCTCCAATTAAATAATATTTTTGGGCTACATAGGGTTGCCAGATTTAGCAAATTAAGATACAAGATCCCCAATTATGTTTTAATTCCAGATAAACAAGGAACCATTTTATGTAATATTTGGGACATAAGAAATATGTGTTATATTTTTTCTGAAACTCAAACACAATTGATGTCCTGTATTATATTTGGTAACCATAAACTGGAAGAACATACATTCCTGGTCCGATAGTCACGTTATGCATTTTTTCTTTAAACTTTTGGATCCTGAAATATTTTTTAAAAATTACATTTGAAACCATAGACATGTTTGATTATAAATATTTAATTTTGTCAGAATGGTGCCCTGAAACAAACACTGGGTCAAGGGTCTAAATGTTTAGGTTTCAGTCCAAGTTTTACAACTAACCAGCTTTGCATTCTTAGATAAGCTATTGTCCTTCTCAAAGTTTCAGTTTTCTCACGAGTGAATTAGAAAAGTTGGATTTAAAATTTTTTCAGATGCCATTTAAGTTTAAAAATTTTTAAATTTTTCAAAGAAATAATTGCAATAAAATTTTCTATTTAAATTATAAGAGTTATTATAAACTTTTCCATATAGAAGGATATATGATTATGCCAATAAAGTTTTAGGACATATGATCTGTTCTATTTATTATAATTAACTGCTTATATGAGCTTTCTACAAGCCAGGAACCTTATAAATAGCTGATTTAAACTTCATAATCG
Organism: Mormoops blainvillei; assembly: GCA_004026545.1. Taxonomy (NCBI): domain Eukaryota; kingdom Metazoa; phylum Chordata; class Mammalia; order Chiroptera; family Mormoopidae; genus Mormoops; species Mormoops blainvillei. The sequence continues at coordinate 125,057 of PVJD01002896.1, forward strand.
CTCTATGAAATAGATAATATTAATATCTCCATTTTATGGATAGAATTGAGACCAGAGAAAACAAATAACTTGTTAGGATCATATAACATGGGTAGAAGCCTCACAATTTGAATCCCAATGACCTGGCTTTATCTTCTCTGTGGGGAAACATCACATACTCTTCACCTAAGCATAAAACTAGATTAAAAAATAATAAAACTAGACTAAAAAATTAAAAAGACTAAAAAATAATTATTCAAGAATAATTAAGCTTGATGGAAAGGAGAGAGGATAAATTCTAGTTTGAACAACTGACTTTCCATATAACTGAGTCGCTTTGAGTGACAGAGAAGTACCCAGAGTTATCCTATGTTATAGGCTTTGAATGAATATTGGCAGATGAACATTTCAGTCAGTTAATGAGAAAGCTTTTAATCTGTACTGATTTTCCCCTCAGAATTTTTAATCTTTTAAGTAGAAACTTTGAAATTTTGTATAACAATTTTGGACAAGAATTATAGATTATCATATGCAATGATGGTACAAATGAGTTTTTGAAATTTTTCAAAGTGGCGCATATTTATATCTGGTGCCCATCTTTAATTGCTTCTGAGACACGGGCAACCGAAATGGTGGCTATGGCTACTAGTAAATAGTTTTGTTTCCTGCCTTGGTCTATGAGATCAGTCAAAGAGACACTTAGCATCAATGCTGAGTTATGCTAGGTAGCAAAGGTCAAACATACTATGAGATTGTGATATAATACACACATATGAGGATACTCATAGAACAGCGAAGCAAGATTACAGGAGCTCTACTGTAATACATGAAGGTAGCAAACAGAAGTGCCTTTGAGTAAGTCAGCAGTACTTTGGAAACAAAATTAACTGTAAATTTTTCATGACTTTATCTCATAGGATAGGTATCCTTCTCTAAGGAAGAGCACACAGGGTTTTGAGCCCTAAGTCTTCAGAGGGATACTGCAAAGGTCTGTAATTCATGTAATTCATGTAAAGATCATTTGTATCCTGAATTTACTTCATGTCTCATACACATTGTTACAAAAACTTAGAAAATTTATTTGAATGTTATTATGATTAATGAAACAAAAAGTAAAGTATTTAGAGGGTTTTTGAAAGTTTTTTTAATTCATTTTTTTCTCAACCCATGGAAACGAGTATCATGTGGAGATCTGACAGTTCTCTCCTAAAAAGATTAAGAAGCAGGACTCAAAAGTACTTGATATTAAAGCTATTTTCTACATGGTCTGTTTTGAGACATTTCAAGTAGGACCGTTGTTCAAAGATAGTCCCCAACACAGGTGTTTGAAGTTTCACCATCAGAGAACTTCTGTTGCTCCTAGCAAACCCTGACATCTGGGGACTATCAGATTTAACAGGTTGTGCATCATTGGAGTCAGGACACACACATCATAGAGTATATATTTTGTTCTCCTAACAACTTGGGTTGTTATTATGTAACCCATTTCACATCTTTTATTTTAAGGATCTGTGTGCATGTGTGTGTGTGTGTGTGTGATATTTTCCTCAGAATGTGCTTTCCAAATATTCTGATATTTATTGACAATCTCACATTTTGTAAGAAATAAGAAACTGACAGTCTGTCAAGTGGTTAACAAACCAATTTCATCAAATTTTATGAAATTCCTTAACATCCTTGAAGGAACAGCTGTTAATACTCTCATTTTATAAATAAGGAAAAAAGAAACGGAGGTTGTGTCTGGCCCAAGTTCCTTTCGGCTAAGAGGCAGAGCCAATGTTTGACATAGAGCTCTGAAGTCTTTCCATGGCAATTTAACACGGGAGTGGCCAAATCTGGCCCGCTGTCTACTTTTTTTATGACCTGCAATCTAAAGATAATTTTTACATCTTTAACTGATTACATGACTACATGCATAATATCTGTGGGGTTGTTTTTTCCCTTGGCTCTAAAGTCAAAAATGTTTACTATCTAGCTCTTTACAGAAAGTTTGCCAACTCTTGATTTAAGGCCTTCAGACCTTTGTACAGGGCTGCCATTAGTAATATAATGTGAGCCACATCTGTAATATGTAATTTTCTAGTAGCCACATTTTTAAAGGTAAAAATAAGTCAATTAATTAATTTTAAAATGCCATAATTTCAACATACAGTCAATATGAAAAACAATAAGGTCCAGACATTAAAAGCATTTTGTCCTCACAATTCCTCTTTTTATTATTAAGGATGTTTTGCCATTTTTTCCAATAGAACTTTAGCACCAAATGGGAACCAAATTTAACATTGAGGTTTCCCTGTTATCACACTACTGTTACATTCTCTGTAATGGGAAATGTTTTTCTTCTTATTATTTTTTGTCAACTTCAATTCATATTACATGGATAAAAATAATTTTATTAACATTCTTTAAGTTTATATTTAAGTTTTTATGAATAGAAAGCCTGAGTTATCTTTTTTATCCTTTTAAAAAATTATATCAAATTTATTGTTTCAAGTGTGCAATTCTATAATACATCATTAGAATATTGCATTGTGCGTCCCCCATCCAGAGTCATCTCCTTTTGTCACCATAGGAGGTGGGGAAAAAGTATGTTTACAGTTATTTGTATGGAAAATAATGCAATAATTAATAAATTATAATGCAAGAATAAACCATGTTTTGTGTGCTCACAACTGTAAACCTACTTTTGTCCCACACAGTATATTTGATCCCTTTCTCTTTTACCTCCACCCCTCGTTCCCTCTGGTAACTATATAATGTTGCCTGTCTATGACTCTTTGTTTGTTTGTATGTCATATTTGTTCATCTGTTGCTTTCAGTTTTATATCCTGCATAGGAGTGAACTCACATGGTTATTGACTTTTTTGTCTGACTTACTTTGTTCAGTATTATATTCTCAAGATCCACCTCTGTCACAAATGGTAGTATTTCACCTTTTCTTATAGCTGAGTACTATTCCATTGTATGTATGGTCCCACACCTTCTTTATCCAATCATCTATCAAAGAACACTTTGGTTGTTTCCAGGAATGATGCTGCAATTAACATGGAGTACATATATCTTTATGAATAAGCGTTTCCAAAAATTTTGAATGGATACCCAGAATAGGGATAGCTGGGTCAAGTGGTAGCTCTATTCTTAAAATGTTGAGGAACCTCCATACTGTTTTCCATAGTGGTTGCACCAATTTCCACTCCTACCAACAGTGTATGAGGGCTCCTTTTTCTCCACAACCTTGCCAACATTTGTTATTTTTTGTTTTGTTAATGATAGCCATTCCAGCAGGTGTAAGATGGTATCTCACTGTGTTTTTTTGTTTTGTTTTGTTTTGCATGAAGAAAGTTTTTTTTCTTGTTCAAGTACAGTTTTCTCCATTTTCACCCCACTTCTCCCTGCCACCCCACCCATCCCCACCTTCCACTCTTGATTCTACCCCCTTTGGCTTTGTCTATGAGTCCTTTATACATGTTACTTGATGATCCTTTCCCTTTCCCGCTCTGTTACACCCTCCCCCCTCTCTTCTGGTTACCGTCAGTTTGTTCTTTATTTCAATGTCTCTGGTTATATTTTGCTAGCTTATTTGTTTTGTTGACTAGGTTCCACTTGTAGGTGAAACCATATGGTATTTGTCTTTCACCATCTGGCTTATTTCACTTAACATAATGCTTTCCAGATCCAACCATGCTGTTGCGAAGGGTAGGAGCTCCTTCTTTCTTTCTGCTGCATAGTATTCCATTGTGTGAATGTACCATAGTTTTTTGATCCACTCATTTACTGATGGGCACTTAGGTTGCTTCCAATCCTTGGCTACTGTAAATTGTGCTGCTATAAACATTGGGATGCACATGTTCTTCTGAACTGGTGTTTCAGGACTCTTAGGGTATAAACCCAGCAGTGGAATTTTTCTGAATTTCACAATAGCTACTGAAGTTGAGTACCTTTTCATATATCTGTTGGCCATTTCTATTTGGTTCCTCTCCCTTTTTTTAAATTGGATTGTTTGTTTCTTTATTGTTGAGTCATATGTGTTCTTTATATATTTGGGATATTAACCCCTTATCAAAGATGTTGTTTGCAAATGCCCTCTGCCATTCAGTTGGTTGCCTTTTTGTTTTGCTGATGGTTTATTTTGCTGTGAAGAAGATTTTTTTGTTTGCTATAGTCCCATTCATTTATTTTAGCTTTTATTTCCCTTGCCTTTTAAGTCAATTTTATAAAATCCTTTCTAAAACCAAGGTTCATACGTTTAGTACCAATGTTTTCTTCTTAGTATTTTGCTGTTTCAGGTTTTATATTTAAGTCTTTGATTCATTTTTGAGTTAATTTTTGCATATCATGACAAATAGCAGTCTAGTTTCATTCTTTTACATGTGGTTTTCCAATTTTTTCCTGCACCATTTATTGAAGAAACTCTTTTGTCCATTGTATGTTTTTGACTTCTTTGTCAAAAATTATTTGACCATGTATATGTAGGTTTATTTCTGGGCTCTCAACTCTGTTCCATTGGTATGTGTGTCTATTTTTCAACCATACCATACTATTTTGATTACTGTCACTTTGTAGCATAATTTGAAGTCTAGAGGTATAATACCATACCTCTGGTTTTGTTCTTTGATTTTGGTGTCTGAGGCAAGATGTATAAAGCTCACCTGTCACTCTCTAGCCCTTTACTCTGTTGTAATTTTTTCATAGCACTTGTCACTTGGTCATTGTATTTATATTATAAAATCTCTCTTTGTGATGTTTGTCTGACCACCAATGAAAAATAAACTCTACAGTATCAGAGAACTTTAAAGTCTTGTCTGCTATTATATTTCTAGGGCCCCAAACACTGGGAGGCATACAGTAAATGTTCAAAAATGGGCTTTTGGACAAATAAATTATAAATAGTTTCACATATACAAAGTGGTGTCTCTGAGTATAGTAACATGGTAAGGCATTAGCACCCTGGTGTGAATTGATCTACTAGATCATCAGTTTGGATAAAACTCCGGGCTCATTGAAGAAGAACAGAGAGGACTTTGAAAAACAAGAGAAACAAAAATTGACATTGGCAGATATCTGCTTGGTAATTTTTTGTAGAGTTAACTAGCAACGTAACTTACAAAAGTAAAAGATTCTAATTTTAACATTGGTCTCTCATTTTTACAAACCGCTGGCATTAATATTAATTAGATTAACAATATATTGTACTACCAGTTCCTTCAGTAGAACAGCAGGTGACTGAGAAAAAAGTTCTATTTTTTTAGTTTATTACATTTACCAGCTATTTCTCTTTCTAAAATTTCTGCCAGCACTACATGGTGAAGTTAGACTAGCAAAATGGAAGTTACATTTCAAAGCCCAGGAGAAAAACCTTGAGAAAACTTCACAAAACATAAACTTTAGTTTTCATTACATCCACCAGCCTGCAGTTTCACCTAAAAATCTCTAAGATCCTTGGAGACCTTTTAAGTGCAGTGAAATGCCTGCCTCAGGTAAAATTGGCAATGCTTTAGAACAAAGGTTTGTATGGTGGTTTCTAATGCTTGTAGGATTTGGAAAGTACATTTTTCCTTGTCTTGAAGATATGTCTTATTAAGCTAGTGTACCCCCTTGGAGGCAGTATTACTTTTTCAATAGTTCAAGCTTGCAATAACACTATTTTTTTGTGAGGAAGTTTGGAGCATTTTTATCTAGAATAGAATGATGCTATTTGAACAAATATTATATCAGGAAATTATAGATTTGTAGGTAGAAAGAGCTGGCCAGGTTTTCAGCACACAGCTGAACTAAAAAGAGGGAAACGAGGGAAAGAAAACTGTAAGCTCATAGACAGCAATGCTTTATTGTTAAAGTCTCTTAAAATGGTGCCCACATCGATGCCAAATCTCCTTATTTTAGTATTTTCTTTAGGATTCTCCTCACTACAGCTATTAGGGACATATCTGAATTCTTCTAAAACAACAGTACAAATCATATAATAAGTAGGAGTTACCAGGCGTGTAGGCAGTTTGTTCAGACTATCAGAGTCACTCTACCTAGATTAACAGAGATTTTTAAAAATCTGTGGATTCAAATTTTATAACTATTTGTGATACCATATATTTATGATAATATAGCATATAAATTTTATGTATATGAAAGTGTTTATTAATCCAAGCTTGCATCTTAATAAAATAAAACTTTGAATACTGGATCACAGTTAATTGATGTATACCTGTATGAGCATATACGTATGAATAGAACAATACTAAAATATATATAAAGGAGTAAATGTTAACACATTCAAGCACAAATACAAAATAAAAGCACTCACAGGATTATACTTATAATATTCTAGCTTTTTGGACAGAAGCATTAATGAAGTATTCAGGTGCAGTAACCACTATACTGTCATTCAGAAATGTTTTGTTTACAGTGTAAACCACCACTGTTGCTGCTGAACAATTTCTAAAGGCAGCAGTGGTTGTTTTCCTGCATACACCATGATCTTCTGTAATTCCAAGTCACTTCACATGTGGTCTACGTCCTATGCTCAGCCTCCCAGGCCCTCGATGTGCTTAGTTCCAGTAAATGTCTCCACTCTACCTCAGTGACCCCGTCAATCCCTTCAAACACTGAAAATATTCCATCTTAGGAACCTCAATTTAAAAATGAACTAAAAAGCAAAATAGAGACAGACTCAGAGAGCAGGCTGATGCTGTCAGGGTGGGAGTAGTTAGGGGGTGGGTGGGAGCATAAAGGGATTGAGAAAAAAGAGAAAAAGAGAAGAAGCTCACGAACACGGACAGCAGTGTGACGATCGCCATGGGGTGGCGGGGAGGTAAAGGAGTGTGTAGGGGGCTAGATGGCGATGAAAGAAGGAGGCTTGACTTGAGGTGGTGAATACACAATCCTGTGAACACATGATCTGTTGTGAAATTGTGCGCACCTGAAACCTGAGTAATTTTGTTACTGGCGTGGCCTCAATAAATTCAATAAAAAGGATAGACTGTTAATAAAATAAAATAATAAAAATCTCAGTATCTGAAAATAATTAGAATGCATGCTATTCCTTAGGAAACTGTGCAATTAATTTCTTAATTTCATCACCACTAATCTGCTTTTATTTTCTTTTCTCTCAAGTGAGGACCCTAAGGTAAACCCTGTCTTGCCAGCACCTTCCATTTCCTTATTCCTTTCTCCTCCCTTTGATTCAGGCCTAAAAATCCTAAGAAATTATCAATCCGTTCACCTTCCTTCTGCAACCATACCTATACCTTCTGCATAGCTGGAAGAAAGTACAGAAATTGGGCAATTTGCCCCACCAAGACTTTTGATACCTAAAACCATCTGAGTGCCCTGTGTTGTTGACTTGTCCAAGTTGAACATGACCAGTTCCATTCACCATAATCTCAAGAGCCACTGTGATCCTTTACCTCATTCCTTTAAGTCCCTTGCCTGTCATTCTTACTCTTAACATTATACTCCCTAAATTACAGAGAGAATAGAGACTATCATAGAAGTGCTCTCAAGTTCCTGCCCCACATTTACAAATTGTTGCTAACTGAATGTCTCCTTGCATCTTTACCTCTAATATATTATTTGCAAGGTAAATTGTTTTTTCTATTTGCTGAGATACTCCTTTTTCACTTTCTAGGACATTATTTTATATCTCTCATATATTTCCCTTCTCTATTGGCTCCATATACAATACTTCAGTATATAAATATGTTAATGCTTCTTTCACCATTTCATTGCAGTGCTGCTTTAATCTTCTCAGAGCCCAAGTACTTATTTGTTTCTTCAGTAAATATTTATCGAGAGCCTAGTATGTGCTAAACATTGAATTCTTAGCAACCTTTCCCTCAACCATGTTTTTAAAGAGTGGTATATCTTGAACATTTTCCTTGCATCTAGTAATTTGTACCTCAACCCTTTAAAACTATACTTTGGTCTCCACTACACTTTTGAAACTGTTCTGACAGAGATGATCAATACATTGAACACCCTTCAATTTGTCTGTTATATGCTTTGTTGAATATGACAGCATCAACTACACATTTGTCAACATCAAGAAAAATGTCTCTCTTCTTCTTTATAATTCTCTGTTCACTCCTCTCAAATTCCTTTAAACCTTAAGTTCTCCGATGCTGATGTTTACTGTGATCTTTGTCTTTTATACTCTTTCTCCTCATTTTACCACTCGTAGGCAAACTTGGAACTACTATACCAGATGTGATTAGGAATTCCAAACCTACGGCTCCACTCAGGACCTGTCTCCTGAGTTCCAGGTGTGCATTTCCACTGGCACAGCTTTCAAACTTAAAATGAACATCTCCTACTTTTCCCCTCTATTTTGTCCATTGGATAGACTATCCGGTGAATGACAAAGCCGGAAATCTGGGACTTCTGTTTCTACAAAGAGTTAGTCAACAAGTTCTGTGGATTGTACTAACTAAATTGTCTCCTGATTCCTTCCTTTGATCCATATGCAATTCGCTGCTTCAGACCTCCTCAGCATATGGCTCCTCGGTTACCGAAACGGCCTCCTAAGTGGTCTCTCTGCCTCCAGTTAGGCTCCTCTTAATCCACCTCTCAACTCTTATAAGGTTAATGCTTTCAAAGTGGAATACTTCTCTGTTGGTAAACCTTAGAAACAAAGTCAAAATTCCTCATCAATCCCTTATTCATCCACTCACTAAATATCTATGAATAGCTATGAATCAAAAAGTGAAACATAATGGATCTGCCTTTTGACCCAGTGATACCACTTCTGGGAATATATCCAAAGGAACCCAAACCACTAATTTGAAAGAACATAGCACCCTATGTTCATGGCTGCATAATTTACAATTGCCAAGATATGTAAGCAGCCCAAGTGTCTATCAGTACATGAGTGGATGAACCAACTATGGGACATTTACATAATGGAATATTAGTCAGCCATAAAAAGAAGAAAATTTTACCCCTTGTGACAATATAGATGGACCTGGAAGACATTATACTAAGTGAAATAAGCCAGGTAGAGAAAGACAAATACCATGTGATTTCACTCATGTGTAGAATCTAATGCACAAACTGAACTAACAAGCAAAGTAGGGACAGGCTCATAGATGGAGAGCAGGTAACAGCTAGGGAGGGGAGAGTAGGGGTAGGGACTGACCAAAAAGGAAAAAGGACTCATGGACATGGGGACTAAAAAAGGGGACTAAACAAGGGGCTAAAGGGAAATGGAAAAAAGTACACTAAAAAACGTAAGTGCTTTTCCACAGTAAAAAACACATTTAATTCTCACACCTATTCTATGAGGCAGATATTATTATTATCCTCATTTTACTAATGAGAAAACTGAGGGCCCCCAAAATTAAGTAATTTGCCCATTTAAGTGTTCGCCCATTTAATAAGCAGAAGATCTCACATTTATATTCAGACAATATAGAGTTAAATACCAGAAAAAAATAATAAATACTTTTTGGAGAATGAATCTATATCCTCCAGAAATGATGTACCTGTATTTAAAAGTTATCTGATCAATACTTGTTAAATGATCTCTTAATACATTTTAAATATTAATGTAAGTAAAATAAGTAGAAAGTAAAATAGCTATAAATAAATACTGTCAGAGCTTCATGTTTAAATTGATAGACTATTTCTCTTATCTCATTTTATATGGCTCTATTAATTATTAGCCAAGTAGTCTAACCTCCCTGAGTCCCCATTTCCTCATCTGCCGGAAGATGCGATTGAGTTTGATAATCTCTAAGGACTCATCTAAATCTCTATTGCGTGGCTTTTGTAACTCTCCATGTTTTTCAATAACTTTTAATTCTTCCTCACATCTAGAAAAGGACGAAATTATTGAGGTTAAACATAGTGCCCTCTAAATGTGTTTTTTAGACTTAGAAAAATCTCACAAGTGCTAATATTTAATTCAAAATCATTTTTAATTTCCGTTGAAGGTATGCAGAGAGTGAAGACAGCTGTCTCTAAAACAAAAAGTTCTGTTTTGTTTTATTCTGTTTTTAATACAGGCTTGGAAAATAAAACAGTATTGTTTTGTGGGGAACTTCAGGGAGTTCATTCTAGATATGAAGAGAGATACAAAGATCAAAAGATGAAATGACTAATCTAAGTAATTTTATAAATATTCATTAATTTCTCTCATTTATGTTTTGTTATTAATGATTAACTGCATATTATCTCACGATTTTTAACCAGCTAACCTTTTTCATTTTTGTTAGTTAACAACACAATATGTCATTCCATTTAAATAGCCAGAAATTAACACTTAGAGTAAGTCAAGTTTTAACTTCATTTGAAGTTTGCTTTAACTGTATTTATAAAACAATTCTTTCTTGACTTGTTTGAGTACTAAAAATTCTGTACCTTACACATTTCTTAAAGTTACTAAAAGCTGTGATTGGCACAGTGTTTGAATAAATCAAAATATTATTTAGTCCAAGTAGCCTTTTTCAGAATTTTCTTTGAAAAATGTTCCTGATTCAAAGAAAGATCCACAGTTCTTATGTCAGTATTGGTGCTTCAAAGAAAGTGTCTCTATTATTCAATTTCCCCAACCAGATCTTATGAGAGAATGAAAGGAAGGATAATATATAACTTATGTAACCAATAGAGAACTTTACAAGTGAGAGAATGAAAAATTCAACTTATCAAAAAGAATCATCGAAAGTAGGTCCATTGTTCTTTGCTGGCCATGATGCTTATGGGAACCAAGGAGATCTGAGTCTTACTCCAGACCTCTCCTGCCTTGGGCCTGAGTCCTACCTAGCAGGCAGGCTCAATCCTGCATCTCCTCTCTGTTGAGATCCAACCAGACCAAGTAATTGGACAAAAATATTGCAAACCAAATGTGGAAAAGGATTTAAATCTACAATACGCAAAGAACTTTTCAAAGATAAAAATCTGAAATTTGATAAAAACAAAAACTTAATCAAAAAGAAAAGGCAAAGATTTAAATAGACAATTCACATAAGAGGATATTCAACATTTCTAGGAAAATTAATATTAAAATCGAAAGTGCATCTACACTTTACCTCAGCAGTTTTGTTCTTTGATTACCTACTCCATTAAATAAAAGAGTAAATTCATAAGAAGGTGTGTATGGAAGGTATATTGCAGAATTACTTTTAACAAAAAATACAAACTGAATAACCATTAATAGAAAAGTGAATAAATAAATAATAGTTCCATTGAAAATGAGATATAAATTTTAAAAGAACTTAATTCTTTCTCAGGTGACCCAGGATAATTTCTTATATTTGTTGATCAATGAGAAAAGCATGATGCAATCTAATGTATAGAATATGATCTAAATTTTATAAACAAAATTAAATATAAAAATGAGAAAAATGTCCATTTAAGCATGTGCATGACTGAGCGAGTGAGAGAGGCAAAAATTGTGGAAGGATACACAGCCAGCAAGCTCAGGTGTGAGTGGTGAAGAGTACCAGGACGGGGGAGAGGGGGGCAAACACAGTAGCAGCATAAGGATCCACAGAAAATCATCGTATAAGTGAAATCCCAATAAAATATAATTGTGTGAGTGTTCACAGAAAGATGTAAAAGAGAGTTAAACAACGTGTTCATTCTGGTATATTTAGTTAACACAATTTCAGGGAACTTTTATTTTCTTCCCTAAATCCTTCTGTAGTGGCCTGAATTGTTTATTCTTTGTTTGTTTGTTTCTTGGATTTCTATATTGAGCATATATGCATGCAACAATACTAATAAACAAACCAAAACAGAATATGGGTGTACCTATATATGGATACATGAAAATCCTTACTGTCTATCTGTGTTAAGTGAGTCAAAATAAAGCAATACATTAAAAGCATTTTCTTCATTGCTTAAAGATGAGCTACCTTTCTTGACAGTGACAAATGGGTACAAAATGCTTTATAAATGCAATGGTAGAACAGTCCAAACATGAGTTGAGTCATTGAACTCAATGGGAATAGAAGTGAAAAGCCAGAGGAATAAATTACATTTGCCAAGGGCAAAAGATGGGATATTCGTAGATGTGATGGAATTATGTGAAGGTAAAGATGGAAGACCACATTCTATGACCTTTTTTTCCTCTAAAACCTGTTAAGATTTGGAACTTCTGTTTGAATTCCTCAGAATTAATGGCATGCTTTTGTATAAGAATGAGTTCTTATAAGTATACTTTTAAGCCTAGAATGAATTCACAAAATCCAATACCACATATATACTACCATATGTTTAATCATTCTTTATCTCTTCAAAAGAGTAAAAAAAAAAAACTATCTTGAATAAAACATTAAACTGATAAGCCTTTCAAGGAGTTCTGTCTTTAAATCCTTCTTTCAAAAACTATAGGGCCTGGCTCACCATCATAAAATCCAATATAGAACAAAGAAATACCTAGGGAGCAATCTTTCCAGGCTTAAAAAACTATGTTTGTATCAATTACTGACATAAGTCACCTTCAACACTTCATTACAGGAAGTATTTATTTCTGTGCATACTGATCCCTGTCAAAGGGTTCAGTTCTTCCTTTAGGATAAAATACAAATGATACTGAGTCTCTTGCAAGTCCCACAGCTCATTCATTATGTCTGAAGGTCCAAGGGATTAGTCTAGGGGGGGAAGCAGCCTTGGAAATAAATGCAGGCTGTACTGGCTGGAATACACTATATTCATCTTCCCCTTGCGGTGCATCTAATGACCTAGTGCAGGTCCTTCTCCAACGCTGTCCACATAAAAGGATGAAAGTGGTCTTACTATAGAGCAAGAAAACAGCTAGATAGCTAGATGATAGATAGATGATAGATAGATAGATAGATAGATAGATAGATAGACAGACAGACAGATAGATAGATAGGAGAAAGGGAGAGTAAAATGAAAAATGCTGAGTTTTTTCCTGTAGGAGCTTATAATAGTATTACTATTTTTGTAACTTGTATTTACATATTTAAAGCAACCTTATAATTTGCAATAAGGCTATAAACTCCTTGCTCAGTTTTTAAGTGTCTTTGTTCTTAAAATGGCCTATAAAAAAGTACTTTTGATTTAATTAAATAAAGCTGACATTTTATTTTTACGTGAACCTCAAGAATTTCCAATTAGTTATCTCTGCGTTAAGCTTGACTGAGTTGTTATGCTAATATGCTTTTATCATTTTGCTAAGGATAAGCATGCGACTGATTTACAGAACGAGATGCCTCCAACATTTGTATGCCTCCTGTCACTGGCATTCTGAGGATAAATACAAGTTCCACTGATCAATAAACACCATTAATCTGCAGCTTATGCAAATCCAAAACCTATTATATTAACTGTTTTAATAAGCAATAGAATCAGGGCTATTGTTAGTACACTTATCTTGAAGAGAAGTGTTCTGTAACTGCAAAATATTTTTCCACTATTATCAATGGTGTTGTTGTTACTCTATTCATAAAATATTACATGATATAGTGAGATTTCTGTACAAAGTATGATTACATTTCAGACAATGTTCTTTTTCAACAGCAATGCTAAAGAAGTTACAGTGATAATGCCACAAACATTTTATTTATTAAAGGCCATATTTTTCTGTGGTTTATAAAACCATTTTATTTGTCTTTCTTTTCTTCATCATTACTTCTGATTTATTTCATTTTGGAGGTGGACAGAAAAAGAAAAGATTCAGTTAATTATTCCAGAGATGATAACAGCAGTTAAAAAATGCTGCATACAATTAAGACATTGAACCACAAGAGATTTCAGCGACTATATTTTAATGGCACTTAATTGTCTGAGCCCTAAAACATCACTATCCTTCAGCAAGTAACGTGCTGAAGAAGCCCATGTAGGGATTCACAGATCTACCGAGCCTCAGAACATTAAATACATTATTGTATTATAATCAAAATCATTTGTCTTACTCAGACTAACATTGTGGATATTTTATTTATGGAAGTCCACAAGCATGTGTGTTTCATAAGATAGCCTGGTTTTACATAAGGTAGTCTCACTGTGCTGACATCTCTAAGTATCTCTCCATAGCTACTGTATCTGTCAGAGTGCCTGGGATACGGGCATTCAGCAAGAGGTGGATTTACTCAAAAGCTAATTCATGTTAAGCTTCAGGTCCTCTGAACTACACGGACCCTTCCCTTGTAGCTACATGGGCCCTTTTATCTAATTGTAACTTGTATTTACATAACTTGTAATTTTACACTCTTTTTCTTAAGTGTCACAAAATTGTGTGTGTTTCAAGCCCCACAAAACATAAAGATATTTCTAAAGATAACATATCTGTGGTGTCTAATTAAATAAATGAATAAATGAAAAAGGAAGGCAATTGTTGCTTAGAGGTTGTATTTTATCTCTGCCCTACCTCACACATACTGATCATCAGTACATCACATTTGGGGTCTGTATTTTTCTCAGAAAAATTTTGATGTCTAAAATTCTCTAACTCTAAACATCTCCCAGTTATGAGGGGGAGGCAAAAATGGAATTTATTAAAAAATGGGTATTTATTCTTACATGTTTAAACTTCTGTTGTCTGCAAGGTACTCTTTATTTGATGCAATATACCTATCGAGACTTTTTTTTCACTGCTCAAAATGGTTTTTGAGCTCATCTATTTTGACATTTCTGCCATTTTTTTGTTTCACCTCCTCCACATTGGCAAAATGTTTCTCTTTACGGACTTTTTTCATTTGGGGAAACAAAAACAAAAAGTCACCTGGGGCAAGATCGAGTGAATAGGGAGGGTAGGACCTTGGGGTCACGCTGTTTTTGGTCAAAAACTGCTGAACACTCAGTGTGGTGTGGGTAAGTGCGCTCCTAAATTGCCCGTCATGAAATGGGCAATAGCTCTGAGAATCTTAAAAAATAAAATTCACTGAAACTGAGTGGAGCCTCTCACAACAATGCCAGCTGGTACACTGATACAGATGGGTTCCTAGAACACTCACCTAGTGTGGAAAGCCTATATTACAAGGGATATACCCTCCAGAAGATAATTTCAGGGTTTTGGGGGGGTCCCTGCTTCTGTCTATAACTTCCTGGGTATCACTTCCCCCATTTTTCACTGATAACACTCTTTTCCTTATCTTCTGGATAGCTATAAGCTGAAAACTTTTCTTATCTTCCTAGATGCTTCCTTTTTGATTAATTTTCTCCCTTCTTAGCCTTGTTCCCATGGCCAGATATATTGAAAGCCCATCTTAAACTTTAATATGTTCTTTTATTCATACTTTGCTGATTTCCTAGTTAATCCCCAGCTATACTATTTTAGATTCAGATCCCAAAATCCTCGACTGATCCCCTCACTCTCAGCTATTGATACCTCCTCTCACTTTCTAATAGGTGTTGTTGTAATGCTTTAAACAAAGGAGGAGCAATTATCGTTAAGTTCGAATTTACTGAGTCTGTGTATGCTTGATGGGAAAGCCTTTAATACAGAAATCTTCGGATGACAGTGGCTGTGATAAAATATCTATATATCTAAATATAGAGAGATATATACTATTTTCATTTTACTAGAATTAATTTATACCATCCCCTAAAAATGAATTTTTAGTTAAATTAAAAAGAAATGTTAAGGAGACAGGTCACTGAAATATAATCAGAGATTACTTATTAAGAACTTAATCGTAAGTGAGAATTTAAGTGCTCTTCATAGACATAAATTACTAACTTCTATGACTTTGAATTTCAGACTATATTTCATATAGTGTTGTTATTAGGCATGCTTATGTGATCATCGTATTCCAATATATAAATTAAACTCCAAAGTAAGAACTTCGGTGCTGATGTCAGTACTAGGTTGGAAAAGAGTAAAACACAGCACTAAAATACTAATAGAAACTTTAATTTTAGACAAACAGAGGGAGAATTTTTATTTCATTTAAGTGGACAGGAACCTCATTAAAATTGTCACATGCTTCTTAGCTTTTCACAAATTGAAGATATAAAATTTTTTTGCTATATACAAGTACAGCTGCTAATGAGAAAGTACTTTAATTAACAGATCCACTTAGAGCCAGGTAGACATATTGCATTTCACAGACTGGAAGATTTTGTTGACATATTTGATGCATACTAAATATTATGTCAACTATAGACCACTGATGCAAGATATTTCTCTATAGATCATTTGAATAATAACATCTAACATGTATTAAGCCCTTTACTAAGTATCAGGTACTGTTCTAAACCCCTTATATGTATTTGTTAATTTATGTCACCAAAACTAATCAAGGAAATAGTACTTGATCTCCATCTTGTAAATAAAGAATTTGAATTTCAGAGAGGTTAAGTAACTTGCTCACGGTCACACAGAGCTTAGGTTTGCACTCCAGATATATGATTCAAAAGTTAGTTTTCTTAACCGCCTCTCTTTAGGCAAGTATGCAGAATTTACTCTGGAATTTACATTGGCATAAGTAAACAATGTTATTGGAATCTCTTACATTGTATCTGATAGAGAAAAGACTCATTGTCACTCCTAGCCTTATATAAAGCTCACTGGCTGGGTTGGTTTTATTGGCAGCTGCAAGACCTGTTGGATCGTTCAGGACATTTAGAGTCAGATAGTCTCAAAATTCCCTTGCCACTCACTAGCAGAGTGGTTAGGAGCAAGCGGCTGGGCTCTTTTGAACTTCAGTTTTTTTTTAATTGGAGAAATGTTGATCATAGTGCTACTTTTCAGATTTCGTGTATAGAGGTAAGTTATATACATAAAATGGTATTATCTGTTCCTTCATGACCTGAAACAGATAAAGAATTATTCACCATTATTGGAGTAAATGTTTAGAATGATCTGATTTAAAGTAGCATAGACATCGTATGCTTAAAATTCACTTTGATGCTTCCAATTTTCTTCCTCTTTCTAAAAGAGGTTTAACTCCTAGAAAAAATAATGAAAATAGTAGTAAAAATATTAATACAAGTTATTTTTTTAAAAGAGGGAGGAAGGAAAAAAGAAAGGAAAGGAAAGAAAGGGGAGCCAAGGGGAGGGGAGGGGAGGGAGAAAAGGGAAATTCCCTTGGGCCAGAAGTGAAGGTCCCTGGAAAATCAGCCTTCTACCTCTTTTTTTACTGTTGGCACAATTATAGATGTTCCCCATTTTCTGCACTTTGCCCACCTTCACCACATTGTTGTCTGTGTCCGAGGGCTATGCATACATGCATATATGTTCTTTGGTCAATCTCTTCCAGTCCTTACTCCTCACCCCTCTGAGATCTGTCGGTCTGTTCTCTGTAACCATGCCTTTGTTCCTATTTTGTTTCTCGGTTTATTTTGTTCATTAGATCCCACATATGAGTGAGATCATATGGTATTTGTCTTTCTCTGACTGGCTCTCTACACTTAGCATAATGTTCTCCAGGTCCATCCATGCTATCGCAAAGGATTAAGAGTTCCCTCTTTTTTATAGCTGTGTGATATTCCATTATGTGCCATATTTTGCCATGTATAATGTGGAATCTGTTGCCTAAATTATTGAGGGAAAAATAGGGATGTGCATTATGTATGGGTAGTACTATTTCCATATCTATGTAAATATTTTTAATTCTTTTATTTATGCTTACACATTATAAGTGTAACTCTAGAAAACAATAACAATATCCATATGCAAAATAATACCTTGGAATATGATAATCTGTTTTGTTTCTAAATATAAATAAATAAATAAATTGAATTAAAAAATTAAAACAAATTTTTTTCCTGAAAGTTTGGGCTGAAAATGTGGGTGTGTACTATACACAGGAGCACATTATACACAGCAAAATACTTGTTTACTATGGGCACTTGGTCTCTTTCCAGATTTTGGTTTGTAAATGTTGCTATAAACATAGGCATGCATATATTCTTTCTGATTAGTATTTCAGGGTTCTTAGGATACATTCCCACAAGCGGAACCCTGGGTCGAATGGCAACAAGTGGTGTGAGGATGTGCAGAAAAGGAGAACCCTAGTGCATTACTGGTAGGAATGTAGACTGGTGCAACCACTGTGGAAAGTAGTATGGAGTTTCCACAAAAACTAAAAATAGAGCTTCCATAAGCCTCTTCTTAGAAGATGCACTTCAAAAACTTGGCTGTCTTGTTTGGAAATTGGCAAGAAATTTGAATCTTATATCTGTACAATTGATGATTGTGAAATCAAATATTTCCTACTGACATAGGGAAGGAATCCCAAGCTAAAAAACTACAGTGAACAGGGCCCTGAAACTGTGAATTCCTGGACTCCAGAGCAGAAGCAAGAGCTAATTTGGCAGGGGAGGCTCTAAAGCACGGAGCACACAACAATCCCACAGAGGAGCACCGGCCCTGCTGAATGTGGGCTCGCTATCAAAATGTAGAAAGTGAAAAATAATCCCACAGAAGGAAAGTCAGAAGACATGAATTAATAATGTTTTCTGAGTCTTTGTGAAAATAATTTTTAAATGCATCGGGATTTGTGGTACTTACGTAGTATTCAACTGTATGTAAAAGTCTACCTTAGAGTTTTCCAAAAGAAAAAAAAAACAATAGATTATATGTAAAAAGAAAGAGACTTATTACAAGGTATTGATTGGTTCACATGATTAAGGAGGCAAAGAAGTCCCGCAATCTGTTATCTAGAAGCTACAGACCTGGGAAGGCTGGTGGTAGCCTGAAAGCTGATGGCATTGATTCTAGTGTGAGTGTGAAGTCGTGAGGGTCAGAAGCACTAAGGACAGAATTTTAATGTTCCACTTCCAGTGGTCAGACTAGAAGAATCTTCCTTTCCTCACCTTCTTTTCTATTAGGCCCTCAATAGATTGAATGATACTCTCCCAGTTTAGAGAGGACAATACACTTTGATTAACCTACTAATTTAAACACTAATCTATTCTGGAAACACCCTCAGAAATATACCCAGAAATCATGTTTAGCCAGATTTCTAGACATCCCTTGATCCACTCAGGTTGACACATAAAGTTAACTATCACGGTGTCAGGGTTTAACCAATTTGAATGTAAAGTTTTGATTCTGAGGACCAATGGTTTCAGTAACAAGAAATCATGATTTCAAAGATATGACTAAAAATAATGTATAACTAAAAATAGGAAATGCTAAGGTCCTTTTATGGTCCATATAGTTAATTCATAGCATCTATAAAATTTTCCAAATAATTATGTTCAATCAATAATATAATTTGAGTCCCTTATGTCTCATATTCATAAGAAAACACAATCTGATTTCACATAAACATACTTTTGTAAATAGCATATTTTTAAAACAGAATGTGCATTCTGTTATTGACATTTCAAAAAGCTAAAGCATTTTTATCTGGTTTAAATGAACAATCTAGAATATGGAAACTTCAAGACTTTCAGAATATTCAACTCTGAATTGATGGTCCAATGTTTACCAAAATTTTACTGAGGGTATTTGAATGGGAAGAACTTTAAGATGTATTATTTGTACTGTTCTAATTTCTCTTTATATTGTTAACTAAGCAATTGTTCAAGAAAGCAATGTCTCTAAGTAACACAATGACTTCACTAAAGTAAAATTTAAGGACAAATTGCCAGGTTTTACAATGTAACAATAATATAAATGATCACTGAGAATAGCTTTATCTTTTGAAAAATAATAGTTCAACATTTTGTTATTTATGTTGGTCTGGGTCTCTTTTTCAAAGATTCACATAAGAAAGCTACAGTGACATGACAGGAGAAAGATCATCCCTTCAGACAAACTGAAGTGTTTTTTTCCCCTAAATTTGGGTATACTCATTTGTTTTCAAATTTACTTTTTAAATTTTCAAACTAATTCTTTATTAAATCATAAACATACTTTAACTATAAGCCTCCCCACTAAATAGCTGGTAGAGACTATTTTTATGCCTTTGTCATCACCCTTTTCTTCTGAAAAGGGAATTAAATTGTTTCACGATGGAACAAAGAAGCACACAGTGTCATTAAACAGAGTCAAACTTTTTTTTTATAAATAACACCTCATTGCTAACATCCTGATTTTTAAAATATCTACATATTCCTTTTGCTAACTTAAATTTGCGTATGTGTTATACAGCCAGAATGTGGAAATTCAAATCATAGAACTCAAATCTTTTAAAATAGAAACAAAACACAATTTGTGAATGACATCTACAGGTTTACCCCTCTTATGTGTTATCAGCATGCGATATTTTTCATCAGTCTATGATTCAACTGGGATGAGGAAGAGGCAGATACAGGTAGATTAAATCTCTGACAGTTCCCGTCAGGTGTTACATTCCTTTAATAGAGCTTCAGGAGGCAGCAGGCACACACAATACATGCCATGAGTGATTGATAGAAAGTCTAGGTTTGCTTACTCCAACGCTTGATAATGAGGAAAAGCATCTACTCTGGCATTACATATTTGAACACTGACAGCCAAGGCAGGTACAGCCTGCCTGCAGACTTTCAGACCAAGCACAAATTTAATTCTCATCCATCATCAGAAACACAGATTTATCTTTAAAAAAAAGAAAAAAAAGAAAAGAAAAAACACCCTTAATGCATCTCATTTTGTTAACAAAGGGTGAGTTTGATAGAATCTGTTTTTTACTGAAATATGAAAGTTCATTGTCAATTTAATTCAACAACTACTTGCGAGTACCTCTGACTTGCTAGACGCTATTTCAAGTACTGAAGAGATACATTAATGAGTACCTGCCTTACAGAGCTATTAATCAAGGAGTAGGTTGGGGGTGGAAATAAAATAAGTATAAAAATTACTTAATACTAGGTAGAAAACAATGGTGTTTCAAAGGACTGTGTGTTCATCTACAGCTGAGGCAACTAGGGAAAATCGTCATGGCGGTTATCTTCATGTGATACAGAGCAATAGCTTTACACTTGCCATCACCAATAATGTATGTATTTCTTTGTATTTATAATCACATATGTATTTTTAAAAAAACACTTAAGGAAGGTAACTGCCTCTATTGTATGAATGAAAAAAGTATTCCAAGAAAGAAAGCTAGAAAATTACACAACTTACATGAAAGCTGTGACTTCTAATTCTGTACTGCTTGTAAAATTTCAGTAGTTGATCTAGCATGAATTTAGAAACCTTGATCTGGGTGTTGATGACAGAAGCTAGAATATGAATGTGAGACTGATGGGGGCAAATTATTGAAACATGGGAGTGGGTATGATACCAAAAGAGAAAAAAATAAAGAAGGAAAACACTTAAGAGGAAAACCACATTCAAAAAGAGTGAGAACTGGGGAGGAGGACCACAAAAACAAAGTAGTCAAAGAATTTTGGAAGAGAAATAAGAAAGTGTCACAATTACTGGAAAAGAGAGAATATCACCAGAAAAACTGGTAAGCCATAAATTAAAACTGCTGTATCCCCAAAGTCACTGCATATATTCTCAATAATTATTAGTTAATGAGAGAATGGCCATAATCTATACTGACATTCTTTTCTTTCAGTCTTCCTATTAGGATTGAAAACTTGAATGTAAAACATAAACTTTTGTCCTTAATTGTATCCCTTTTACTCATGGTAAGTATATTCTCTTTATATATAAAATGTCACTCATTTCAAATTATGATCTCAAGCGGTAGCTGTATTTTTACAATATCCCTGGCCCTACTCCCAGTGTTGACATATCTTGATCTTATTTGACTTTATGCCACCTCATCCCAGCTAACAGGGTAACATAAGTTATATTAAACAAAGGGAAATACCGTGTGTATTTAGAAATAGAAATATTACAGAATTATGAATCCACACTTCCAAGTCACATGTTAGAAAGAAAACTATGTGAGCTAGACAAGTCAGTTATTAATAACAAAACAGAAGTGAAAAAAAGTTTTAAATCATATATTTAAATTTCATTTTCTTTGTATACCAATAGTTAAAAACAACTACATTTTTCACTTTAAATTTTTATTGAAAAGCACTTTTTTAATAAGCAGTCTGATGTCAGTATTAAAAACAAAAGAAAAGGTTTAGTCCTGGCTGGTGTGGCTCAGTTAGTCGGAGTGTCATCCCATAAACTGAAAGGTCATGGGTTCGATTCCCCAACAGGGCACTTACCTGGGCTGTGGGTTCAGTCCCCAGTTGGTAGAGGTGCATAGGTGAGACAACCAATTGGTGTTTCTCACTCACATAGATATTTCTCTTCCTCTCTCCTCACTTCCTCTCTCTAAAAAGCAATGGAAAAAAAAAATTGGTCTCAGGTGAGGATAAAAATAAAATAAAATAAAAATGAGAGACTTAAGGTTCAAATCTATTGAATCAGTCTTCCCTACACTACCTTTTACTTTAGTTCCCTTTTCAGATGAAATCAACCAAATCATATTATGTTACACCTAGGAGTTATAGTTAGACAACTTAAACTGCATACATGATAGTTTGTTATAAGTACTATGGACAGTAAAGATATGGAAAATTTAAAACAAGGTTAATTCATCATGTTTTAGCTTGCCTTTACCCACAAATCTATAAGAACTATTTACTATTTTGAACGTATATTCAATAATATCAGATTGCAATTCTACCATATTATTTGTTGTTTCAACTCAAGGTGGCTCAGATAGATTAATTTTTGGTCACCTGGATTAAATGAATATCACATTTTTTTTAAATTTAGCTACAAAATGATGATTTTTAAGGTAATGAAAAATGAACAGTCTTGCCTTTAAAGTCAAACAGACATAGTAGACAACTAGAAAAAGGTAAAACCAGTAAGGTTTAAAAGAACACCTTTAGAACATGTGATAGAAATCAATACACTGAGCATGAAATTAACAGCCCATATGCATTCTCAGAGGCAAACGCACATGGGCTATCATTGAATGTTGAGCTATTGAATATTGTCGAAGTGTCATTCTGTTGCCACAGTGTGGTAGAAATATGGAAATCAGAGGCTGAGAGTCAACAAATGGTTTTAAAATGGATACTGTGAGTTGATTAATAACTAGAGGATAAGTCTGACTTTAGAAAATGCACTTGGATGGTATGGCTAATAGTATACACGTAGTGGAGAAGAGTAAACTGTCAGGGCCAAACATGTAAAGACATATTTTTAATCTTCCCCCAACAATATATAATTATATCACCAATAAGGGTGGTATTTTGCTTTCTTTAAACCGTATTAAAAAATAAAAATGTATGAATCAAGCAACTTTTTGATTCATTATTTGGTTTGCTGAATGAACCTACTCTTTAAGAAAGATAAACCTTTTATGAACTATACCTTCAAGAACTGAGTATTTCTCAATTAATGATTTAGCTTTCCAGTTAGCACCATTTTTATTTATATTCACATTGCTATTAACATCATGTTATGAACTGAATGTTTGTTTGTTCTCAGATTCATATGTTGAAATCCTAACCCCCAATATGATGCTATAGAATGTGAAGTCTTCAGGAGGTAACAGGTTTAGATTAGGCCCTGAGGGTGAGGCCTTCTTGGATGGAATTAGTGCCTTTATAATTAGGAGTGTTTTGTTTGCACTCTGTCCCTCCCTCTCTTTCTTTTCTTGTCTCCCTCATGCCTCTTTGACATGTGAAGATACAATAAGCAGATGGCTGTCTGCAAACTGAGAAGAGGGTCGTCATAAGGTACCAGGTATGCCAGTGCCTTGATCTTGGACTCCCTAGCCTCTGTAATTGTGAGAGGGGGAAAAAAAATGTTTGGTTTTTAACCCACTCCAGTCTCTGATATTTTTGTTACAGAAGCCTGAACTAAGACAGACACTTATTTATTTTTTCTTTAGGATATAATCATCCCGGGATAAAAATGACAACCATAGTTCAAAGACCACTCTTCCCTGGTAACCACCAGGGGTAAGTTATCTCACAAGGGACTTTATAACATTACATATTTTGATGATGCTCTTAAAGAAATGTGACCCATCAGAAATACAACATCAAATGTTAACATTTGCTATGTTAACATCTTTAGCCTATAAAATAAATTACTAAGAATCCAACACTTAAAACTCTTGTTCTGACTCCAACCTGCATTTCTAGCATGGTCCTTATTCTCCATGCACAGTTAAGAGCTAAGCTTTCCTTCCCATGTGTATTGGTTCTCAAAAATGCATTCTCTGGTATGGTGACCCATCTCTCAAGTCTGCCTGGTACTAAAGGTACTCACAGAATGCGGGAATTTCAGTGTTAGAATGGTGAATGTCCCATGCAAACCAGGAGGGATTGTTAACCCAACCTCAAGGATAATTTTAAATGCCACTTTCATGATGAGTCCTTTGTTTCATCATAGAGTATTACCATCATCTTTTAACCTCTTCTTAAGGTACAACATAAACTTTTTCTCTACCATATGGTCCTCTTCGCTGTTACCTAAAAAGCAGATGACTGACCAGACACCTAGACGTACCTTTCTGCCTTTTCTAAAGCTCACTTACATAACAAAAGACATGTCTGGAAGAAAAACAATCCCCAATGTCACTGGATAACTGTAGCAGTTGGCAGCTATCAGTGAGACATTGAGAAATATATGAATGACAAAGAGCAAGTCTGTACAGAAATCTAGCAACCCTTGACCTATGAAAAAGCAAACCACCAAAAAGTAGCAGAATAACCCATGACCATAGAAAACAGGCTTTGGAAACAGAATGATCCTCATCAAACTGCTATAGGACAATCAATTAAAACACTAAAGACGTTTTGGACTTGTCAAAGTAGCTGAAACTACTATTTGATTTCAGGCCAAATGCAGAAAAGAACTTCCTAAATCAGACAGATATTTTACATAGGACTGATGAGAGGGGACAGAGGAAAGTGAGGTGTAAGGAAGCTGGGTATCTTCCAAGGGAGGTGGGACCTGGCACACTGACTGTCGTTTTCCCTGTCATCCAGGAGAATAATAACTGCTAATGTTATAATAATTACCATTTATTTTTCAAAACTAGGAAGTTTGGTTCCTTATTTAGAAATATAAGCAGTAACCGAGAATCGCCAAACATTAGAAGAATATCATTGGCATGAATAAGATGCACAATATTGAAAATAACTTAAAATAAGGAATTAGTATCTTCAGAAATCTTCTATAAACTATTGTGTTTGTAAAACAATGTCACATTCCTATGAAAAAATAGTGATAGAAGAAGAGTTTTTGAAAATTAACAGAAAGTTATTAATGTTATTAATAGAACATTTAAGTGAACAGAATGTAAGACTGAATGAATCTATATGATTTAATTATGGGATTCTCAAAGAATGTAATGAGACAGAAAAAGATATGGTGAGAAAGATTAATTAAAAGACACAGAAGATAAATTCAGAAAATTCAGTGATTATTTAATAGCAGGAGGGTAGAGGAAAATATAAGGACATATTAAAAGAAAAAATTTAAAGGAAAAGGACTCATGGACATGGACCACAGTGTGGTGATTGCTGAGGAGAGGGGAGTATAAGGGGACTAAATGGTAATGGAAAAATACAATAAAGATTAAATTTTAAAAAAGCAAAAATTGAGCTGGAAAAACAAAGAATATTTAGATCCAAAAACCTGTTAAAGTCCCAGAGCCGTATTTTTATAAACATTGGTAAAGATACTGTCATTTAGATATTGCTTTCCATTTTCATTTTTTACTTAACCAAGGCTCCCTTTCTTCTCAAGAGGCCCTGTGCTTAGCCAACAGCCTATCATTCCCAGCATCCCTTGAAGCTGTACGTGAACAGTAATAATACTTATAAAACAAAAGCAGACATTATTATCTTTATTTTAGAGAATAAACCAACTTTATTTTATAAAAGTATTACAGAAGCAAAATACATTTAATACAACTTGAAACTGCTGTATATCTAATCTAGAATCATAACAATACACAGGGTTACAAGCAAAGGAAAAATGTTCAATCAGTTAATAAGCTCCTATCAGGTTTCTGGTGTCAGCTTTAAATGGTCTCATTTTCTTATAACCAAGAAACCACCGCAGCTCCTACCAACTCCTCTCCCCAGTGTCCTGAAACCTGTGTGAATCATCAAACTATCTGAAAGAGATAGACCTGCATAATAACAAAAGGCCAGTTTTACATGTAATACAAAGCAAGTGTTATATACAACTGTTCAAATAACAGAAAGTATTGAAATCTGCACATATTAAGAAAGAAAGCACTAAGGTTTCAAGCTGCCCGCATATTTTAGTAGAAGAGAAGAAATCATCTTCTCTTTCTCTTCCCTCCTGGTTCCAGAATGCTGATGAAAAGTGTGTGACTGAGCAGCTTCCATTCTGTGGGGCAGCAGGGTCTCTAAACACAGTGTGTGGTCAGAGAACTGCCCCATAATTCTCTGAATTCTCTGACTTTCTACTAACTGTAAAAAGTCACAGCACTGGAAACCCAAAGGTTTCTATAAAAAATATATCCCCAATGAATTTCTCAAACATTAGAAAATTTTCAAGATGTAAGAAAGGTTTTAATCCATATTAATGTTTCCTCATAAAGTATATTTACTGCTACCAGAAAACTGTGAATATTTACTGTAATTCAATTAGAATTCAATGGGAAGAATCTGGAAGAAGGAAAACCACTATATAAATTAATCGCAGTTTCCTTTCTGCACAACAGCAACTGTTCAAGTAAACAGCACCTTACCAGCAGGGCTGGCTTTGTTCAAGATCATTGGATCAAAATTAGCCGTAAAAAGTGGGTCGTTGTGCACAAAGTACACAGAACATAAAACTCCCTAATTTAAAAAAGAAGGAAAGAAAAAGTCCTGGATTGTGTGGTTCAGTGAATTGAGTGCCAGGCTGTGAACCAAACGGTCACCAGTTCAATTGCCAGTCAGGGCACACGCCTGGGCTGCAGGCCAGGTTCCCAGTAGGGGGCGCGTGAGAGGCAACCACACATTGATATTTCTCTCCCTCTCTTTCTCCCTCCCTTCCTGTCTCCCTAAAAGTAAATTTTAAAAAAATTTTTAAATAAAAAAAATTAAGAACCAAGAATATTTAGTAATGGTTATAAAACAAAACATAATAATATATTAAAATGCAAGGAAGCAGTGTAGACCAGAGTTGTTAAGGTAAGGTTTGGTGTTGGTATTTTAATTCTAGTCTTTCTTACCAGCTGTAGTACAAATTCACTGGAGTAGTGTGTGGCATTGAGATCTGAAATGGTCAAAATTCTTCAGGTTCACAAAGTTGAATGTTGTTTAATAAATTAGTTTTTTGGATAGTAATCCCTTATCAGATGTATCAGCAACTACGTTCTCCCATTCTGTGGGCTGTACTTTTATTTTGTTGATAGTTTCCTTTGTGTGCAAAAAGTTCTTAGTTTGAAGTAGTCTCATTTGTTTATTTTTTCTTTTATTTCTCTTGCCTTGGGAGATATATCAATAAAAATATTTCAATAAGCAATGTTTGAGATCTTACTGCCCTTATATTCTTCTATAATTTTTATGGCTTTGGGTCTATTATTTAAGTCTTTAATCCATTTTGAATTTATTCTTGTGTGTGGTATAAGAAGGTGGTCTAGTTTCATTTTTCTGCATGTATCTGTCCAATTTTTCCAACACCATTTATTGAATAAACTGCCTTTAGCCCCTTGAATGTGCTCGCTTCACTGCTGAATATTGATTGACTATAAAGTTGTGGGTTTATTTCTAGGCTCTCTGTTTGGTTCCATTGATCTATGTGTCTGTTTTTATGCCTATATCATGTTGACTTGAAAGTTTATAAAAACTTACAAAACTCAACACTAAAAAAACAAACAACCCAATTAAAAAATGGGCAAAGCACCTGAATAGACATTTCTCCAAAGAGGCCATATGGATGGCCAATACACATATGAAAATATGTTTAATGCCACTAATCAACAGAGAAATGCAAATTAAAACCACAATGACATATCGCCTTACACCTGTCACAATGGATATCATTAATAAAGCAACAAACTACGAGTGTTGGTGAGAATGTGGAGAAAGGGGAACTCTTTTGCACTGTTGGTGGGAGTGTAGATTGGTGCGAGCATTTGGAAATCAATATGGAGATACCTCAAAAAATTAAAAATGGATCTGCCTTTTGACCCAGTGATCCCACTTCTGGGAAGTTATCCAAAGAAACCCAAAACACTAATTTGAAAGAACATAAGCACCAGTACATTCACTGAAGAGTTATTTACAATTGCCAAATATGGAAGCAGCCCAAGTGTCCATCAATAGAAGAGTAGATAACTTCCAGTGAAGATGGTGGCATACGTAAACATGGCTTGCCTCCTTACACAACCACTGCAAAACTTACAACTAAACTGCAAAACAACAATCACCCAGAAAGTCAGAAAATCAAGTTGCATGAAGTCTGACAACCAAAGATTAAAGAAGTCCAATTTATCCAGATGGGTAGGAGGGGCAGAGACACAGAGACAGGAGATGCAGAACATACAGTCCCACACCCGCATGAGGTAGATAATAATAGGGAGGGATACCTTGGGAGTGAGGGACCCCAGCCCAACACCAAACCACCCAGTCCAGACTTCCAGTGCCAGGAAGATAAGCCCCCATAACTTCTGGCTGTACAAGTCACTGGGTTCTGGGATGGCAGAAGAAACTGTGAGATTCTTAGGAATCTCCTCATAAAGGGCCCATGATGGACTTGGGACTTACGCAGATTCACTCCCTCTGGGCTCCAGCACCAGGATGGCAGTTGGAAGGACATCAGTGGCATGTGAAGTGAAATTGTAGTGTCTGGCATCAGGATGAGTGCCAGTGGATAGATTCCTCCTGGACAAAACTCCAGAGGCCAGGCAGCAGCTATTGCCCCACTTCTGAGCCCTCCCCCACAAAGAGGAACACGGTGGCAGCACCATATCTGAGACTCCATCAACCCGGTTCACATGGGTTGCCCTGCCCTGATGATTAAATAAGGCTCAGCTCCCATCCAACTTACAGTGCACTTTCTACAACAGGCCTCGCTACTAAAATAGGAAGTCAAAGCAGCTCTGCCTAACACATAGAAACAAACACAGGGAGGTGCCAGAATGAGGAGACAAAGAAATATGGCCCAAATAAAAGAATAGAATGAAACCCCAGAAAAAGGACTAAGCAAAATGGAGATAAGCAATATATCAGAATCAGAGTTCAAAACATTGATTATTATTAAGATGCTCAAGGACCTCATTCGGTACTATAATGGCATAAAAAAGACCCAGGCAGAAATGAAGCTTACAGTAAGTGAAATAAAGAAAAATTTACAGAGAATCAACAGTAGAATGTATGAAGCTGGGAAACAAGTCAATGATTTGGAACATAAGGAAGAAAAAACATTCAATGAATACAGCAGAAAGAAAAAAGAATCCAAAAAGAAAAGAAGAGGATATGGTAAGGAGCCTCTGGGAAACTTCAAACACATCAACTTTCGAATCATAGAGGAGGCAGCAGGAGAAGAGAAAGAGCAAAAAATTGGAAATCTTTTTGAAAAAATAATGAAAGAAAACTTACCTTATTTGGTGAAGGAAATAGATATGCAAGTCCAGGAAGCACAGAGAATCCCAAACAAGATGGATGCAAAGAGGCCCACACCAAGACGCATCATAATTCAAATGCTAAAGGTTAAAGATAAAGAAAAAATCTTAAAAGTAGCAAGAGCAAAGCAGATAGTTACCTACAAAAGAGTTACCATAAGACTGTCAGCTCGTTTCTCAAAAGAAGCTTTGCAGGCTAGAAGGGACTGGCAAGAAGTGTGCAAAGTGATGAAAAGCAAGATTACTATAACAAAGATATAATTTATAACTGAAGAGTAGATAAAATGCTTTCCAGAAGAGGTAAAGCTTTAGGAATTAATCATCACCAAGCCATTGTTATATGAAATGTTAAAGGGAGTTGTTTAATAAAAAGAAGATAATCAAAACTATGAACATTAAAATGGCAATAAATTCACAACTATCAACAACTGAATCTAAAAAACACACTAAACAAACTAAGCAAACAAGCAATTGGAATCAGAGTCATAAATATGGAGATCTTTTGGAGAATTATCAGTTGGGAGGGAGAATGGGGAAAATGGGGGAAAGGTACAGGGATTAAGAAGTACATATTGGTACATACAGAATAGAGAGGGGTATGTTAAGAACAGTATAAGAAATGGAGTAGCTGAAGAACTTACATGCAAGACCTATGAACATGAACTAAGGGGGGAATTGCCAGAGGGAACGGCGGGTACCAGGTGGAGGGGAACAAAGGGGAAAAATTGGGACAACCGTAATAGCATAATCAATAAAATATATTTTAAAAATGGAAAAAGAAATAGTTGAGTGGATAAAAACAATATGGGACATTTACACAATGGAATGCTACTCAGCCATAAAAAAGGAAAAAAATTTACCCTTTGTGACAGCATGGATGGACCTGGAGAACATTATGCTAAATGAAATAAGCCAGTCAGAGAAATCCAAATATCACATGATTTCACTCATCCGTGGATCTAATGAACAAACTGAACTAACAAGAAAATAGGGATAGACTCACAGAAAGTGAGCAGGATGACAGCTATGGGCAGATATTTAGAGGGGGAGGGATTGAGCAAAAAGGAGAAAGGAGTCATGGACCTGTAACAGTGTGGTGATTTTTTTGGGGGGTGGGCATTATACAAGGGGGCTAATTGGCAATGGAAAAAATACAATAAATATTTTTTTAAAAAAAGATAAATCTCTTAACTTGCTCATCCCCTTTCTCCAACTCAGTTTCTTTGTGCACCACCAGTCTCGTGACCAACATGCAGGGTGTGCTGCTCCCTGGCTTCCCTGATGCTCTGGGCCTGCTCCTAGTCAGGATCAATGTCTGCATCTCTTTTGATCACCATGTGTTTCTCAATTCTTGTTTTAGACATTCCACCTTTTACAGCCCTGGCGATGTATGTAGTTTTCGTTGTTGACCGGAGTCAGATAGGATGGGTTGTGCAGTCAGTAATGTGCCTGAGTCAGCAGCCGCCCTGCCGTCAATCAGTGGGGACACATATGGGATGATTTTGGCCTCAGTTTGAACAAAGAGGACTTCTGGGTGGAGATTTCTGTCTTTTGTGAGGCATCAGAAATTGTCACCATCTCTGTCTTTACTAGAGGTGGCTTTGAACAACTAATTTGTGGCAATGTATGTGACACCTCTTTGTTAACTTTGTTGCTCCTCCTCTGTGATTTCGCTCACCTCTTGCTTAATAGTGCCTTCTTGTGCAGTCTTCTCTGCAAATATCTCTGGGGAAAATGCATTTGCCTTGGTCACTGTTTCTACTGTGCTTACAGTGGCACCTGCTTGTTTGTCTGGGCGGGCTTCGGACACTGGCTCCTCCCTCTCTGTTACCTGGATGGCTTGGTGGGGTTCTTCCTCCACCCTTTCTTCGTGCTTTTCCTTTTCTTCCTTTATGGTGCCCTCAGTCAGGTGGTGGTGGGGTCATATCTCCCACACCTTTCTCTTTTCTCTCCCTGATGCTGTTCATGCTCTCAGAAGACAGGGACGTGGAATCTCTCTGTGTCACGGGCTGCACCTATGGATCTCACCAGGACCACTCCCAGGTGATGTTTCCTTTCTGTTCATCTCTTCCACGATTACTCTCATCTTTCCCAGTCTCTGCCTACTTCTTTTCCTCTACTACACTCAGAGTCTCATGCGAAAAGCAGCAATTATTGAATAAACCATCTACAAAAAGCTCTCCTAAAATGGTGAGTTTGGCTTTTTTGCCATCCCCTCTTTTTGTCTGGGACAGCAGTGCTGTGCTGGAGAAGATACTAAATGAGACTAAACATGAAGATAAAAGTCATGTGAGAGGAAGAGCTGAGTAGGAAAAAGAGAAGGGGCCTGGGTCACTGCTGGCAACAGAAAGCCACCACGCAATTCCTGGGCAACCTATTTCTGGGCTTATTGTATGTGATAAAATTGTCTGTTGGTTAAACCACCATAATGAGGTTCTTCTTATATATTATTGAATACAAATCCTTAAGTGACACAGTGATTCTGAGAGTGAAAATGTGGTTGTTTAATAAATCACTCAGTCACTTTATATATACATGTTGAATCAGAACCACTATGCTGTACACCTGAAATTAATATAGTAAGTAAAATATAATTAAAAATAAATTCAAAAAAATTAAATTGCTCAGTATAAGAGTTTAACAAATTAAGTACAACTAAATAACAAAATAGTGAACAAAATAATGAGCTGGAAGGTTTACTCAAATTTTGAGATAGATCTCAAAAAACAGAGTTGAGAGTTGTGAAAGTTAAAAATATGTATCAGTAGCCATACACTAGTAGTCCAAAAGGAAAAAGGAAAAAAGAGGAAACATTTGAAGGAGTAAAGACCAAGTTTTTCCCAGATTTAAAAACTTCAAAAACGTTAAGATTTGAAGGGTTTACTGAATTACAAAAAAGATAGAAAAGACAAAGTATAAACACACAGGATAACACAGGAAAGATAAACAGTAGATACATAATTATAAAATTTAATAGTAGCAAAGATAGATTAAATTCTAAAAATCAAAGTATATTGAAAGGAATAGCATAACACCAAAAAAGATTGTGGATGAGATTGCTATCAGCATTCTCAAAGCAATTCATTATACAAGAAAACAATGATACTATCTTTGTAAGTCTTGAAGAAAAATAATTTTTTAGGTATGCAAGCTCTCCAAAGCCTACCGCACAAGGAACTTTTTAAAGATTATTTTTAGAGAGAGTATAAGAGCAAGAAGAAATATAAATCATGGAGGGTCTGTAAGGCATATAGGAAGGGAGGATGCATAACTGGCTTATAGAGCATGGACTTATTCTAAATAAACAGTATACTAAAAAATATAATCATAATTCAGAATAACAATTTTAGTTCTGTTGTGAAATAATTAATATACGAATTATTTCAAAAACCTCTCAGTTGCTGATGTGTCAAGCAGGAAAAATTATGAAGATATTTACATGATCTAATGGGCATAGATAGAACTTTATAGCTAACAAAAAAAATACACATTTTTAAGTAGACATGGAAATTTTCCATACATTAACTATATTCTAAGGCAAAAAAAAGTTACGACAAATTTCAAAATTTATCATATTTCCGTGTTTCTAAAGACCACAGGGTAATTAAGTTAGAAATCAACACCATAGATGACATAAAAATATACACTTAGAAAATTTATGTATTATAAATATTTGATGAATCAAAAATAGAATTAAAACATTTTAATTTAAATAATTTAAAAATTATTTAGACCTGAATGACATTAAAGACACATTATATTTTCACATACATATTAAAGCTAAAGTTGTCCTCACATGGAGATTTACAACCTTAAATTCACTAATTGTAAAAGAAGAAAAGAAGAAAATGAACTAAATGTCCAATATGGAAGTTAAGAAAATTACCACAAAGTTGGATTAATACTTGCCATGTCTGAAACTGTTTTTTATTCACTGAATTCATTCTTCATCCCTTTAACTCCACCTTTTCTTCTACCTTCTCCAACTTAAAAACAGCAATTTATGTGATTTCATTTTCTCTCTTAGCAAATCAATTATACTTCTTTATTCTCTTTTAGAGTTTATCCTAGAGTTTAGAATGTACATTTTAGACTAACTTAAGTCAACCTTCAAATAGATTATATGTCTACATATGTAGTATAGGTGCATGTAACAGAGAATTTTCAGTTCCTCTTTCTTGTCTCTGTAGCACTGCTATTCATTTTTTTCATGTATCCATGCACATATCCACATGCTGCAGTCATTTAAAAATGGTAACTATATTTCTTTAAACAAGAAATTGTACTTTGGGGTGGGGACTAGGTGGAGGGGGGCAAAGGGAAGGAATGGGGGACACCTGTAATAGCATCAATAATAAAAAAGAAAAGAATATAGAACTGTAAGAAATTAAGAATAAGTGAAAACTTAACTGTACCTTCATTTATTCCTTTACCAATATTCCTGTTTATTTCTGCGGTTCTGAGTTCCTAATCTATATTATTTTCCTTATGCTGGAATATATTTTTAAACAATTCTTGCAGGGCAAGTCTGCTGGGAATAAATTTATTTAGTTTGTGTTTGTCTTTTGCTTGTCTTTTTCACTTTTGATGGATAATTCTTGCTTATTATGTAATTCTAGGTTCCTGGCATTATTGTTTCAATAAAATATCTCAGTCCATTCTGTTTTTTTTTTATTGTTCAGAAAGTTTTTTAATTTGATTGAATTTATTGGGGTGATCTTGGTTAATAAAATTGTATAGGTATCCATTGTACAGTTCTATAATACATCATCTGTATATTATATTGTGTGCTCACAACCCCAAGTCAAGTCTCCTTCCATCACCATTTATCTTCACTTTACCCTACCTCCCCCAACCACTTTCGCTCTGTTAATCACCATACTGTTGTATGTGTTTCATTCTGTCCTTGCTTATGTGGTTTCTGATGAAAAAATAATAATAATCCTTATCCTTGCTCCTCTATACTGCAGGGATGTCCAACCTGCAGCCCTTGGGGAACATGAGGTTCTGGATGGCTACGGATGCAGCCCAACACAAAATGGTAAATTTACTTAAAATATTATGAGATTTGTGTGTGTGTGTGTGTGTATGTGTCATTATGTACCACAATGTATTTAATATGTGGCCCAAGACAACTCTTTTTGCAGTGTGGCCCAAAGATGCCAAAAGGTTGGACACCCCTGCAATGGGTTTTCTTCTCTTTTGATTTCAAGATTGTCTCTTGTCTTTGTTTTCTACAATTTGAAAGAACAGGCCAAGATACATTGGGGGGAAGTGTTGTTTGTTTTGGTATTTATTTGCTTGGTGTTTCTGAGATTTCTGGATCTGTGATTTAGTGCCTGTCATCAATTTTGGGAAGTCCTCAATGACTATTACTTCAAATATGTTTTTGGCTCCATGTTCTCTTTCTTCTTCTTCTGATTTTCCAGTTACATATAACTTACTCCTTTTAATAGTGTCCCAAAGATCCTGGGTATTATATATATTTTTAATTATTTCTTAACCTAATTTCAAGTTCACTTATTATTTTTCTTTGCCATGTTGAGTCAGTCTACTGATAAACTAACATTCTTCATTACTGTTACAGTGTTTTGGATATCTAAACATTTGTTTGGATTCTTTTTTAGGGTTTCCTTCCTTTTGTTTGTATTTCCTATACTTGCATGTTGTTTACTTTTTCCAATATAGCAGTTAACATATGAATGATAGCTCTTTTAAATTCTCTGTCTAATAACTCCAACATCTGCATAATATCTAAGCCCAGTTCTGATACAAAATTTTGTCTCTTCAGAGCGAGCTTTTTCTTGCTTTTTAACATGTCATAAATTTTTGTTTAAAACTAGGCAAGTTTATAGGGTAATGGGCTGTGAGTTAAATAGTACTCCAGTGTGAGCACTCATGCTAATCTTGCTAGGAGTTAGACAATTTTTAATTTTACTAGACGCTTCAAGTTTCTCTAGTGTCCTCAATTTTGTCTCCCATATTATCTTTGGGATTACCTAAGAGCTGCTCCTTAAATAGAGCCTCTGCTTTTCACTTCTTTAAGAGATAACCCATTATTATCATGTCAGATCCCTGTTGGTGTGGTACTTTGGAGCTTTCCATAACCTTCCAATTAAATTTTAGTGGTTTGTGTCTTGGTGATGTGGCCATCACTAGTGTTTATCTAGTTGTATGACATTTTCTCCCATGCCCCTTACTTTCTTTCTTGGCCTTCAGAATTACCAATCTATTTCCATGAACTACTTCCCCTTGTTGACTATTTCTCCCTAAAGATATTTAGGAAAATAAAAGGGTGATTGAGTGAGGAGGGATCTCTTTTCTCCAACCGGGATAAGTTGTCAGAACTGAGTATGGTGAAATCTTTTTGCTTGGAAAACAAACCTTTGTTAGAAAGAAGACTGGTTACTCTTCTCTTTCTCCAGCCAAAGCCATGAAATGCTTTGTCTCAGATCATCACAAAAAGAAACTGTAGGGCTCCTAGAACAAAAACTCATAAAAGTGTGTAAACCCTCTTAAGACATCAGCTCTTTGGAGCTTCGCACTTTCATGCTAGTCCGTGCTCAGCTTCTATGAATTCACCAAAGTTATCATGTAAAGTTTCAAAATTCATGGTTACAATAAATTTTGATGCAGGGAAGCAGAAAGAGATTGTGGTTTCTCTTGATACATATCTCTAACTCTATGCATCTGAATGTGTCTATCTTCTCAGATTTCTGTGTGGCAGATTGCCCGGTGACCTCAGTTCTCACATTGGTCCTAATTTTCCGTTTGTCCACTTTTTTCTTATAAAATTGAAGAGTAAGAACTTCCAAACACTTTATGTCAGAGCTAAAGCAAGAGGTCCCACCTGCGAGATTTTTAACAATTGTATGTTTACTCTCTATATTATTCTCTATTACTTTATAACAAATTTTTAAAATCATACTTGAAAATATAACTGGTGCTTAATGAGGTAATAGTTTTGTGAAATATTCTTTTCCCCATCATCATATATTCCTCCTATACCCTCTTTGAGCTTCACCCACATCCCTCCCCCACTACGCCCACAATCACCACACCAATACATCACACACAAGAATAAACTCAAAATGGACTAAAGCCTTAATTGTTAGACTTGAAACCATAGAAATCCTAGAAGAAAACATAGGCGGTAAAATCTTGGACATTGCTCGAAGCAATATTTTTTTCTGATATATTTCCATGGACAAGAGAAATGAAAAAATAAACAAAAGGTACTACATCAAACTAAAAAAAAAATTTAAAGATTTTATTTATTTATTTATTTATTTGGGAGATGGGAGAGGAGAGAGAAAGAGAGGGAGAGAAACATTGATGTGAGAGAGAAAGATTGATCGGTTGCCCCTTGTGTGCTCCCCAACCAGGGACTGGGTTCACAACCCAGGCATGTGTCCTGACCGGGAATTGAACCACAAATCTTTTGCTTTGCAGGATGACACCCAACCAACTGAGCCAAACCAGTCAGGGCAAACTAAAAAGTTTTTACACAGCAAAGAAACCATCGACAAAATTAAAAGACAAACTACTAAATGGGAGAACATATTCTCTGACTCACTGAATAAAGGAATAATATATAAAATTATAAATAACTTATTAAAACTCTACACCAAAAAAATCAAACTCCAATTTAAAAAATTGGAAAAAGACCTGAATAAACACTTCTCCAAAGAGGACACACATATGGTCAATAGACATATGAAAATACGTTTAATGTGACTAATCATGAGAGAAATGCAAATTAAAAACCACAATGAGATATCACTTCAAACCTCTCATAATGGCTATCACCAATAAACCCACAAACGAGTGCTGGCCAAGATATGGAGAAAGGGGAATCCCTTTTCAGGGTTGGCAAAAATGCAGACTGGTGCAGCCACTGTGGAAGACAGTATGGAGTTTCCTCCAAAAATTAAAAATGGAACTGTTTTTTGACCCAGTGATCCCACTTCTGGGAATTTATCCAAAGAAACCAGAAACACTAATTCAAAAGAATATATGCATCCCTATGTTCATTGTAATGTTAATTATAATAGTCAAGATTTGGAAGCAGGCCAAGTGTCCATCAGTAGATGAATGGATAAAAAAGCTGTGGTACATTTACATAAGGGACTACTAGTTGGCCGTAAAAAGGAAGAAAATTTTATCCTTTGCAACAACATGGATTAACTTGGGAAATATTATGATATTGAGCAAAAAAAGAAAAAAAAAAAGAAAAAGAACTCTGGAAGGTTTATGCATACACATATACTTGTTCTCTAACAATGCTGAAATGAATAATAATATGCTTAAAATTTAAAGATTTCAAGAATACAAGGTCTGTCCAGAAGGTATCTAGCCATGTAATATGAAAAATAGAGACATTTACTGAAGAAGATGCAAGACACAAGAAACATTGTACATAAGACAATGATGCCTCAGTCCCCTTCAAAGTAGGTGCCTTGAGACCTCAGACAGTTGTCCCAATCACCATCAACTGCTATCTTGTATTTTCCTGAATCTCATTGACAGTCTGAAATCTCTTCCCTTTCAAAGGTGATTTTAGTTTGGGAAAAAACAGAAGTTGTAGGGCACCAAATCTGGGCTGTAGTGGGACTGAGTCACCAGGGTGGTGTGACGTTTCACTAAAAAAATCTGCATGAGATGTGATGCATGAGCAGGTGCATTGTTGTGATGAAGCTGCCCATAGCTGCAACCTTCTTAATTATCTGAGTAGTTTCCTTGGAGGAATGTTCAAGTTTAACATAAAATTTGATGTACATTTGTTGCTCTACTGGCTCAGTTGTTTTGGATGTGATGGCCAACAGTACACATGTTCACTCAACAGCGTCTACTGCCCCCCACTGACTAGTACAGTGAAGTCATCATTGTTTACGTATGTGCATCCAGTCTACTTTCCTTGGCTGCCTGGTTATATAAATGTTGCACAAACCATTCTCCTTATATGAACAATGGCTGGACTTTTTCTGGGCAGACCTTATATACCAGATTACCTCCTCCAACGCTTTTTCTCCCTTTCACCTTTAGTAGAATCACATCAAGGGACGAATGCTTTTCTGACCTCTTTACATGCTGTTTTTACTCCTATTATTAAAATATACATCCCAGTCTGATTTTTATCATAGTTCATGGTATTTGAGTCTATTCCATGAGATAGTCTGAAATTGTGTCTTTGTATTATCTAGAGTTGCAAATTTATACATAATAGGCATTTAATATATGTTATTAATTGAATTGTGGCCAAAGGCAAAAATGTACCATTTTTTCCCACATGAATAATGTATTTAACAAAATGTAAAATAATTAGTACCTTTTCACCCCAAATTTTCTATTCTTAATAGGCAGGATAACCTCTATAAATGATTTAAGACCTTATGAGCCTAATTTTTGGAAATACCTAAAATCTTGACCTACATTTTGGGTCCACAGTGCTCAGGTCCCCAATCACAGCTCATACTATTTTTTCCTGGGACAGTTGAAAGTAATGAAAACTTTGTTCATCCTTGAGTATACTGTGATCTTACTTCTAATCATATTAAGCATTGTATGGTTCTGAAATGGATGAAATATCCCTAGCCTGGATATAGTTCTTTTCACTTACTCAGAAACCTATTTCCCAAAGCATATGACTTAACTAGAGAATTACCATTATTTTTTCCATGTCTAATATGACCTCCAACCACTCAGCTGTTGTCATCTGCATCCATGTATCCACTGAAATACCAGAACAAGGAAGCTTCAACATATGAATATAATAGGACATAACCATTCAGTTTATAACATAGATAGGATCTTATTTCAAAATCCTCTTATAAGTGGTATTTTTTGCTAACTTCCAATACATGAAAAATCCAGTTATTTCTCCCTAACTCTTATACATAGACCATTGTTCCTCAATCTCAAACTCCTACATGTAGACCATTATTTCTCAGTTCAAAACAGGTCTGCATACACCCTGCTTTAGAATAACCAGTGTGCTTGTTAAAAATGTAGATTTTCTGCCAAACTCAGACCCACTGAATTGGAATAGATGAGAAAATATCACAGCCCATGTGATAAGCATTTCCACCTAATTCTCCAGTTGACTCTGTCTTACACTCAATTTTGTAAACCACACATTAGGTTTTAGAAATAAATACAATAAAAATATTTTTAAAATATAACTTCTTTCAATATTATTTTAAATTTTCATAATTTTAATATTTTATCTTTATTTTTTATTCTTTCATGCATTTATCTCTTCTCACCAATCTCTAGCAGCCCTGAAATCTGTCTCCATTCATTTTAAATTCTGTATGAAGATATTTTCACTCTTAAGGTAGCATCCTCATGATATCTCACTTTCTTTTGGTTCTTGATGGGGTTTTTTTCTGTCATTTTGTATTAAAGATCACTTAAGTATAGATTCTTTTTCCTCCCTTCAAAATATATATATTGTGTACCTACCAGGGACTATGCTTGGCACAATTTCTTTACTATCATTTTGGAATTTTGGAAATAAATCTGAAAGTTTTTGTCATGCTTCATATTTGGGTGGGGTTCAAAGCTGCTAAGTTCATCGCAAACAACTGCAAAAAAAAATAAAATCACTTTCAGACACCATGCTTTGTGGATTTATATAAAACAGTATATATACATCAAGAGTGTTCTGGCAAATTATGTGTTTCGATTTGCTAGCAGTGTTGCCCTAAGTGCAACATCTCTGGTGCTAAACAGTGTGTATTTTGAAGCAAATCTCTGCTATAACATTCTCCTAGTCCTGTAAATTATCAACATTAGAGCTACAACTTTACGTTACTGCTAGTTATTTTCAAGCCTCAGTGCCGAAAACTCCAATATGCCTCTCAACATGAGTTGACATGGATGTTTATCAGCAAAGACAAACATGTTATTTTCCTGCTATTTGGCCAAAGTCTGGCCCTCGGCTTCATTTATACCAGCACTGATAGCACAGCTCTATTCTGTCCTCATGATAATAGACCTTCAGGCTTCACTGGATTCCATTCAAATTGATGTTAATCAAAACAAAGTTGAAGATGATACAAAATAAGATTAGTCACCATAAAACCTATTCTTAATAAAGCTAAATGTCCATTATCATCTTCCCAGAAAAGTGTGCTTACTTTAAACTTCAGAGCAGTAATATTGAATACCTGGTACTTGTGGGAGGCACTAAATAATAGAGCTTAATATGTACATTTTTTTTTGTATTTGGGCTAGAGAGATAACTACTAAATTTAGTTAGGATGAAGTTCCTGTGTCTAAACTTTATGCCTTCCAAAATAATTAGCATCCTTTGTTTAGTAAAAGAAATGAGAGTCATAGAACTATAGAGATACAATGGATTTTTCAGGTGACTTGTTTCATTTTTCAAAACTTCATTAAACTTGATGAAAAAATAGGTATTTATCAAGTATGATTATACTTCAGGTGCCCTATGTAATTGTTGATTCTTTAAACATTAGGAAAAAATCTCCAATTATGTTGTATTTTTATATCAAAGATATATGTATTTTCATTTGAATACATTTCATGAACTGTTTTCTCTAGACACATTTGATCTCAAAAGCAATCATGTTACACAAGTCTATAGAACATCATCAGAAAATAAATGATAAAAAGTGAACAGTGTAAGTATTAACTTATGAATATGAAAACTATCACATTTGTTTTATGTATCTATGGGGCAAAAAATAAAATTAAAAAATAAATTGCATGATAATACACATTACACTCATGTTCCACTTTGCTCACCAATATTTTATCATCATTTAATTTACATAAGCCAAGCTATTTAAAGTGCATTATAGGTTAAAAAAAAAGTCTAATGTTC
The DNA here is from genome assembly GCA_004026545.1 of Mormoops blainvillei. Taxonomy (NCBI): domain Eukaryota; kingdom Metazoa; phylum Chordata; class Mammalia; order Chiroptera; family Mormoopidae; genus Mormoops; species Mormoops blainvillei. Next base: position 166,283 of record PVJD01002896.1, read on the forward strand.
TACTTCATTATTTATTGCCTGTTAGATATTATTAGATTACACAAATTTTCTCTAATATAACCACTTTGAAAAAATTTTTACTTAAAAAACATTTCTAAAAAATTAAAAATTTCAAGTTTAGTTTGTTTCTCCACTACTAAGATACAGTGGACCCCAATACATTGGGTTGCTGTTCCAATACCTATCCTATTCTCACTCTCTTAGATCTAATTCAATTCACAGAGCTGCTCACTTCCACAAAAACATATGGGTCAGAAAAACCTGATTCCATCTCTGGTATTCTACTCTGTCTAAGTTAATCATATTTTACTTCCTCCACTGTAGACTGGTTTAGAGATTATCATGTTACCCAAATCCAGCTAATGATGCATTTGAGCTAGTCTTCTGAGGGGCTTCTAGAAAGTGACACAGAAAGAGATGATTTCTTCTTCTGGACTTTGGTACAGCTGGGTGAGATACCTAAAACTGTTACAGCAGTCTATACATGTGTCTTAAGACAAAGGTATAAAATGGAGTAGGGAATATTCAGTAGAACCTAGAACCCATGTTCCCTCTGTAATTCAGTTTAAGACAGTGTAAACCAAGTTTCCTTGTTACTTAAGCAGAGCATAACTGAAACAGAAATCCTCCTTTAAAACAATCAGACGATGATTGTGCAATATTTAAAGACATCTAGATGAGATTTCATCACTTTCAGAGATCAGGAACCATTTTTCCTTGCCTTTAGCCTAAACTTACCTAATGTTACAGGTCACTACCATTTTTGACAAGATGGAAACTAAAATTCCATTAGTGGTAATACTGTTTGATTTTCGCAATATGTTAATTAGACAACAAGCAAATAAAAATAAAAACCCAGGCACTTACTGCTTGTTTTTTTGAAGTGAGGTATGAAAAAAGATGTTGTGGGACTTAAATACAATAAGAAATGCCTAGTTCCTTGGCGACTGAGTACTCTTGAGCAGGTTCCTTTTGTGCTGTGTACAACTTACTGATACACAGAATGCCTTAGTAGACTGTAGCACTACAAAGTCGATCATTTGTTAGAGAAGATATAAACACAGTGATGTGTCAAAGTAAATAAAAGCACTTCAAAAAATGTTTCTCACCAGTACTGTAATCTTGTAATCAAGACATTTGCCTGCACAGACTGTGCTGATATTAAATGTTGCAACATGGATGAGATCAAATAAGAATCTTTGCTAAAACAACTAAAAATAAGTTGCTAAAACAACTTAAAAATCAGTTAAGTAAGAAAATGGAAAGGCAAAATTAATAATGGACAGGCTTAGACTCCCCTTAAAATACTGACCCAAAAGAAGTTTAATCTCGTGGATTCCATACTTTTTTTCTCTGCTGCTCCCCTCTGCTGTGTCCTGGTATTTAACATAACTTTCACCTTTTTAAATACTGATTTCAAAGCTAGCCCTGTGCTTAAGAATGCCATGAAATAACATATCGGATTATAAGAAAAGAAGAAAATCAATAAGAGGAGGGCAAAACAACAAAAAGAACTGCCAATGAAACAGAAATCTTTTGAAGAACTGTTGAAAGATATAACACATAGAGAAACAAATACTTCAGAAAAACATGACTAAAATGTCTAAAGGTATTTTCTGAAACCAGGAGAGGTTCAGGAACTCCTAATCTTAGAGTACATTAAATGAGTATAAGAAGAAGGAAGAGTTACTGAGATAGCTCTTATGATGATTAAGTTGGGAAATGCCTTTGAAGCAGGTAGAGCAGGAGGCCTTGACCCTTTCTACATGTGCTATGCAGCTGGCAACCCTCAGGCTGGAGCAGTGAGAGTGAGGATGGAGAGGCAGGGCTGTGGCTATGGTCACAACGGGCCATAGGAAGGAGAGCAAAGTCCTCCAACACACATTAGTAACCGGCAGAGGCACATTGCTGGAAAGAGCACAGCTAGACCTACTGGAATCTGGAAATCAAAATAGAGGATAACAAGTATTCCAAAACCATCACCTTAAATAGAAGGATCGAACTCAACAAGCAAAATCTTTATTTCCCAGAGGGGGAAAAGGTGCTATGGTGAAATTTTGAATCATTAAGGATAAAAAGAATACCCAAAATGTTTTCAGATATTAAATAAAGAAAATCAAATTTGTATCAAACTTTTTTATTATCTGAGTGTGAGAACATAATGGATCAACATCTTCATAATGCTAACCAAAAAAAAAAAATCCTCAAGGAAGCAATCCTACCCTCAGCGAACACACAAATATCGTGACTGAGGGATGGGAATAAAGGCATTTTAGAAGATGCAAAGACTATGAATGAAGAAGTTGCTGGAGACCATACACAAACATATAAATTACAGTTCAACAAAAAAAGTATAAAATACAAAAATTATTAGTGAAAAATGAATCCTCAAATTAATTTATGCTTAAATAATTATTAATAAATAATATAAAGGAGTAATAACTGGGAAATAAAATTCCATGTGACTAAAATAAGTATTAAGAGAAATGAGATGGAAAGATACGTAAATGTATAGAAAACTCTGGAATCTCATAAGTGCTTTCAATTTCTTGGCCTTATGGAAATGCTCCAGATGCTCACACATTTTCAAATGCAGATCAAATGTGTGAAATTTTAGAAAAATAAAAACCATCAAAATTTCCTAAAGAAAAAGAAATATATAAATTAAATATAACTAGAGGAAAATGGAGGTATGAATAAAAATCCATTCCTGAAATAGGCTTCAGGCCGGACCAGTTTTATTCATTGTAGCTAATGAAAAGATTATTTCTTTGTCGTACAATCCACTTTAGAGGGTAAGGAGTAAAAAGACGGAAAACATTCCAGCAGAATCTCTAAAACTTGCTTTACAATGATTCCAAAAGCGTACAAGAAAAGCACAAATATATAGCTACCGCTCTTAGTTCTAAACACAAATATAAAAACTTAAATGAAATATTAGAAATCATACCAATAAATTTCCTAAAAATTTCCAGGCTCATTTAACATTAAATAAATAAAAATTAATTCCTAGTAAGATATTAAAAGAAAAAATACTTTTCTCAAATTCAGAATATATTTTTCTAACTAAGCAATTATACTAAAATAGAAATAAATGAGAACATCCTTAAACTTATTTAACAAACAACTATCAAAAACTATGATAAATATCAATTTTAACATTGTTATATTAGATATAACAGTTAAAAAGGGAAAGTACAAGAGCATTACGATTAAAAAGAGAAAAAATATCAGAATATGTGTTAAGTACCATTACTACTTAATATTTTTACTCTGTTTAGTGTGATAAATAAGTAAAAGAATAAAATAAAAAGTATAAAATTGAAAAAAGATAAGGATTTCACTATTTTAGATGCTATTAACTTTTCTTTGGAAATCTAAGGAAAAAATTGAACACAGTTTAAGATAAAGCAGAGACTTTAAATGATTGTAAAAGGGATCATCTAAAATAAAAAATCTGGGGAATCAAGGTGGCGGAGAAGTAAATAGTAAGTCACACTGACCTCCTCCCAGGACCAATCTGGAATTACAACAAAATTGTGGAGCAATCACCCAGAACAAACAACTGAATGAGAGAGAAGTAGCAGGAGAGAAGCCTTGTAACCTACGACAGACAGAAGAATCAGTTCAGCACAGCCTGACTGGTAAGCAGTGAGGTGGAGATGCGAGAAGCCTGGCTGGGCACCTGCAGGCAGCAGCGCCAGAGGGATATCTAAGCGGCAAGCTGGATCACCCTGAAAAGAGTGGAGTCTAAACCATAAGTGGGGATCCCCAGCCTACAGCACCAGAGCCCAAAAAGCACACAGATAACAACCAGCTGGGAAAAGCGGCAGGATAGCTCTCTGCCAGAGACGGCGGCTGGAGACTGAAAGAGCAGGTTAAAGGGTCAACGTGTAAATTTTCATTTACAGCCACTTACCCTGGGCTCCAGCAAAGGCTGAGGTAGAGTTGTGCTAGAGACACCTGAGGAGAGACTGGGGACGGAGGCTTTGGGGAGAGAACTGAGAGAGTAGCCTCTGGGATCTTGGTGCTGAATCATCCCCCAGGCGGCAGCAGCCATTGAGCTCACACAGACCACGCCCCTCTGAGCAGTAGCAGCTTGAGGGGAAACATTAGCTCCCACCCCAGGAGGGATTTGTCCCTGACCTGCAGTACTTAAGCCTGACTGCTGAGCTCAGAGTGACTAGATAAACAACTGAAGGAGACAGCCACAAACAGTAAGCCCCTGGAAGTCTTGAACAGACTGCCTAAGGTCAGATGGGGTCAACATCTGAATACACTAGAGGTGGATCCAGAAAGAAAAAACAGCAGTAAATGCTAGAGGCTATCTAGACAAAATCCACTGTGGTCTTCTCCATGATTTGCAATATTTTCTTTACTACATAGCTTTTTAACATTCATTTCTTGTCCATCAAGTTGGTGCATATTAGGTCACTAGATATTTATACTGTAGTCTATTTCTCTCCTTTCTTATAATAGTCTTAATCTTTTTACAGCCTATTAATGCTGGTTCATTTGCTGTTGATAGTGGGGTTGCAGGGGGCAGCTATTTCTGTGACCATGGGTTTTTTCTGCAGGGTTTTGTGGTTTTGCTCTGGCAGACAAATAATGGGAAGACAAAGAAACAACCCCCAGCTGAAAGGAATGGAGGAATCCTCGGAAAGACTACTAAATGAAATAGAAGCAAGTAAACTATCAGATATTGAGTTCAAAACAATGGTTATAAGGAAGCTTACTGAACTCAGTGAGCTCAGTGAGTATTACAAAAAACTACAAGGAAATTACGAGGAACTGCAAACTATATCAGCATGAAAAAGAACATAGAAACTATCATCAAGAACCGAGAGGAAATGAAGAATACAGTTTCTGAATTGAAGAACACAGTAGAAGGAATCAAAAGTAGGCTACCTGAAGCAGAGGGTCGAATCAGCAAGCTGGAGGACATGGTAGAAAAAAACTCCCAGAAAGAGCAAGAAAATGAAAAAAGGCTCAAAAAGAATGAAGAGGTGTTAAGGGAAATGAAGGACAACATGAAACATAACAATATCCCTATAAAAGAAATGCCAGAAGGGGAAGAAGACAAGCAAGGGATAGAAAACCTATTGGATAAGGTCATGATGAAAAACTTTCCTAATTTGAGGATAGAAAAAGTCTCACAAAACCAGGAAGCACAGAGGGTCCCATTGAGGAGGAACTCAAATGGCCCCACTCCAAGACACATCAAATTAAAATGGCAACTAGCAAGGACCAAAAGCGAACCTTAAAGGCAACAAGGGAGAAACAGGAAGTAGCATACAAGGGAGCCCCCATAAGGCTAGCAGCTGACTTCTCCACAGGGACACTACAAGCCAGAAGGGAATGGCAAGAAATATTCTGAGTAATCAAAAGCAAAGACCTGCAACCAAGACTACTCTATCCAGCAAGGCTCTCAATTAAATGGAAGGTAAAATAAGGAGTTTCTCAGACAAAAGAAGGCTAAAAGAATACACCTCTACCAAACCAGCATTGCAAGATATGCTAAAGGGGCTGCTGTAAGAAGATGAAGAATAAAAGTGAGAGAGAGAAGAAAACAAGTATAAAGGGAAAAAAATGAATAAGTACCTATCGATAATAACTTTAAATGTAAATGCATTAAATGCTCCAATTAAAAGACATACAGTAGCTGAATGGATAAGAAAACATGACCCACACATATGGTGCCTAAAAGAGACCCACCTCAGAACAAAAGACCTACACAGTCTGAAAGTAAAGTGTTGGAAAAAGATATTCCAAGCAAATGGAAAGGAAAAAAAGCCAGGATAGCAATACTTATATCAGACAAAATAGTCTTCAAAACAAAGGCCATAAAAAGAGACACAGAAGGACATTTCATAATACTCAAAGGAAGACTCTGTCAAGAAGACATAAACATTGTAAACTTCTATGCACCCAACATTAAGGCACCCAAATATATAAGGAAAATCCTGGAGGACTTAAAGAATGCTATACAGCAATGCACTTATAGTAGGGGATTTTAATAACCCACTGTCAACAATGGATAGATCAGCCAAACAAAAAATCAACAAAGATATTATGGAACTGAATGATGCATTAGATCAAATGGACTTAACTGATCTATATGGAATCTTTCATCCCAAAGAAGCAAACTACACATTCTCTTCAAATGTGTATGGAACATTTTCAAAGATAGACCACATGATAGGACACAAAACCAGCCTCAACAAATTTGAGAAAATTGAAATCATATTAAGCATTTTTTCAGACCACAAGGATGAGTGCATCAAAAAACTATGATACATTTACTCAATGGAATACTATGCAGCAGAAAGGAAGAAGGAGCCACTACCCTTCGCAACAGCATGGATGGAACTGGAGAGCATTATGCTAAGTGAAATAAGCCAGGCAGTGAAAGACAGATACCATATGATCTCACCTATAAGTGGAATCTAATCAACAAAACAAACAATCAAGCAAAATCTAACCAGCAACATTGAAATAAAAAACAAACTGACAGTAACCAGAGGGCTTTAGGGAAGGCAATGACAGGGGAAAGGGAGGGGGAGGGTCATTAAGGAACATGCATAAAGGACCCATCAACAAACCAAATGGGGGAAGGATTGAGGGTGTGAGGTAGGGGTGGATGGGGCTGAGGAAAGTGGTGGTGGGAAAATGTTGACCAAAAAAATTAAATAAAATAGACAGGGGGGTGCTAAGAATAGTATAGGAAATCAAGAAGCCAAATAACTAATATAATCAGCTCATGGACATGCACTAAGAGGTGCGGGGATGATGGGATGGGGTGCAGGGTGGAGGGGATAAAGGGGGTAAAAAATGGGACAACTGTAAGAGCATACTCAATACAATATACAAAACATAAATTAAATAAATAATTAAATAATTTTAAAAATGATTATAAAAGGATAAACTAGATTATCTACTATGTGGTTTGGTACAGGGGGGATACATTTTGAAAAACAACAGTGGGAAATTAGATCTCTACTTTGCACCTATTATAATAGATGATATTATAAAGTTAAAAATAAGTGTCACACTTAAAAGACAAATTTGGAAATATTTACTATCAGATACCAAAACTTATATTAAAAATAAAAGATATACTAGCAAAAGAAAGTTGTTAGAGGATATGACTAGGTAATTTAAAGAGGGGAATTTAAAACAGCCAAAAAATATGCAACAAAATGATAAATGTAAATTTGCTGTTTCAAAGTTTCCAAAGAAACTCATTAAACTAAGACCAAACAATAGGCATTAAATATCCCTCATTCGAACAAAATTGCCATGAAAAGATTTGTAGAGGTGCTAGTCAAAAATGTGTAGCCAAGCATCTATCTCCAGTCTGTGTGAAAGGTGAGTTTGAAGAGTCCCTATGGAAAATTTCTCTGGAGAGAGAACAGAATGTGGCCTGAATAGCTTTCAGTGAGGCACAGGGTGCCTCTTCACCTCAAACATGGTCAGGCCTTCCTGACTTCAATAGAAAAGAATCATGGACAAGAGAATAAGACTCAGATTGCCTTAACAGGGAACTTGTAAGGTTTTAGTTAGGATAGACTAGACTGTAGTGGATGCTGAACTCATGAAAAATAACTAAAGAAGCTGAATAAAATACAAAAAGCACCTAATTAAAGGCATCAGAGAAACTTAAAGGCACTGTAAATTTGAGGGGCTGAGATTCCAAATAAAAAAAGACACTGAAGTTGACCATGCAAATAGGCCACTTTTCACCTACATCAGCAGCAAAGGGAGAAAAACAGTAAAAAGAAAGAATGTGAGAAGAGAGAGAAGTAGCTGTTTTAAGGCAGAAAATCTTCGCAGACTTTTGAGGAGGATTACCAAGCATGAAAAACAAAACATAAAGTTCAGAGAAGCCAATAAATCCAAACTTGTATGTCCATGATCCAGGAGTGAAGGGAGATGTAAAAGTGGAACCCTAGTAGTCCAACCCTCATTCTCCTCAAGGCATTGCTGATTCTTTCTGGTTAATTTTTTTAAATGTATTTGTTGATGTTAGAGAGAAGAAGGGAGAGAGAGAGACAGAGACAGAGACAGAGACAGACAGACAGACAACACTGATTTGTTGTTCTACTTATTTATGCACTCATTAGTTGCTCCTTGTATGTGCCCTGACTGGAGAGCAAGCCTGCAACCTTGGCTTATTGGAATGATGCTTGTGGGGGCCCTTGAAGGTCAGTCCAGGGTAGGCAGCCCAGAACTATGAGTCATTATCACATACTTGTGAGTCATTGTATACATGCGCTGTAGTCCCCGAGTACCTAAGTTCTGGCACAATCCCACTATTGTCTAAACTTGTATAAAAACCCCTGTAACCAACAATAAAGTGCTGCTGCTGCTGCTGCTGCTGCTGCTTGCTTGCTTGCAGTGTGAAGGGTAGTCCTATGTTGGCTCTTTGTGCTTTCTTTTGCTTGGGCCTCTCACCACCGATACCTACCTTAGCCGAGCAGCTGGACTCTGACAATGCTCTAACCAACCGAGCTACTTGGCCAGGGCTTTGCATCACTGATTCTTAAGCAGCTCAGAGTGAGAGGCAGAGAAGCTGAAAAAGCAGCTGCTAAGAGGCTGACCAGATAGGCAGATTCATGCATAGTCATATCTGGTAGAAGACAGAGAAACTAAATAAAGATCCACCTAGATGGAAATGCCCTTCAGAAAATTTCATTTTTAGTTGGGGTCACTTGAGAATGACCCTCTAAGACTAAAACCAATCTAGAAATGGAAAAATATTTATAGAGTTTAAAAACCAACTCCAAATATACTGTATCACTGCCTGCATTAATGAGGTCTGATTTTGTTCAAACTATCTAGCAGAGGAATTCATAAGAATTCTGAGAATAAAGCATAACTTAAACCCATTACAATGGTCCATTTATAATCCCTGAAATTAAAGCAAAAAAAAAAACAACAAAACCCAAAAATAGCAAGTATGTCAAAAAAATAGCATGAGGAAAAATAAAAAAACAGAAAGACATTCAAGTGATTCAGATACCTCAGTTATCAGATATGGACTTCAAGAACAAAAATGGTATTCAAGAAAAAAACCTGGTAATATAAAGAATTTCTCAAAAGAAATTAGAACTATAAGAGAGAAGTAAAGTTACATTAACAGTGAAAAATATTTGACTGAAAATGAGACTGTAATTAATGAGATTAATTAACAGCTATTGAGAGGATTGATACTCTAGGAGGTAGACCAATGGAAAATAGCCACACTAAAGTACATAGAGGAAAAAATATGGAATATATAAAAAAGTTAAAGACCTTAAAATCACATGAGACAAATGAAAAGATCTTATATGGTTATCATTTGAGGCTCAGAAAAATTCATGAGAGAGAATGCTGCAGAAGTAATATTGGAGAATATAATAGCAGAATTGATGTAAGATATCAAGCCACAGATGCAAGAAGCATCATGCCCTCTAAGGAGTATACAAACAAAGAGAACTATATTCTAAACATATCATAGTAAAATCACACAAAATCAAGGAAAAATGAGAATTCATTTGTCATAAAAGACACAACTTACAACTGAAAGCTGACTCTTAAAAGAAATGATAGAAGCCATGAAGCAATAGAAATGACTTCACTAAAGGCTAAATAGAAGCCAAATAAAAAATATTTCCAGACAATAAAACAGAAATAAATGTTCTTGCCAGGCAATCAAGCTAACAAGCCAATAAAAAGAAAAAAAAAAAGGAAAAAAGAACAAAAAGAATTTTTTCAGGCAGAAGGAATATGATGCTTGAGAGTGTGGAAATTCAGGAAAGAATGATGTAACTGTGTAATAAAAATAGTGAATATGTGCGTAAGAAAAAGTGAGTATTAATTCCATAAAATAACAATATGAAATATTTGAAATAGAAATAAAATATATGAAACCAAACACACAAAGGCAGGAGGGCTTGAATTGAATTAAAGTGTTTTAAGATAAAGCGTTATTCAGAATGTGTAAAAGGTAGTAAATTACAAAACACTTGAAGAAGTCAAGTTATGCCTGTTGTAATCTCAAAGTTAACCAATAAAAAATAGAAGTAAAATAATATAAAACTAACAACATAATAGAAGATGAAAATGGAATAATAAATACACTTGAATAACCAAATGGCAGGCATGTGAGAAGAGAGACAAAAAGAGCTGGGATAATTTTAAACAAATAGTAAGATGATTGATATAAACACAATATATGGACAATTACATCACAAAATAATGTTCTGAATATTCTCATTAAAAAGCAAAAATGACAACAATGTTAAAATATAACTATACGTTACTTTAGAAACATACATGTTAAAAATAGAGGCACAATATATTGAAAATTAAAGGACAGAGAAAAATGTGTAATGCAAATGCTAACCAAAAATAGAACAGTTGATCCTATACTAAATGAGATAAAGTAAACAGTAAGATCAAAGCATTATGAGAGATAAACAGGCAAAACTATTTGTAAGACAAGGTAGTGATTACTTTGAGGACAGTTATTTCTGGGAAAGGGCAGACTGCAATCTTGTTGCTCAGCCGGAAAGATTCCATCTCTTTATTTGATTATGTAAATATGTTCACTTTAGGGAAAATCCTGAAACTGTACATTTAATCATGTACTTTCCTGTATGTCTCATAGAATTTAATAGACTCTTACTAAAAGTAGGATCCCCTTCCTCAAAAACGACCTTAAGGCACCAAAAGACTCCAACGGAGATGTGGACCACTGGGAATGCAGGAGCAAGAGAAAAGGCATCGCCGGGGTTCAAGAGACTGGAGCAGGATCCCTCCTATGGATATATCAAGGATATGAAAAAAGGATTCCACAGAGAAAAAGAGAAAAAAAGTGTCCAAGGGGGTACTAAACAGATTATAATTTTACCAAACTCTAAGAACTGTGTGTGTGTGTGTGTGTGTGTGTGTGTGTGTTTTTCCCAGCTAAGCTCAATTGTTCAAGGGATAGAAAATTAGGTTAAGAATGGTGAAGAGAGAAGGATGAAAAGGGAGTTTCCTAAAATATGTCCTTCTCTATTGCTGAAGATTTCCAGCAGAGAAAGTTTTAAAATGAATAACAATCATTAATGTTAGTATTACATACTACATAGATTTTTCTGAAACTACTGTGATGAGAATGTCCTAAAGCTGAAATGACCAAGAAAATATATGACACCTACCCCAGATTTCATCCAGGGGCAGAAAAGAGTGATTGAGAAGAGCAATTTTGAAGGATTGGCAGGAGAAAAAAGAATATAATTGGTTCTTGCATTGCATCATCTTCATTGCAGTTCATTGCACAAATTTTTTATGTTTGGAAAGATAAGGTTGCACATGAAGGTATTAGGAAAATGTAAATGAATGAATGAATATCATTTTGCACACTTCAGACTGGCAAAATTTAAAAATCTGGTAAAATCCATTCTTTGTAAGGATGAAGGGAAATGAGAACTCTCCCACAGTGTTGATAAGAAATGTCAATCAGCGAAATATTTTTAGAAGGTAATTTGGCATTTTTTATACATTATAAATACAAGCCATTTGATGACTCTATACTTTCTGTACCAAAAATTTATCTAAACTTTCACCAGTGATTAAATAAGTTAGAGGACATATATTTAGGAAATATTATGGAGCCATTAAACAGAATAAAAAATGCTCAGATAGATATGAAGATAGAAATGGAGGTAGAGATAAAGATAAACACAGAGATACAGAGATATGGATTGACTCAGATATGCAAAAGTCTTCAGAACAAGTTTTGCCAACTTAAAAGCAAGATAACAATGCTGGGTCAAGTCAAGGCGCATATATAAAAGATCTATGGACAAGGACGATGGGGGGTAGGATTAAATGTGGGAGGGGGTGGGCAGGGCAGGGGAGAGTAATGGGGGGAAAATAGAGACAACTGTAACTGAACAACAATTAAAAAATGAAATAAAAAGACAAGATAATAAGTCTTGAACAATACAAGAATGTATGCTCCATGAAATCAGACACTCTTAAAAGAGTGTTAAAACAGTTAGACAGTCTATAGAGTCGTCAAATGAATAATAGGTTCTATTTATGTAAAAATGGAGAAAAAAACAGAAGGTATTCAAATATTTCACTTTACACAGTTCTACAATGTGTAGTGTTTTTAAATAAAAAGTTTAATTGTGTAGTACTCAAAGTAAAGCAAAATACATTATTTTTTCAAATTAAAAGTATAAGCTTCAGACCTGGCCAGGTAGCTCATCTGGTTGGAGTGTCATCCAGATGTGCCAGGGTTGTGGGTTCAATCCCTGGCCCGAGCACATACAGGAATCAGCCACTGAGTGCATGGGTGGGTGAAACAATAAGTCAATGTCTGTCTCTCTCTGTCTCCCTCTCTCTCTCCCCCACCAGCCACATTTCTCTCTCCTTTCCTCTTTCTCTAAAATAAATAAATAAAAATTTAAAAATGTATTTGCTTTATGTATATTAGTTCTGACATTCTCCAGCTTAGTCACCTTGCTATTAACCTACTAATTTACTAACATCTCTGGACATCTGTAAAACCAAGGTAACAAAATACAGCCAATGGGATGTTGCCTGAATAAACAATATGCCTGATGCATTATACGAAGTCATTAAATGTTAGTGTGATGTTATTCATCACTCTCCTCAACTCCAGTGTAATCCAAAGTCTAATGCTAATCTTTTTTAAATCTCTGTTTCTCAAAAAAAAGACCCTCACCCAGGTCCAACATAACCAGTTATGCCATCGCTTAAAAAATATCCTCATATTCATATGAACTATTTATTACAGGCCTAATTTATAGGACAAAAACAAAATACAAAGGCTTACATCTTACTGCTTACCTCAAGCCATACAACAAAATATATTACAGGGAGATCAAAGGTTAAATTTAAGTATTTTAATAATAAAAATATAAAATATAAGCAATGTTAATATAAACTCTAGGTGCAAATTTTTTTAAGTTAACCACAATTGGATCAATAACGAGGCAATTAACAGATTTTACTATACAAATTTTTTTAACTGTTCAAATTAATGACATAAACAAACATCAGGCACAAAATATTTTCAGCAAAGATGGCAAACACAAATACAACAATTTTTTTAAATATTCCTGTTTACCCATTATAAATCATAAAAAAAACCTTTCAAGGTATTTGGACAAAAGGCAATATAATTATTCCAGCCCCCAAATTCAGTCTGATACTAAATATGTCTAAGTGTAAAATACTTTTAATATTAAAAATGTACAGACCATATTTTCCCAATGACATTAACCAATATATTAAAATGAAAATACTCAATGTACCATCATTATTAATTCTGTGTATTTTGTTACAATCCTTCAGATAAAAAATTGGCAATGTGAGTCAAAATTGCTACAAACAGCTATAATTGTGATTATGCCATTTCATCTTTAGGAATTTATTCTAAAGAAATTATCTTAAGGTCATCAAAAGATTCATACACAAAAGAAAATCTTATAAAGTATTATTTATAATAATGAAAACCATAAGTAGAGCTTAAATTTCAATCAGTAGTGAAGTGGTAAAATAATACTAAAAAGCTATTTTTAAAGATGTGGCAAATATGACATTACTTTAAGAAAATAAAGATTTCAATATAGAATGCATAGTGTAACTCAAATACCTATTACAAATGCAGATATATATTACATATGGGTCAAAATATTTATAGTGTTTATTATTATGTTGAGGACTGAGACCGATTGACCGATATTGGGAGGTTATACTCCAGAGTGAAAAAGCGTGAACTTTGGAGACAGATTTATGGATCTTGGATCCAAGTTCTGGTTCTTTGAGAAAGTCACTTAATATTTCTGAATATTAATTTCATCATTTTTAAACTTAAAAACTCATAGATATATAATTTGTAGTTTTTAGAGCATTTGTGAACTAAAATATGTTAAAGAATCTAGCTTAATTCCTGGCACATGGAAGACTCTAAATAAATATTAGAACTTTTACTTTATCAATTTTTATATCGTCCTCATTTCCTTTTGGGAATTAGAAAACTTTCTGAACGCTAATTAGCCTACTTCTATTTGCCTTCTAATATGTCTAACCTAAAACACAAAAAAACTTCTATGCCCTGACCCCACTAGTATTAATTAACAGTCCAGTAAGGAGAAAAAACCACAGAGGCCAATTTATATTATTGCTTGTATGTCGACTAAATCTATTAACTCTCTGGAAATATATAATTTAAAAGACTTTGCTTGTAAGTTTCTGCCCTGCAAGCATGAAGAACACTGTAATTTCATTTCACCTCACAGAACAGAGTACCGAGCCAGCACCTAGGTATTCATAAATATCTATGAGATTAAATACGTCTACAGATATGAAATGCCAGGCTTTCATAGCCAATAATGGGAAATATTTCAAGGGCAAGGGTCTTTCTGGTATGCTATCTATTAAACCAAGCAGGAAGCTACTTAGTCAACTGTCTCAGTCAGGATCTAATCAGGAGACAGAAACCACACAGTAATTTAATCAAAGAAAATTAAATATAAACATTAATAACTTTAAAAGATGGATAGCACAACAAAGGATTTTCAGGTAATAAATTTTAAAAAACTATTAAAAATGTAGGAATAGCATATATAAGCAGAATCTCTATGGTAGGGCACACATCCTTCCCCACCAAACACCGTTAGGGCTTGATATACAGATGGTGAAGTTCACTAAGTTGCTGCATTCTCAGAACTTGAAATGCCTGGGGAAGTCCTCCACGGGGAGAGACTGAACCTCAGAACTTGCTGCAAAGGTATCAGAAGGAATGATGGAGGAAACTGCTTGCTAACGGGCACTGATGGTCACTGTGTTCAGCAAAACCTATGTCCTAGAGAAGCCACCTGCACTACTGAAGCTTAATGCTGTTGAATTCACCCACGGTGCAAGAGCTTGGGATGGAAAAACTGTGCACACTTCAGGAGCCTGCTAGAGAAGCACATAAGAGCCTGTTTTTTGCCCCAGTGTCCCTCCAGTGCCTTCTACTGTCATGCTTTCTCATGGTAGCAGGAAAAAGAAATTATAGGACCCATCTCCATTATCCCAGGGTAAATAATGAAGCTGAATTGGGAACTGACAGACAATAAATTCGTAACTGGCACAGTTCACAATTTGGTTCTCAGCTTCCATATTCACCTATTTGTACTTTTTTACAATAATGAAACCATTCTATATTTTTACCTAACAAGATATTCTTTTTACATAGAAAGAAGTTCTCACTTGACCAATATTCATTATATCAATTACTGGCTTTAATAAATATTCCTCAAATTCTATCACAGTTTCAGGGAGTATGCTGTTACCTAAAAACTAAATTTTAAAAATTAACTTCCAAAAAGTTCTCTAAAATATAAAAATAAGGAACACCCTGACCAGTGTAGCTCAGTTGGTTGGACGTCATCCTGCAAACCTAAAGATCACAGGTTTGATTCCCCGTCAGGGTACACGTAGGTTCCGTCCCCGGTTTGGGCATGTATGAGGGTCAACCAATCGATGTTTCTCTTTCATATCAATGTTTCTCTCCCTCTTTTTTCCCTCCCTTCCCTTCTCTCTAAACCATCTCTCTGTTTCTCTCTTTCTACAAACAATAAAAAAAAATTGTCCTCAGGTGAGGATAAAATAAAATTATAATTAAGATATTAAAAAATAAAAATGAGAAATTTTAAAATGTTGCTATGTACCAATAAATACATAAATAGAATAAGCAAAAATATCTTTATAAGACTACAATACTACTCATCTCTGTAACTGATCACAAGGAAGTAATTGATAAATATTGCTTCCTTCTTCCATTCTCCATTTCATATTTACCCTGCCCTCAGCCCAAGCCTCTGCTGGTCAGGGTCTTTACCTGGTGAGGTAATGCAAAACTTCTTTTCTGAAAGGTCTGAGTTATCAGTCATGCTGCCTCTTTTTTTTTCTTTTAACTGTAATTTCTCATTAACCTTTATCTTTGCGCACAGAAGTACTAGAAAACAGGCTAGAAGATCCTCTGGGTTTTTCAGATTTAGTCTTGCTTGTCCCTGTCATGTAGCAACAGCACATTTCCTCTTAGCGATTGGGATAAACCATTCTGACAAGTAGAACAAACCCTTTTCTAGTTTGTTGATTCAGTAGCATAAATAACCCAAACTAACCAAGGAGCAGTCTCATCTTCCAATTCAGTGGAACCAATTCTGTACCCCATAAATGAAATATGCTCAGTTTGGAGACTAAAGTTTCCAAATCAGCAGAATTCAAGGTTGTTAGGACTGAAATCAAATATTCTGCAGGAGGATTATTGAGTACAACAGTGAGAAAATTATTTTTCATGTTTATCTCTTGATTTTTAGGTTGAAGTCTTCTCATTATGGCATAGACAGCATCATATAATGA
>PVJD01002897.1:0-182592 GCA_004026545.1 Mormoops blainvillei
GGGGGTGGGGGTGGGGGGGGGAGAGAGAGAGAGAGAGAGAGAGAGGGAGGGAGAGAGAGAGAGAAAGGTAGCCAGGCAACGGAATTACGGAAACATCCTCTAGGTCACGTGAACTTTATTGCAGACCAGGAAGTTAATCTAACAGCTGCCAAAAGTCTTCTGACTCCAGTGCTCCAAATGTTGACTGTTTCTCACACCTCACCACCCGAACGGAGTCTGCTGCCTTGGGGGTTGATAGATTTCCTATTCCTTTTCAGCTTCTATCTACTCCCACCTGCCTGGTTGCATTTGGAGATGATTTCCTTTTTTCCATTCATGAGACCATGTGGCTCCCATACTTACCTGGGCTGGCTGTTTCCCCACCCGCCCTCCTCCATAAGGGGAATTACAAATCTCCTGAGGGGGGAAAGCCAGGTTGAGGAAGGGTCAGAAAAAGGAAGTGGAGCCCCCAAATCCAGGCGTACAAAATTATATTCTTCTCTGGGTGTCTTTGATTCTTGCAAGAAAAAAAAAAAGTGTAGCACAAGAAGTAATTTTAATGGGTGCCCTCTCTTTCTTCCTCGATCGCACTAGTACCTAGTCCTGAACCAGGTTCACGGGCAGGAACCTCGTTCTCTGGCCTTGTATCCCCTAAACGGCCTGCTAAAGTTCTGCACACACAGTAGGCGCTGGGACAACAGATCCTGGTTGACAGAACAAATGGTCCGAAGGAAAGGGGTCAATTATTTGAGAGCGGTTGTAAGTCAAGGCGTGCGAGTGTGTATCCTGTGCCTATGCAGTTAATTTCAGACTCACAGGCGAGATTACTTCAGGGAAATCTGCTCTCGCTTTCAACCCAGTGCAGATTCCTCCTGCAAAACCCGCTTCTAAGCGTCGAGGGAGCCCGCTCCGGCTGACCCATTTAGCACAGGCAAGGCAACACTGTGACCTCTGCCCCACCGTGCTCCTTTCCTGAACCTCGAGAGTCAGGGTGCGGAGAGTCCACTCGAGTGAGTCCAGTCTCACTTCAGGAGACCAAGAACAGACTTTCCAGGTGGTCAGAGGGAAGCAAGGCCGTACCTCGTGTGCCCAGGGAATGTTCTATGGGTAAAGGGGCTCCGAGTGCCCGCGACCACTGGTGGGGTCAGGAGGCTGGGGTAGCGCCCTGGTCCTGACTTCGCGGATCCCCAGGGCATTCCGAGTTCCCGCACGAATCCTCCTTCTCTGAGCACTGACTTGCCCTCTAACAGCCCTGGTGTCGCCCGCCCCGACGTTATGATCGGCCACGGTCATTACCGTTCTCTTTCGGTACGAATGTTCCTCCTAGCTATTCGTCTTTATCCAAAGGCACCTAAACCCGCCGCATGGCGCGCACCCCGGAAGCTCTTGCCGAGACCCGGAAGCAGCGGGAGCTCGGACGCTGCGGTCCCGGGGTCCCCCAGTCTGGCCCGCTTTGGAGGGGGCCCAAGTTTGCAAGGCATCGTGTCGCATGAGAGCCATCCCACGTGCGCGCCACCTCTGCCCGGCCGTGGGGAATTTCCTGCCTCTGGGTTCACTTTCCTCCGGCCAGGGCTTCGCTGCCCTCCAGCAGGGCCCCCGAGTGCATGGAACCCCTCGTTCAGGTCGCCCGTGGGTCGGCCATGAATGGAGGAAGACAAAGGGAAGGAGGAATTTACAATCAGCAGGAGTGACTATTTCATAAACTCCCCAAGGTTTAGAGTGTAAATTTACTAGGGGTCGTCAGTGGCGATTCACAATTCCGCATGTAATACAAGCACCATTCCAGCCTTGTTAGTGTCGCGCTTTGCTGGCTTCTCCCCCGCGAGCCCGGGTGGGCGCGAACCCGGGGCGTGCGGGAGGCCCCCGGCGCACCCCGCAGCTCGCCCGGGAGCCGGGCTCGCGGGCGCCGGGCGGGCCCCGTGACCCGCCGTCCTGTAAGAATGCTTCAGATCCAACCTGCGCTCGTTTCCGTGAAGCAGGAAACATCTGGGGGACTTTTCTCGCCGGGCGTTTGGGAAAGCACTTACTTCCGAACTTGGCGCTAAAGACGTTCTACTCTCCGGACAAACCCCGGCCTGAAAAGGGGGATGGGGCCGGGAGGGGTGGCAGCCCTGGCCAGTGGCCAGGGTGCCTACCGGGGAGCCAACCAGTGGCCAGCGCTTGGGTGAAGGACGAATTAAACACCTTAGAGCCAGGTCTGCGCGTTCTGGCCTCATTGTTTTAATGTCTGTAGTACTTAGGCGCAGTTTGAGAAAGAATGTCTTTAGTTTCAGAAAAAACATCAAAGACCAGGGGCTGCTCAATATGGAGCACATATGGTAGTCTCCGAAGGCCTTGCCTGCCAAAACATGTTTCTCAGTATTTTTCTCCTTTTTTTCCCCCCAATCCCTGCCCACCCCTCCTTTTTTCTCCCCAAATGGGAGGGAGCCGCAGGCTCGGGTTACCTAGGGCGTCCTGCGTTCACTTGAGGCGGTTGGCGGCTGTGTGGAGGCGCTCAATGAGGTCTTTCAGGAACCGAATGCAGCCCAGGGAGGGACTTTGAAGATGGGCTGGCTGCAGGGCCAGGCGGGAGAGGGCCGGGACTTGCCCAGGACCCCAAAGCCAGCTGTGGCAGAGCGGAGGTATTTTCGCATTCAGAAACTCTGTGTCGCTTTTGGCATCATACCTGCAAAAGCACATTTTCCTGTTGCTAGGTGGTTCATGTAGTCAAGATACTCTGGCTGTATCCCCAGGCCTTAGCTTATTGCTCAGTATATAGGAGGCACTTCAGTCCTTACTGAGTGAATATTGAACAAACTAAGTGAAGGCAGTAGCCTGCAGAGCACTTTTTTTTACTTCAGTCTAAGCAAGATTCAGTTGCAAAGTTTCTCTTCCTCATTAACTGCTGCTATTCAGTTTGATTATGATTATAATTATTATTTAATCATTGTCCCAGTTTTTTAAATTACCCATCAGAGAGACTCAGGGGACAGTTGACATAAAGTTCAGGCACTTTGCCTTAAGAATTTCTCAAAATTAAATCTTGGAATATTGGGAATCATTAAAGTGATCTAGTTCAATTTCTGAACTTCCCTGAAGGTGAACTAAGATCCAAAAAGGTAAAGTTACTTTCCCAGGACACACAACTCCCGCGGAGCTGGGGCAGTGCTCTCTTTCCGGCGCCTACTGCCCACTCTGCTCACTACCCGCCATTGCCCTCAATGGAAGGACAAGCTGGATAATTTCCTCTCTTCTAGCTTCTTCCATTAAATGGATTCCTTTCATCACCTCTGAAAAATGACCTCAGGATGTTCCCCTTCTGCAAATTTACATGTAGGATTAGTATTAAAGGCAGTGGTAAATTCTTGGGGCTCCCATTTAAAAGAAGATTCATGCTGTCTCCGGAACCTGCAGCTTTTTCTAATGCAGTATCGATGATGGTTGGGGGAAGGAAACACACCACACATGGAGCTGATTAAACACCAATCTTATCAAATCTCCCAGTGTTCTGGTGACTTACATGATTTATACACAGAGACCGGTGGGCAAATTACCTGACAAGTAGTTAGAAAATCTGGACTTTAGACCTGGCTTTGCCATTAACAAACTGCGTCTCTTGATCAGTCAAGATCTATTTCTTTCTCTCTCTTAATCTCTTTTTCTCTCTCTCTCTCCATATATATATTTATTATCTAGAGCACTACCCCATATCTAGATCAATATATATTAATATATATTAATAATATATGTAAATCTAGATCATCTGTTGGTCCATAAATCCAATTTCTCTTCTCATATTTTCTGATGTTATCATATGTAGTAACATACAGTGAGGCCCTTACTTATACCAGATGGAGGAACAGCAGAGCCAACACTAGAATTCTGCTTATTCCGGCATTAAGTACTCAGAGAATGGTAACCTTTCAAAATGTGTTAGAGATGCTTCGGCCCCTTCATCCTACATGAGCACAATGGAACCCAGAGAGATGATTTCCCCAGGTCACACTCCTGGAGAGCCCAGGTGGGCTTCCTGTTCAGTGCCACACTTCTCCAAGAAAGTTCTTGCAAAGGTGGGACATACCAGTCTCTGTGACAGGTTTAAAAGGGCAGGGGTCAAGTCTTTAGGGTACCTCCTTCTACCACCCCAATCATTCTATTTTCTCATTTATATCAGGAATATCTGGACCAAAAAATAATGAATAGTCTTGATGTAGATATTTAAAGCAAAGCACCGTCAGTACCATTTGACTTGGGCAGTGCTTTGTAAACATATCAGCTCTATTGTATGAGACTGTCAAGGATCCCTGGGACAAGGTGATGGGTTTTTTAATGAGAAATACAGCAGCGCCCTGGCTGGTGTGGCTCAGTGGAATGAGCCCCAGCCTGGGAACCAGAGGGTGGCCTCTTCAATTCCCAGTCAGGCACATGCCTGGGTTGCGGGCCACGTCCCCAGTAGGGGGCACACGAGAGGCAACCACACATTGATATTTCTCTCCCTCTCTCCCTCCCTTCTATCTAAAAATAAATAAAATATTAAAAAAAAACAAATACAGCAGCAAGTCTCATTTGTTTTTAGAGTCCCGAATTCAATGTAAGGGAGGCAAAAATCTCTGATCACACTTAAAAAAGAGGCAAAATAATAATTAATTTAAAAGGTAAAACCAATGTTCAGAATAATATTCAACCGATCTTTTCCCCTCATACAAAAATCTCCCAAATTATCAATATTGGGGGCAGGTGGAGGAGCCAACTAGGAATTATCCACCATTCAAAAGAGGATAGTGAAGTTGCTCTTGCTTTTGGAGAACATCTTTTTGTTGTGAGAAAATGACTTGAGGCACTGGCACCATGTTGAAATCAAGTCTAGGGCACTTTCAGCCTCCTGCCTGCCTGACCCTGGCTGACCTCGACCAGTCTGACTGATACTTTGTGGCTGGACTCTAAAGTATTTCAGAACAATCACGATACGCTTTCCCTGGGTATATAGTGGAACAAGCTATTCCTCTGCCCAGAAGCAGTCTCTTCCTCTATCACCTTCAGGGTGGGGGACCTTGATTACCTGGGGGCTAAAAAAAAAAACAAACCCACATAGCACCAGCTCTGAGGGGGTGTCCCTCAGCAAGGACCTTAGGTATGCAGGAATGGGCTACGCAGGCCAGACAGCCCCTTTACAATGTTTTCCTAGGCAGGAGTAGAGCAAGAATGGAGCTGAGAATTCAACCAATTGGAGGTAGACATGTTGCCTTTCGTGTTTAAGGCTGCATGATTATGTAAACTGTTCTTTGCAACTATAGCCTGCACTATATTAAAAAGAGCTCTCCTGCCCTTCCTTTTAATCTTAAGGGTCCTGTTTTGGACCTTTTTTCTTCTTATATGAGAATCTCTCCCTGGGCAATTTTTAATCATAATACCATACTTCCTGAGGTTGTCAGGATTAAGTGAGATAATCGACTAAAAGTGATTTGCACAGCACCGGATATATAGACAGTACTCAATGCTTGAGATATTATTATTATTAACCATTCTGTGGTTTCAGTTGATGCTGATGACATATTTCTTTACAATTCAGTGTTTCTTGGAACACTGGATCTGAATATCCAACTCCCTACTTGGAGGACATGCCCCTGCAGACGTGCTTAGATTTTTAAAATTCACCATATGCTCAAAACAAAATTTATTTCTAGTTCCTGTTGCACACTCACAGCCTGCCTTCCTAGTCTCTGTGAATGATACCACAGCCATCAGGCGCTCAGGCCAGTAACCTGGCAACTGTCACCAGGTTCCCCTAAATATCTTTCAAATCCACCCTCTCTTCTCTTCTCCCCACCTTTTGCCTTAGTAATGAAGGATACTGAATTTGGCCTGCTACATACCATCATTTCTCCCACTGCCAGTGTACTACTCTCCAGTCTGTCCTCACAGCAGTCAGAGTGATCTTTATATAATGCAATTTGATCACGCCATTTCCCTACTTTAAAACTTTCACTCATTCCCTGTAGACCAGGAAAACCCAAATATTGAGCATATAATGGTCTCCATAGTCTCCTTTTTTTGCTACTCCCTGCACACACAGTAACCCCTGTCTCTGCTGAACTAGAGTGAACACCCTAGTATCTTTGGCCTTCATGTCTTTGAATGTGTTGTTTTCTGCCTGGTACACACTCCTCCCCATCTCCATCAGACTTCATTCCTCCTGTCCTGCCGGATTCAGCCTGGCTGTCTCCTCTTCTTGGAAGCCGCCACTAAGCCCCGGACTGATTGCGGAGTTTATATCCTACAGGACTGTAATTTCTGTCTCTTTTCCATTAGGTTGTGGGTTCTTGAGAGCAGTGGAACAAGTCTTTAATATCTGTGACCACAATGTTTTAATGCCTGGGACGGAGCAGATGTCTCTCACATGCTTTCTGAAGATGAAAATGGTCCAGAAATAGAATAAATGGCTTTGGTTCGATAGTTTATCATCAAGATTTTGGGAAAGCTATTTTTCTGAGCCTCAGTTTTTTCATCTGACAAATGGGGAGTAACAATGCCCCCTAATGTTGAGTGGATGAAGTGAAAAGTCAATGCAAAAATATTGTGTAAAGTCTGTAGCACTGTACATAAGTCATCACCATAATCAATGCAAGCCCACAATGCCCACGCATGTACACATTTTAATACATGCACTTAACGTGTTCATATTCTATGTATCCATGTGTCTGCTTATGCACCTGCATGATTACCTGGAAAGGCAGTTTTCAAACATAATTTCTCTAGATCCCAGCCTTTAAAAGGCATGCTGAGATAGGTGGATAAATAATTGTTTTGGACAACCAGTCCAGGTTCTAGATAAAGTAGTTTGTAGCTGTCCTCCAATTAGCAATCATTCTGTGAATTCGTTACATCCATACACATAAATACAAACTTAGTGGAAATTTATAGAGCACTGGGCAGGTAATTATAGGCCATTATCATTTTTACTAGTAAAACGGTAACGTTAAAAGCACTTTCCCACCACCAGGCTTTCGTTTTATTTTCACATCGGTCACTTGGAGCAGCTAAGAAGGCAATATTTTCCCGATTTTGCATATGAACAAATCGAAGGATAGGCGATTTGTTTTACAACTTGCCTCCTTGCCAATGATGCAACCAAGTGGAGGTCAGAACGTTAGGTTGCCCTTTCTCCTGTTTTCTTTCTTTTCCCACTGGTCGGTGTAGGAAGTTTGCGCAGATGAGGTGATGGATGCAAAGCAGCCAGAGCTGACCAATGCGTAAATTGACCGGTGCTTACTTATTTATGCTGCTTTGAGTTGCCACAGTTATTTCTGCACTTTGGACCTGCTTTAAAAGGAGAATCAGCTACTCTAACATCCGTAGCTAGGGAAGTTCCTGGTGTTTTCGATTCCCGGGAGGGTAATTGCTTCTCCTCCGGCAGCGCTGTGTCGCCAGCTGCCCGGCTACCTGGTTGCCCTGGGGACTTTGAAGTGGAAAGTCCACCCGGGTTTTCTCCCCGGCGCTGTTGCCCGCGGTGGAAAAAGGAGGGCACCAGCCCCTCTTCAACCCCATCTACCTCCAACCTTTGGTTCTTCTTTAAGAAGCCAGGTGGCGCCAACTCTCAAGCCCTGCTGGAGCTGGAGGAGCTCCCTGCCAGTGCGAAGCGGAGCGCTGGGTGGAAGACGGAGTACAGCCCCCGACTGGCTTTCTCTCTGCATCCTCCGCCTTTTGGAAATGGAGCTTGGCTTTTTTCTTCTTCCGCACCCCTCGCAGGAAGAAGGCCAGCCTAAAGGGAAATGAGGTGTCCTGTGTGCCACATGGAGCTTGGGGAATCGAAGTAATTAAAGCCATGAGGTTTCCTGGCCCTTCGCGGTGCTTACGTTGGGTTTTGATTTCGAGGAGAGCAAGGAGAGGTGAAGGCCGGTTCCAGTCTGCCAGCATCCTCTATCTGTCTGTGCTGCAGATGACGTGCTGGGCCGGCAGGGCACGAGCGTCTGGGTGTGAGCACCGCTATGGGTACGGAATCAGGTCTCTGGATGTTGTGCGTAGTGACCTCCCTATTCCTACTTGACAGAGTAGGTTCATGGTCATAAAGAGGCAGAAATCCTCCCAGCTCTGAAAGGAGGACTTTGCCCCTATGACAGCCGAGGGTCTGAATCTACTAGGGAGGCACACGTTCAGTTTTCGAACCTCTTTTTAATCCTTGAAATGTTAACAGTCTTTGAACTACTGTTATTTCACACGGAGAAGGGAAAGACTCTGCGTTATGCAATTATATTGATTATATTGATTTGTTTGATTTAAGCCAAACTTCATTGAACAAAAATATTTGTTGAAACTTAGAAAATAGCTGCTAATCTGGTAAGAAAAACTCAGCCATCCACATGTTCTCAATTGCAAATCATTACCAAACTTGAAGTTAAGATGAATTCAATAAAAACGATTTTTTAAAAAATTCACTGAAATACTAAGAGAATAAAGTTGGTATTATGGCTTATGGCAATTTGAAGATTTTAATTGAAATGACAGTAACAAACAGACAAACACAGAGCACTTAGCAACATTAGTAATGATGACAGTGTGCTATTAATGCTGCTTTTTTCCATGGTGCCAGTGATGTATTTATTACCGTGCACACTTCGGAGCAGTGTTTTTCATACTGCAGGTTACCAACCGTTAGTAACCCATGAACTCAAGAACATGGGATTTCATTAACATTTTTTAAACGAAATAGGAAAGAAGATGTCAGAAGGATAGTAAGGATATTCTTTCACAAATCTCTTTTCATACACACACGTATATGCATATACTGGGTCACAATGTAAAATGTATTTCTTATCGTAGATTACATTTTTTAAAGGTTTGAAAGCCATAGTATTAGAAAATTTCATGTTTCTCTAACAAGGTATCCATCATCGTTACGCTCTTTGGGCTTGGGGTGCAAGGTTGAGGCCTCTGCTGTCCCTGATGTACTACGCTGAGCTAGGAGTATTACAGACTTTACACCCTCCGTGAACATGAGGTTCAGAGATAGGTATTCAGTTGTTAAAATCTCAGCACAGTGGGTTCTTTCCTGGTTTGACAGTATTATAATACTGGATAAGAGATCACGTGAGGCCCAAGGCCCCAGGGAGAGGACTGGCAACAATGACATAAAGCCCCAGGCCTCAGACAAGACTGGTGGCAGACAGTAGGAGCATTAGAATAAGAATTCTGCAGCAAAGACCAAAGCAGAAGCCTTCTTATTCAAGTTGGGAACAGGTGGTGGGAGGAGATTGGCTAGAGTCAGAAATTTTGGGATGGGGACTCATTATTTTAACAGGGGAAAGTAGAATAACCTTGAACCATGGGAAGCAATTTAGGGGCTTAGTGATTGATGTTGGGGACGAGGAATGCTTCTGTTTCCCCTCTCCCTCTCTGTCTAAGAAGAGCAGATACTACTTTTACTGTTCAAGTTTCAGGACACCGATTAAATCATATTTACTAGAGGGCAGTCATTTTGCGTTAAAAGGCAACAGCTCCCTTAGGCTCTTTCTTCCATTTCCTGGTAAGTGAACCTGCTAGAGTCTGCCCTTAGGAATGTCAACCTTCTCTTTTTTCCACTCCAGATATTAGGATTGGTTAGCTGAACCAAGACCCAGCTTGGGTGTGACCTTCCTTCTCTTCACCTGGCAAGGCTTTGGGCGCCGGTACCACGTGGTCATCTAGAGAGAAAGGAGATACGGATTTAGACTTTGGGGGAGATGGATCTAGGCGCAAGTTCCGTCTTAGCCTGACTAGAGCTCTGCACTGAGGTTTACTCTGTTTTTACCCCTAGCAATCATGTAGTTATTATTACCCATTTTCTATTGTTCCAGAAGTATCTATTTCCTGCAGCAGCTGTTCAGGTACTTTACGGGGCAGCAAAATCATCTGGAGGGCTTGATAAAACAGGTTGCTGGGCTCCAGCTCTCCTTGGGACTCACCTTTCTAGGGTGCGGCTTGAGAATTTGTGTTTCCAACAGGTTCCCAAGTGATGCAGATGCTGCTGGCCCCAGACTGACCTTGAGAACCACTGCTTATAAAATCTTGAGACGGGTGTGGAGCAAAGGTGGCTGGCAGGGCAAGGTGACAGCGCTCCTGAGTTCTTGACCTTAATGCCACCTTAATTCCGAGAACACCGCTCCCTGCTACACCAATCCCCTCACACTCAACACTTCCAGAGTATCAGATCTGGAGGAAGGTGACTGGATCATAACACCAGCTCTTGGTGGTTAGTTTTGGGTCTCTCCATCTTGAGAGAATATGGGTTCTGGGGCCCCTTATTCTTGGACATTATCCTAAGGAGAGTGATCCACAGTCAAGTCCCTGTAGGAGAACTGTGCTAGTTACTGTCCATAGCCCTTAGCATGCCTGCGTTTCCCTGCCACCTTGTACTATAGGACCAAGAAGTATAAAAATTATCATTCCTGGTCACCTGTACAGAAGGAGTTCAAAACAAAGGCTTATATGCTCATAATGAAATGTAGTCACATGGCATTTGAAAGGCAGAAAAGAGGACATTCTCTTTCTTCAGCTGTGTAGGTACATGAAAGGGCTCTGGAAGGCATGAATATGGGTGGTGGCTGCATTCCATGGCCCACCGACTAGTCACCAGCCTAGCGGTGGGGGGTGGGGGGCTCCGATGGCCGCCCCTGATTTCACCCCTCCAGCTCTTTCCCTTGATAACTGGTACTAAATCCCTCTGAGCTTCAAAGACCTAGAGAGTTTTCTGTTTTCTGTATGGAATTCTGACCGGTACAGGGAATGAGAATGTGAGTGCTCTGTGCCTGAGGTCTGGATTAGTGTCAGCACGGAGCTATACAGACCCTGCAGGTAGTGAGATGACTGTCCTCAGCCAGGAGAAATTTAGGGTTAGTGAGCCCTCAGGATAGCTTGCCGGCTATCCACAAACCCTAGGCTGAAGAGATAAATGTGCTGGGTCATTGTCATCTCCTTCCGCCTCTCCCCACAAAGTCTCACTTCCACTGGCTTCCCTTTTGGATTTTCACAGCAAAGCAGGAAAGAAAAAGCCCTTTTTGGAGACTTCTGGCAAAAAGTTTTGCTAGAGCTCCATGTCTGTTTGCCCATTGGTGCTTGATTGTATATTGTCCTGTACTGTACTCTTATTTCTGGACATTCAATCCCCAGTGATGCTACACTGCTTAAGGGAAAATAGCGAGTTTCATTTTCCAGTCTGAGGGTGAACAAGTTGCTTGGGTAAGTCTGCTTTGCTCAGTCGAACCCAGGGCTGGATGGGCATTGCAAATCTACGCTGTAGCTGCAGAAAATAGGTCCGCCTCTACTGTCTGCCCCCCTGCCTAAACCCCCTGGCTCTCCACCTTAACATCCCAAACTTGCCGATATTATTCAGACACTGATCCTTCAGCTCATCAATTCTTCCTGAGCAGAGACAAGACTGGATACATGTCACCGACTAATTTTTGTCAGAACCAATGGCTCTAGTAATGATGTCATTGTTCATAAATGCACGGTACCCCTCTCTGCAGGAGGAGTAGACATCCCCACTCTGTGGCACGACCCCTGGCCAGTGAAGTGTGAGTGGAAATGACTGCCCTTGGTCTTGAGTCCTAACTGCATAATCAGCAATGACGCAGAGAGAGGCTGCTCCCCAGCCTGGGCCCAGAGCGAAGAACGCGGAGCAGGGTTGTGGGAATCCAGGATGGACATGTGGCTAAAACGTTTTTAAAAATATTAATTTTGTATCAGTTAATTTCCTTGTGTGAGGTGGCTGAGTTTCTAGAGGCCTAATAAATGACACCTCCCATTCTGGAGGTGGTTTGGCCTGAAAGGCAGACTGGGTGTGCTCAGTTTCTTCCTCCAAACACTGATCAAATCACCGCTCTTCCCTGGGTGAGGCAGGAAGGGGTGCAAAGAATTACTCCAAAGGAGGTCCTACCCCCTGAAAACTGTAGGAGAGGGAAATAGAGGTTTCTGGAGGGATTTCGTTACTACAGAATTTTATCAGTCTGTGTCAGCTGTTTTCAACCGTTGTGCCACAAGAATTTTTAAAACGATTTAGAGGACATTGACCTCTTTTCCCTTAGATTATCAAATAAAAAAATGACCGCAGCCAACACAATAGCCATCCGGTGTAAACGACTCTAAATTATGCCTACTTTTTGTCAGATTAACAAACAAAAAAAAAACAACAACTATGTTTTTTGGTGTGCAGCAGAATTTAAATAATTAGTTTATGTGTGCCCTGAGATGAAAAAGGTTGAAAATTGCTGCTCTGTGTGTCTAAAACAAATTGCCAGAAATGAACATATTAGGAGAAGCCATAAAAATGGTAATTTTGGTCTCATTTTTATTCTTGCATATTTAAAAGCCTGGGGGAAACATTCAAGTAACAGATCAAGGTATTGAAATAAAGGTTTAAGCAATGGTTATCCTAACCATTATCATGAAATAAAAGTAATTTATCACATCGCTACAATCGGGTGGTAACTCCATAGTAAATGGGAATTGAAGCCTGAATATTAATATGACTGACTTTCTGCCAAGATGGGCCTGGCTTGTTGTTAGCTGATGGCCTGTAGCTCCCAGCTTGGCTCTGGCTGCTCCGCCTGAGGGAAATGGGGTTACTTTGAAAACCCGGCGTTCTTAATGAAGCAGTTCCTGACCCTGAAATGTGTGAGAAAATAATCTAAAAGTGCGATGAAAAGCTGGTCTATTGAAAAGTTAGTAATCCTTCCAGGGCTGATTTTAAAATAATAGATTTGTTTTATTTTGGTAAATGATTTAATAAAACATAACAACGTCAAAGAAATTATCCAGTGTGTTCCATGTCCTGCAGCCTTGAATATCTAAATTGTATGCTTGCAAATGAGCATCATTATTAGTGAAACTTTATTGCAAAATTTGGCATGGAATATTTTGGAGTGTCAGACTTTTAGGCGCTATCACAGAATTGGCAAGATTGAAGGGATTGTTACTGATTTAATAACATTTTTCTTTATTGTCCCCATAATCACCTGCTTTATAAACTGTGGCTAGAGCTGATGTGGCAACTGGTAATTTTCTTAGAACCCAAATGCATTTACATTTTTCCATCTTTTGATTTCCATCATTTCTGGGAATTGTTAGTCGATGGAATAAAAAGAAAATACATTATAAACAATTCAAAACACCAAAAACAAAATTCCTTGGACCTTTTACAGATACCACACATGCAAATAAATGTGGTTTTGCATTCCAAAGGCATTCGAGTGGGGATTACATTTTCCTCATTAACCTCTTTTTTACCCAAACGGTATTGGTTTTCAAGCCTGTTTATCAAAATCGAGTTGGACATTTTAAATTAATTCACACTGACTGTGTGCAAGTGAAGAGGTACAATGTCTTCTTTTGATTCCCAATTATTTATGCAATCCTGGATGAATTGCACCAAGGGAAGAATGCCTGCCTACCGGTTTAGGATGATATCGGGAGATTGATTGTCTTGCACACAAAACCAAAACATTAGAAGTTCCCACTATGTTTTTCTCCTACACTACAAAGAAAGAGGTGGACAAAGCAATCCGTGATGTACACCTGAGATCTGAACATGCTTGTTTTCCTACGGAAAACCATTTACAAAATGAATGTACTTATTTCTAATTGAAGAAACACCCAATCTGTTTTTAATCAGTCATAACTAATGATTCTTCTGCTAATGCGTGGACCTTAATTTGAAGCAGTGGGATTCTTCTCCTTTCTCCAGGAGAGTCAATAGAGTTGTTTAGAAAGACTGCATGATTTCGGTAAGGAGCAGCAACGTGACTTGATTTTTTTTTAACTTCTGTAAACACTTCTGCGTGGCATGAATCTGCCATTTTTGCCCTGATACAGAACAAAAGTATACGTTGTTTTCAGTGTTGATATTTGGCAGTGGGTAATGAAACATTTCTGTGTATTTAGATATGTCCGTCTGAATAAAATGAAAGAGATGTTAAAATCACTCTCGGTCTGTGGTGAGAGTTAAGCTCACCAATTTTTGGAAACTCTGGATCAGCTGTCTTCACTCCGCTGTGAGCTGCCTGGTTTGTCAGGGTTCTTTTTCATTTCACCCCCTTCTCAAGCACTGCTCTCAGGCTCCTACAATCCCAGCTCAAGATGGCATGACCTCGAGCTGGAGAGAGAACCAACACGAGTCTTCACAGTGTCCACAGTTTCAAAGCACACCCTTTAATGTTATTTGACACCATTTTTCTACATGTGCTTTCTTTAGAAAGTGGAAAAATAAATTATTGAGAGTTTGTCAGCTAAAACCATATTGCAAAACATTTGCAAAACTGAATTATTGACAAAAATGCATGTGATTCCAAAAGGGCTTGAATGATTGAAAGCAGTTGCAGTATTTCAGCATGAGAATGTTGCTTATCCTTTCTGTTGTCTGTTTTTAGATTCCTACAGAGCATACCTCTGGACTTCTACTGTCCCCAGATAGCAGTTTCTACGCAGCTAACGCAGAACAGATTAGAGCTAGAGTTTTAGAACACTGTATGACTTTTATTCCTTGCGTAAGCATTCAGGAAAATGTATCTTCCTGCTCTCCCAGGGTCACCTCTAATTCACAGGAGGCTGAATTCCCCCTGCATGCCTGTAGTGTCTAACAGCGCCTACCAAATTCCGTAATCACAGTCCTTGTCCCCAGCATATGCTGTGAGGACCAAGATGCAGCCAGGCCCTTGGGGGGTCCTTTGAAGAGACCTGCTCAGTCCAATTCACACAGCTTCAGGGTTCATTTTGCCACTTATTCTTAAATGTCCCCGTTTGGCTGACATTTAGCTTACCTCTGAGAATGACACCCAAATCAGCTCTGCTGCTAAAGAGACATAAGACCATTTCTACCGTGAAAAGAAAACAATAGCTTCATGGAAAATTGCATTTGCATACTTGGTGATAATAATTACCAATTAAAATATAAAACTTTCAAAAATCCACATGTGTGGTGAGAGAGAGAGCTCTCAATTGCCTTTTGACTACCACAAAATTAGAATCCTGAAAATTGACCAAAGGAGGTGAAAAAAATGTGTTTTTATTTTTTCATCTTAAATACACTTCCTTTGTTAAATTACTCTCTTTACTAATAAGAAAAACCACCAAGAGCAATGTAATCTATCTTTATTTGGAACTACAGAAAAGCGAATGTCCCAAACTCTCTTCTGAACTTCGCAGCGGGCTTTTGGCTGCCTGGCTTCACCTTGTTTAAAGATGCTAGAGCTGTGTTGAGATTAATATCAACAATCAGAAAATAATACCATGGTTCTGACTGTCATTATGCTGTTTAGACATGCCAGACCTAGATTGCTTGTGTAGAAGCTTAATGGACTGTAGAAGAAAAGCATTCAAAAGTTTCACGATGGGGACTCGAACTATCCAGGCATCGGCCAGATGTTCTATTTCTAAACTCAGAACATCTGATGAGTCCATGATTTGCCTCTGTTAGAGTTCTCAGCCCTGACTGTATATTAGAATAATCCCAGAATTAAAAAAAAATGATAGGCAGGCTACACTCATTCTAATTAAAGTAGAATCTCTCAGGGTAGAGCCCCAGGCATTTTTTAAGTGCCCCCGATTGATCTGAGTGTGCGCCCAGGTTGGGAATCACTAACCCACAGGATAATTTCATGAAGGGAGAAGAAGTGATGAAGAGGATTAACACCCTGCTTCTAATTCTGGCAAGTCCGAGACCCGGAATGGAAAATCAGAAGTGACAGGAATCCTGGAAGAGGGCCACCTGGCCATCAGAAAATTCCATAGGGATGTGGTCACTGCCAGACGCACACTCCGTTAATTTGAGCTTAAAAATATCTCAGGAAATTATAAAAACCTCACTTTGACCTCCCAGTCTGAGAGCTCAAAAAGAAGCAAGGGAGGTTCCTCAAAATAAAATTCTGATGCTACCAGAATTTTACTGGTACAGTAAAATTCTGATGCTACCAGAATTTTACGGGTACATGGTCCAAAGCAGGGGTGCTGGGTGGGGGGAAGAAGAAGAAAATAAAATGGAAAAAGATAGCCAAAAAGATTTAGTATCTTCACGCAGGAAGCTGTCTACTGAGATCAGACATATTTTTAAATGGTGTATGTAAACTGTGAAACATGATCTAGAAAAAGTAGTATAGATATGAAAAATTCTGTCAATAATATGTGAGAAAAGAGTCAGAAAGACTAAACCCAGAAGGATTTAGATGATGAAGAGGACTATTTGAGACGCAAAGCAAGTGTAAAATCCCTGCAGGACTGTGTTCGTCAGTATTGGACCAATGGGGAAGTTACGGGCGGCCACGCCCTCAGACTCATCTTACTCTTTAGATTACAAAGCAAGGGGTAGTTTGCTAAGAAGGAATCGAAGAGTAAGATTACTTAAGAACAAATGCTAGCTGTCCTAAAGAAGTTCAAACTACTTATAACAAGCCAGAATATTAATGGAACTTTCAGAAGAAATTGCTTTAATCTTTAAAGAATATGGAAAATAAAAGAGGTGCCTGAACATTATCCACATTTTTTTTTCAAAAAGGAAGTGAGAAAAGGCTTTGAGCTACAGTCTCAAAGACCTGCTGATTGTTCTGTTTAAAAGTTCTAGAATTTACTTTAAAATGCAGTTTGAATGTAAAATTTGCCGAGCTAAATCATACCTATGACATAGCTTATGAAAAGAGTAGAGACATGGAAACATAAAAATTTAAATAATGTAATTCAAAGTGCGTAATTCACTGTCTTTGAGAATTAGATAAAAGCTAAATACTCTCTTAAAGTATTTAGATATTACAGTATAACAAACCATCCCAAAACTTAGTGGCTTAAAACAGCTACAGTTAATTTGCTCACAATTCTGCAATTTGTGTCAGGCCCAGATGGCTGGTTCTTCAACTGATTTCATTTGGGATCACGCAGGCAGCATTAGTCATCTGATAGCTTAACTGAGGCTGGTTGGTCCAAGATGGCCTCGGTCACATGTTTGGTTGTTGTTGCTGGCTGTCAGCTGAGCCACTTCTTTGGTTGTTGTTGCTGGCTGTCAGCTGAGCCACTTCTCTCCAGCAAGAAAGCCAGTGCTAATCTACATGGTGGGAGCAGCATTTCAAGAGAATGAGAGCAAAAGCTTCAAGGCCAACCCTTGGAAATCATGGAATATCACTTCCCTTTCATTCCATTGGTCAGAGCAAGGCACAAGGCCAGCCCAGATCAAGGGATGGGGAAATAGTCAATACCTTTTTGAGGGGAGTTGCTACAACTTCTGTATAAAATCTACCACACCAGAAAAAGTTTCTTCACTAACACACATAACTGCAGTCATGCACTACATAATGATGTTTCAGTCAGTGACAGACTCTGTGTGTGTGTGTGTGTGTGTGTGTGTGTATGATGGTGGTCATATTAAAATGGAGCTGAAAAATTCCTATTGCCTAGTGATATCATAGCTGTGTCCCTGGGTTACCCATCCATGGACTCAATCAACCGAAAATCAAAACAATATTTTCTCAAGGCTGGTAATCTGTGGATACTGAGGGCCGACTTTATATATTTTATGCCATTTCATTGTTTTATGCCATTTTTTAAAAAAGAATCTATTTATTTATTTGTAAGCAGAGGGGAAGGAAGGGAGAAAGAGAGGGAGAGAAACATCAGTGTGTGGTTGCCTCTCGCATGCCCCTCACTGGGGACCTGGCCTGCAACCCAGGCATGTGTCCCAACCAGGAGTCGAACCGGGGACCCTTTGGTTTGCAGGCTGGCACTCAATCCACTGAGCCACACCAGCCAGGGCTGTTTTAAGCCATTTTAAATAAGAAACTTGACTATCTGTGGATTTGGGTATCTGCAAGGGGTCCTAGAATCAGTCCCCTGCAGATACCAAGGGATGAATGGGGAGTCCAAAGTTATACATGGATTTTCAACTGCATCGGAATTGGAGCCTCATATTGTTTAAGGGTCAACTGTACTATGTCTTCAGTCTCTTTTAATCTAGAATAGCACCTTTGTGCGCACGCACACACACATCCTTTTCCGTGCTATTGACTTTCCGAAGAAGCCAGGTCAGTCCCTTATAGAATGCCCCAATTTTCCACTTTTGGATCCTTTTTCCATGGTGCTTTAACTTGTCCCTGCATCTTCTGTCTGTCCTTTGCATCTAAAGCCTTGAGGAGACTCGGATTACGTGTTCTGAAGAACACTCTGTAAGTGCGGCTATCCGCTTCCTAGTGGTTGGCATCAGCAGCACAACGAGCCTGGATGCCCGGTATTGGCGATGCCTGGTGGGATCCCTGCGTTAGCGACGGCAACCACGCTCTCCTCCCTAGGAAGCTGCATTTGCTGTTTGTCAATTAGCAAGTCATCTGTGGGGCGGTAATTTGGTACCATGAAAATATCCAGTTCTCTAAAGTAAGTTTTTATAAAAAACATAACTGGTTGTGTTTTTGGTTTTTATAAAAAATTATGCTCGCTTCTTCTTTCTTTTTTTAAAAAAGATTTTATTTATTGATTTTTAGAGAGAGGGAAAGGGAGGGAAAAATAGAGGGTAACATTGATGCAAGAGGGAAACATCAATTGGTTGCCTCTCATAAGCACCCCAACCGGGGACCTAACTTGAAAGCCAGGTATGTGCTCTGACCAGGGATCAAACTGGAGACCTTTTGCTTTGCGGGTCGACGACGCTCAACCAACTGGGCCACACTGGTCAAGGCTATACTCACTTTTTCAAAGCTTTCATCAAGTTGTGTATATTCAGCCTAAAATTATGAAAACAAACCAATGTCTGCATTAGGCCATCAGGTAATTATTCATTCTCTGCTCATATCTTTGTAATTTGGGGTACCGTTCAGGTTTACAGTAGTCGTGTATACCTGGGCTAGTAAATTGGGCGTTAGCAGGTTCCCAGCACCGTGTGTTGTGGTTCTCTTATTCACTCATCTAATTTTATGAGTATCACATGCCAACTTCAGAAATGGAGCAATGTAGGATGCTGTGAAAGTGAATGTTATATTGTCATGAGTAATGAAGTGAGATCTGGGCGGCACGCAGTGTACAAGAAGCCAGGTATTACTGTAGGTGGGGGCTACTAGACTCTTACCATGAACTAATTATGCCACACACTGCTACTAAGATGTGGGTGCCTTAAGTGACTTCTTTGTTTCCTTTTTTAAGAAGGTCAAAAGACGTGAGTGAAAACACACCAGTAACCAAACATGGTGGTATCAAGCCTAATTAGGAATAGAAAATCATTTCTAAAATCGGTGTCTGTTCATTTTCTTTATTTCATTTGTTTTTGTTTCACCCTCATCTGTGACTCATTTGCCTTTCGTCATCTTCCACAATGGCTTCTGCAAGAATATCAGTCTTGAAATGTACAACATGGCTCATACCCACTTCAAACATTGTTGAAAATCTCATTTGTTATTTTGGACTGTGGTCTCACTTAAAAGCCAGTGTTCCTGAGACTGTGGAGCACATACCTTTAATTCCCAGGGTGAAAGGGAAAAGAGAGAACACAAGGGCCAGCAAGAGGGAAAGCGAAAACTGTGGGACGCTCCCCAGCAGACATGTGTGGAAAACTACGATATTCAGAAGTCTTACAGGCAGCTGAAGTCTCTAGACATAGCAACACTGGAAACTGCCCAAACCTGGACTCAGCAGAGTATAGAAATGTGATGAAGACCAGGACTGGTTATTTTTTTTCCAACAAGAGGTTAGTTACTTAAGGACCACATTCCCAGGATTACAAGGATTTGCTTGCAGAGCCCAGGGAACACTTACCTGCAGCAGAATTAGTGACATGAAGAGATTGGGATTTTATGTGAACCGCCTAGTCCACAAGGCTATATTGGGAACATGAAATTAACACTGGGAAAAATCATATTAAATTGATATCAGCAGATAAAAGCTTTATTAAGTACAAGTTATGTTTTTCTAATTAGCTTAAACTTTTAAGTATTTGGGGAAGCCAAAAATAGTCACTAGGGTTTAGAATCATTCCCTTAAAGAAAAACAAAAACAAGGCCATGTGCAGAACATCTCAGGCCAAGAGCTTAATCATATTCATTTAACTCACCTTCCTTTTTTTCATGCCCAAACTGAAAATAGTCACCTACCATGGAAAGCTGCTTCTGTGTGGGCTCTGCTGCTTTGGAAGGGCAGACCGTCTCAGCTCTCCATGGGCAGTTGTTCTACTGATGCACCTGGTGGAAACATTTTGTGACCGATGCAAGAAAAGCATTGACCTAATAGGGGAAGAGAAGCTGGGAAGAAAACATTGCTGTGAATATTTTTTCCTTTTTCCTAAAAAAGCTATAAGCCATGTCTCTATGAAGAGCTCAGTTTTTGGACCACACATGTTTCAGGCAATTATTTACTCAGTGGCTCAGGGCACTGGGGTGTCCTCCCTCCCGAAAGGTCCAAGTATGGGACAGAAGGTAAGGGAGGAATGGGCAGTGAACTACAATGTTCATTCCTCTTGCCAAAGGGAGCTTGTCTAGGAGAGACATAGGGGGTGGTGTCCCAAGCTTCCACATTTTATCTGCTTGTCCATTTGAACAAACTTACATGCAGTGCTGCCATTCGCAACATCAAATTCTTGGAGATTGGACAGCCAATTTCTTCCTTCTGTTCCAGGTAAAATAAAGAATCAATAGATAAGTCATCACCCAGTGATGCTAACTGAAGTCAGTAATGATGGAAATTCTCACACGAGTATAAAATTAGCATGGGATGTTGTTATGAAGGCCCCCAGTGACTGGAAGTAATGTAAGTATGGCTTTTGATCAGGCTGGCGATTCAGGGTGCAAGAAATGTAACTTTATGATGCAGCTACAACTATTTCAAGTCAATGGTCAGTTCAGGAACTTTGTCCCCGCTGTCACAGTATCCAGTGCACCGGACAGGCTCAGCTGGCTGTCCATGTTGCCTGTCCACATGGGACACTGAGTTGCCCCCTCAGCCTGGGTTGTCCTTGGCTGTAAGTTTAATCCTTGTGAGGTCCCTTCAGACCCATCTGTCTGTCCTTCAGTTCCCTTGCCTCTTTCTGCCACTTTCCCACCACTCCTGGGATCACAGCAATTGCCCTGCAGCTCTTATACCCACAGGGGCCAGGGGATTTTGTAAGACCAGGATGACCAAGACATAGCAAGTAGCCATAGTTCTTCCCCTTCAGAATTCTTACCATTCTCTGGCTTTACCCGGCAAGTGAGGTCCA
The DNA here is from genome assembly GCA_004026545.1 of Mormoops blainvillei. Taxonomy (NCBI): domain Eukaryota; kingdom Metazoa; phylum Chordata; class Mammalia; order Chiroptera; family Mormoopidae; genus Mormoops; species Mormoops blainvillei. The sequence goes on from PVJD01002897.1 coordinate 21,143, forward strand.
AGTTCCCTATGAAGGGTTTTGCCCACTCCCCAAGAGCAGGGTTTATGACTTTTCTCAGGAACCCATCATTGTCTCCCTCTCCCTCTTGCCTCCCTGCTTCACTTCCTTCCAGCCTGAGGAATCCCTTTTTGGTACTAAGGGCAGCGAAAACTTGCTTTCAGTGTCAGGCTGCCTTTGCTACTGAGAAAGTTTTGTTTTATTTTAATTGCTGTAAAATATACATCACATAAAGTTTACCATTTTAACCACCTTATAGTGTCTTTTTTTTATTGGCATTGGGTACATTGTTGCTGTTGTGTGACCATCACCACCCATTCATCTCCAGAACACTTTTGTCTCCCAAACTGAAGTTCTGTCCCCATTAAACACTACCTCTCCATTCCTCCCTTCCCTCAGCCCCTGGCAACCACCATTCCACTTGCTGTCTCTGTGAATTTGACTACTCTAGATACCTCATATAAGGGGAATTATACAATATTTGTCCTTTCGTGACCGATTTCTTTTACTTAGTATAATGTCTTCAAGGTTTATCCACGTTGTAGAGTGTGTCAGAATTTCCTTCATTTCTAAGACTTTCCTTATTTCATCCTAACTTGTACCCTTTCATCTTTGGGGAAAAATATGTTTAAAGTTTATTGCACACAGAGGATTTTTTAAAATGTCTTTACTAGGGACCACTGATATTTCATGAGATTTGTCCATTTTAGTCACCTTTTTGTACTAAACTATGAATATATCTAACTTTTAAAAACTATTAAATAAAACACATTCCATTGCTATTAGTTAGGATGACTGCATTTCTAAAAATCCCCACAATGCTAAAAAATAACAAATTGAGGCACTGAATCCTGATATATCATTGAATGTATTAAAAAGAAATAAAGGAAAGGGTCATGCGCCTTCTTTAATGTCATATAAAACAAAAACTTACCTTAATAAGCAAGCGTTCATACGAAGTACATTTAACACAGAATGATCCAATTTGGGTCTTTATTGTTTAATATGCTTTGGGAGAACACTGAATTTTGTTGTTGTTTATTTTTTCACAGTGTTTATGATCACTTAATCAGCAAAAAAATAAAATAAAAGACTTTGACAAATCAGTATGACTGAAATGCCCAGCCACCTGGGAGCTGATCTCAGTCATTTAGACTGAGGGAGGGGAGGAATTAGGCCTCGTTCACCCTGCAACTCCCTCATGACTTGTATGGTAGATTGCACAGAAGCAATGCCCACTATAGTTTCTGCACCAATTAAAAGTCTTATTGCCTTCCGTTCTTATTACAAATGATGCCACCTGGTAAACATATATGGAGGTGCTTACCAATGATAAAGTGGGAAAAAACAGAAGAGGGAAAAATGATAAAAGGGGGGCAGGTACGGTTACGTTCCCAGCTCTGTCCGGGTTCTCTACCTGAGCTCGGTGGGATGCTCAGCCTCCCAGCAGAAGGTAAGACTCCCTGGAAATGCTATCGTTTGTTTCCAGGAGAGACATGCACACAAGGAGCCTGTGGTATGTGACAGTCTGTGCCCCCGATAGTGGACTCTGCCCCTGTGCAGACAACAAAGCCAGCAGTAAGAAGCCTCTCTGACGTGGCCATAAGCCCTGAAGGAGCTAGGGAAGAGCCTTCCCTTCGGCGTGTCTAATTCCTTTGAAGGGGAGAATCCATGAGCGGGAGGATGGTTTCTTTATCCTCCCTGTGGGTTGTTTTGTTGGTGTCTTATGCTAACAGAAGAATTTAACAGGTAAAAATTTATTATTTTCTCTTATTTATGCAACATTTCCCCTCCAGTTATAAGAAACCTGTTGCTCACATTCAAAATTATCGAATTCCAGTATGGAGTTTATAGAATTTGCTTCTCACCAAAGCAAGATCCTGAATACATGAAACCTGAGTACTTGCCAATTTAATGGGTTCCTAATAATTTTTAAATAGCATGTATTATTTTAATGCTTTACACAGTTAGAAGGTTATTGAGGGATAAATTGGCAGAGTCTTTATTTTCTTTTGAAAAAACAAATTCATAAAAATAAAGTTTTCAACATTTATATCATTATTTTGGCAGTTTTATTTTTATGATCAGGTTCTAAGTTGATTATATTGTCTGAATTCTAAAAAGATTCAATTGAGTACAGAAAAAATTTCTTTAAAAATTTGCTTCACCATTTTTTCCTCAGGATAATTCTGGAGGTTTTTTTATACTTATAATTTAAGGGACCTAATTTATTTTTTATGGCCCATTACCAATATCCAAGATAGTATCTAATTTCTTAATTCTGAACTCTGCCTTGAGTGACTTCCAAACTAAATGAAGTAAAAACACCCCGGGCAGACTTTGTTTATACACAGTGGCAAAATTAACTTTAACTTACATGGATCACTGCACTGGGGACACTTCTGAGCCTCTACTGTGTACGTCCCTGTGCAGAAGCTTTCTCCTCCTTTTATTTTAGATAAAACAAGGTTTTTTAAAAGACTTTATTTATTTACTTTTAGAGAGAGGGGGAGGGAGGGGAAAAAGAGAGGTAGAGAAGAAACATCAATGTGCTGTTGCCTCTCACTTGCCCCCAACTAGGGACCTGGCCCGCAACCCAGGCATGTGCCTGAACTGGTGACCTCTCAGTTCACAGGCCAGAACTCAGTCCGCTGAGCCACACCAGCCAGGGCAGATAAAACAAGATTTTTTAAAACACCTACTCTGAACAACACACGATGCCAAAAATACAAAGTTGGATCAGGCTCAGTTCCCGATTTTATGGTCCTTGCTGAAAAAAGTTCTTGAACTGTGATGTCACTGTGTCTTCAGAGGCAAAATGTTTGTTTTTATCAGTGGGTTTCAAAACAGCGATGAGTTTACTTACAAGCCATGCATTGTGTCATCAGTCGGCATGACTATCCACTGTCGAGATTTCTTTCTGATGCCTGTCAATGCAAACAGACCAGATCAATGAAATACTTCCATGGCCATTCAGAACCTCAGTCTTCTCCTTTTGGATTGTGAGGAAATGTCAGTGGTAGAGACCAGACGGCCGCAGGCAATTGTCCCTGTCTGGTCAGGTCACCTCAATGAATGGCACTTGGAGAAGGGCCTCAGAGTACTCTCTTACTTCCCTTACACATCAAGTGTTGTCTAATATCCAGCCATGTGCTTGGCACACAGTAAACATGCAGCAAGGGCTTTCATCAGCAAACGGATAAATGGGTGGATTTGGTGGGTCTATTTAGGCTAAAGTATGTAAGGAGCCACTGTTTGACTTAATATTTAGACATCATTCTACCAGTATTTTTAAATAATTCCATTTTTACAAAGCCTGATTTCCATGTGGGTCCAATTACTTGGGAGAAATCTCCTCACTCTCCACCCTCTTATAATTAAAAAGCATGTTCTTTTTAGATTATTTCAAAATGTTCTCCTCCACCAACTCCCAAAGCTTTCTGGCTTGACCGACTCAATGTGTGACTCAACATCATTAAAATACAAGAACACATGTAGCTTTTAGATTCAGGTGAAATGGAATTGGGAGCAGACTCAGTCAGCCTACAGATACGAAACCTCAGAGGACCAGTTTAACATGAGTGTTTTAATGCTAATAGTCAGTCCAGCCTGGAGGGGTTATAAGAATCATAGGCAAATGTCCAAGTTACCATCTTTCCTAAATTGCTGGCAAAGTTCTCCCAGAACAATCCAAGGCAAAGAATCTAGTCTTCGGTGACTAGCAATTTTTGTGAACAAATCCAGTCTCTTCTAACCTCCTCCCATTCACATGAACCCAAAGGCCCCAGTTAGTGTGTCAAGGACCATCTGCCCTGGCCTGCGCTGGCTTGTCTCCCAGGTGGATTCATTCACTTCTCATCTAGTGCATTGAGTAGTCAATTAGGTTAAATTTTAATGATTCTATTTGCATAATGTAAGAGATGTCCACATTCTAGACCAATGCCAAAAAACTAGATGATATGATTCTTTGGTACAATAGGAAAATACCTTTCATCAATAGACTACTCACATCCAAACAAGGAAGAATAGAGGAAATTAATCTGATAAATTATAATGAACAAAAATACATTTTCTTTAAAAAATATTGCTTCAGTTCATTGTATATTCCATGAGAAAATTTTTGTTAATGTGGATGATACAGAAAATTTCCAGTTTCCTATCTTTCATGTATAGATTAATATGCCTCCTATGGTATACTAATAATAGGCCCAAACTTTGAAGAGATGGAAGAAGCATTCATAGCTGATAACATTCAGAAACTACAGAAATTAGTTTACAATCAAGTTCATTTTTTTGTTGTGGATATTCATGGGAAAGGTGGTTACATCAAGTTTGATGAGTCATATAGAATATTGGCATGTTTTACTTCAAATGAAGTAAATGAACATAATGACATTTTAGAATTATAAAATTTTACACATGAAATCTATTGTAGCCTTCAAATTGATATTCAGTTTTATAATTTACTGTACTTTTGCAGTTTTGGGTATTCCATTATTTTGTCAAATATTACATGCCTGAATGCAAACATTTCATTATTACACCATCCATTTATTTCAGGTACTTGGGACATAGACTGAGTTAAGCATTTGGACTTCTTAAGCTCGCGTCAAATATTTATCAGGTCTGACTTATTATTTTTTCCATTCTCCCTGAGTGAATAGCTTGTACCAAACACAGCATTGCCTTCTGATTGACATCTTGGTCTCCCCTAACACCAACACTGTGTTGGTTCCAAACTCTGTTTAAGGTTCCAATCCTCACTTTCCCATTTGACTATATCTCCCCCATTGGAAGATCATGGAAAAATGTTGTAAATAGCAAATGAAAGGACTTGGAGGTTTTCAATCTCTGTAGAGGGAACAATTGTTTTTTGGGAATAGTTCACTTGGATTCCCTTACAGCATGGAATGTAACATATTCCAGCTGCCGCTATTCAAGGCAAGGAAATAGATCATGATTAAGTTGACAAATGACTTCGAACCCAGCACGGCTGCTTGAGAATTTTCCCTTTGAGTGCATTGCTTAGGACAAGTTTATATACCAAATAAAAAAGGAACTTTTTCCATTTAACTGTAAGTATAAGCACTCTGAGGTTTCATAAGATTTTTCTCCTCTTCCTCTCCTCTTTCCTCCTCTTCCTCCTTCCTCTTCTTGTTTAACCTGTCTCTACTGCCCCACCTCTTTTTTCCCCTTCAAATTGGGCATTTCATCCATTAATGTTCTTTAAATCGCAGGGAAGTAGGGCCCAGCTCTAAGCTAATGCCAAGTCTCACCTATATTTTTCTCCTTGTTCAAAGGAAGGTCTGAAGAAAAGAAAGTGATATTCCTTTCACACCTGTGAGGATGGACCATTTGCTTCATGAACCAAAAAAATAAGGTCAGGATATTGTGTGTACTACCTGTGCACACACACACACACACACACACCTATAAATTGTGATAAAATGTATGTTTTATATAACATTTACCATTTTCACTGTTTTTGATGTACAGTTCAGTGGCTAAGTACATTCACATTGCTGTGCAACCATGACCACTGTCCATTTCAGAACTTTTTCACCTACCACAGCTTAGGGGCTGTTCCCATTAAATAGTAACTCCCCACCTCCCTCTCCTTCCGGCCCCGGTTACCACTATTCCACTTTCTGTCTCTATGACTTGGACTATTCTAGGTACTTTGCATAAATGGAGTCATGTAATATCTGTCTTTTGTGTCTGGCATATTTCACTTAGCATAATGTTTTCAAGATTCAACCATCTTGCAGCATGAACGTGAACTTCATTCCTTTTAAGGCTGAATAGTATTCCATTGTATGGATATAGCACATTTTTAAAAAAAGATTTTAGTTATTTTTAGAGAGAGAGGGGAAGGGAGGAAGAACTAGAGGGAGAGAAATATTGATGCAAACATCTACTGGTTGCCTCTTTACACGCCCCAAGCAGGGGCAGAACCTGCAACCCGGGCCCGGGCCCTGACCAGGAATCGAATCAGTGACCTTTTGCTTTGGGGAATGACATCCAACTGGTCAGGGCTATAGCACATTTTGGCTTTGTTAAGCCATTTATCTGTTGATGGACATGAGTTCTTTCCATCTTTTGGTTATTGTGACTATTGCTGCTACAAACTCTCGTGTACAAATCTCTGCTTGGGTCCCTGCTTTCAATTGTTTTATACAGGAAGGTGGAATTGCTGGATCATATGGTCATCCTATATTTAACTTTTCGAGAAACCCCCAAGTCGCTTTCCAATGAGATTTCCAATTTCTCCATATCTTTGCCAACGTTTAACATTTTCTTTTTTTAAATAAGAGCCATTCTACAGGATGGGTGGCCACTCATACATTTTTAAGATTTTGAAAATGATACTTTGACAAAAGAAAAGTACTATTCTGGTAGTGTTCCTTTACAGCCACAATTTTTGGTGAGTTTGGTGGTTGTTTTGTTCATTGAGAGACTGTATATTGGGAGTGCAAGTTTATAGCCCCTCTCACAATCCAGCGAGGGTCCGCAGCGCCGTCTCTCTACATCAGGGCTAATACTGTGTCTTCCTCAGTTCAGACTGTAGAACGCGCCGAAGCAAAGGGCAAGTCCAGCCTTGCCAAAACCTCAGGGGGCTTGAAAAGTGTTTATTCAATATTCTGCTTTATATTTTTCATATCGCTTCTTACAAGCAGCAATTACTATATATTCTTATTTCTTTTACTAACTTATTGCCCATAGCAGGCCCTCGAATGTAAACTCTTAGAGAATAGGGGCCCAGCTCATAGACGTCAGGGATGCCATAGCCAAAGTAGCTAAAACAGCGTTGGTCAAATGAAAACTTATGAATAGAATATATACAGACTCCAGGGCAACAGCTTAGTAAATTGTTAATAATAACTTGATCGAGGAGATAAGGTCACAGGATTGACAGACTGAGTCGTTGGTTAAACCTTGGCTGTTGAACACGCTAGCCACTAGCCTCTGTGGTTACTAAGCACGTGAAATATGGCTGGTATAAACTGAGATGTTCTCTAAGTATAAAATACACAGCACATTTTGAAGCTCTGGTACAAAAATGTAAAATATCTCATGAATAATTTTATATTGGTTACATATTAAAATACTATTTTAGCTATATTGGATTAAAAGGGGAAGCAGGCCTCGCTCTAAGCTCATGCCATATTAATTAATATTAAAATTAATTTCACACTTTTCATTATTTTAGATGTGGCTACTGAAACGTTTAAAATCACATGTGCGACTTACTTCTATAGGGCAACTGTAGGGCTAAACACTGAGCTATTATCTGATTTTTTGTTTCCATTGATTGGACTTAAATTCCCCTGATACACCCCAGGCTCTTAATGGTCATACGAGGTGCATGGTTAGCCCCTGGGTTCAGGTCGCCTCAGTCAGTCCTGGCCGTCCTAAGGGCAGTGAGAGATCTTGAGATTCCCAGTTCCATTCAGGTAACTCAGAGGGCGTTCCATTCACAGTCCAGCAAAGGCCTGTCCTGTGTGTCCCCATGTCCTGCTAGAATCCAGGGCAACCCACAGTGCCCCACCCTGGGTTTAGAAACATAGAACCACACAAATGAAATGCTTTCACTCAGGGAGTAAGGATGCCTTCAGGGGGACAGGGGGAGGATGCTGGGGGTGAAGCAGGGCTAGGGGAGCGGAGTAAGAGGGAAGACAGGACACAAACACAGGCTGAGCAGAATCTCAGGTGGAGTGCACATATAACTTTCACACACTCCTCATCTACTACAGAGACTGTGATTACTTTTTTAGAATGTATATATGCTGTAAATACTACAAATGGCAAGGTCTTGTAGATCAAAGCTGAATTAAAAGTGGACTAACAAAAGAATATTGAGCTGCAGGTTTCCAGGAGAACACACAGTCCTGGGTGCGAGCCTTGTTAGCCCTGATCTGGAAGGAAACGCCTCGCTGGGCGGTGGGCGGCACGGCTGCCCGCAGGCGGGGTCCCAAGGATCGATTACGCTTTTAATGACCAGCGTCGATTACCCAATGTTTTGACTCTTTGTGCAAAACAAAGACAAGCTCAAGGCAAAAGTAAAAAAAATACACACTTTGTTTTTCTCTTAACAACGGAGAAACACAAGGAATTGGCTCTACTCCCTGAGTCTTCTGAAATGTGGGAAAACACTCTTTTTCTTTGTCGTGCCATCATGTGCTTTATCAACATCCGAACATAACACCGTTTGTCTTTCTGTCTTCAGAATTTGCTGCATTTTTCGACAAGGGTCCGTTTTTCATTCCCCTGTAGTTGCGTGAGCCACGGCCTGGGCTTAGTGGTGAGCCCTCTCTGAGCTGCTACCCCTTCACCTGCTGGAGGAACTTCTAAAGCCACATGGGCAACGGCTGAGCTCAGGCTGCCCTCGCCTTTGGCACATGCAGATGCTAGTTTTGGTAAGAAGGACACAAATGCATTAGCTCCTAATTCTCCTCTACACTTCTCTGGCCTTGGGTACAGAGAGGGAGAAGAGAGGCTCCCTGAGCCGCTTTCACAGCCCCTCTGTATGCGGGGTCAATGCTGGGCTGGCCAGCAAGCCGGGACCCTGCCACCAGCTGTGCCCCTCACTTCTGCCCTGATGAAGCACAGGGAAGAGGAGTCATTTGCCAGGACACCAAACAAAAACCTTCCCCTTCTCTTTATAGCAGTACAACTTTTCCTACTCTTGCTGCTCTTTCCTAAACGCTTACAGTTATTTTCTCTAAGTCCTACCTAATTTTGTACACATTTTTAGCTGTTCAACTAACACATCTATTATCCTGTCAATGCTGGAAACGCAGCGTCTCCACTGCAACCTGTGTAATTTTCAATAAGAGAAGCTTACAAATGAATGGACATTATATAACACAAAAGTTTGTTTTTTAATGTAATAAAGCAACTCAAAATGTTAATGATGGCAATATTTGTATGTGTGTGCACACGTGCACACATTCTAGGTGACAGCAGGTGACCAAATGAAATGCTGGAAAAGGAAACTTCCCTGGAAGAAGCTCAGAGTGTGGTATAATTTTTTTTTTTTGAGACCCAACCAGAACTTCAGATTCATTGAGACCAAATCAGTGCACACAATTATCGACAACTGAATGTAAAAATATCTTTTGGGATGTTTCTTCTTCGCTCCTATGAATTTCATTATCACACAGATTTTAACTCAGTATTTATTGTGAGTCAAGTTACGAAGGTTTCACGAGGATACGCTACTTCAGATTCAAGTTCCCTGTATATACACTCTCAGAACTCTGGGGGTGAAAATGACTTAAAGTCACCTCATTCGATGACCAGAGGCTGGACTCCTACAATATTCTTCCAATATAGTCACACAGTCGAGGCCTCAGTGCCTCAAATGACAGAGGACTCAGTCTTTCCCAGGGTGCCCAGTCCATTTTTGAAGACTCCATTCTTTCTTCAAAAGGGCTCCCTACTCACCCCTCTTTTCAGCTTAAATCTTGTTTTCTTGTAGTCCCCACCCTTTGACACTGGTTTCCACCTCCCCTGTCTCTGGAGAACCTTCCTCTCAACAACCTTCTGAGTATTTGAGGACAGCGCCCTGTTTCTTGGTCTGTCCCCAGTGTGGCATGGTTTTGTGTCCCCCTTACCAACCTGGCTGAGTCCTATCTCCTTTGAAGGCACCACACTTTCTCGCTGATATTCTTTCTGAAGTGGGGTGTCTAAAATCAGACAGTCTATTAGGTAATTTTCCATCAGTAATTTGACATTTGGATGGTTTTCTTCCCTTATGACAGGTTGCTGTTCTCAACATGAGCCCTCAGCATTCACTCCAGTTCTCCTTGAGAGCTTACACTGGCCACTGGCTCTGAAAACTTTCAGGCTAACTTTCAGGGAACAGTTTACTGATGGGTCTGAGTAAGGCCCAGAGGTATTGCTTTTTTTTGCCAGGCTCAGTGGTTTCTAATCAGTGGTTTTATTCTCGGAGGTGGCCAGTGGTGAAGGGACTGCCTATTAAAAGATTTGCCGACTGTGACCCTGCCTCAATGCTGGAAACTTGGTGCACTCAACATTTGCAAACCAGCATCAGCCTTCTCCTTAGGTTGAGTGTTATTCATTCCTGTCTGAAGCCCTACTACAGGTACATGTTCTCTGACAAGTGTAATGTGTTTATGAGCATGTACACAGAAAATTATTGGAAATAGCTGTATTTTTTATTCTTCTTTAATATATAAAGTTTGAGTCCTGTCAGCCATGGGCTCTGTTAAAAATACTTAAAAGGTTGCTTACACAGTGGTCTGGCAAAGCTGTCGATGATGATCTAGTGGTCTCACTATGGAGCGAAGGACCCAGGATCGTGGGAAGACCCTGGAGGGTGACATGAGCCGGGACTGTGTAAGGTGGCGCCTCATCCATTTGTGGAGAAGCAGATGTGAGACTTGCTCATGTTTCTTACAACAAGGTCAAGAAGCCAAGACTATTACATAATAATGGGACACCAAAACAGGACATTTCAATCTATAATTTTAGGGCTAAAGACATGGATGTTTAGCACTTACTTTATCAAGGGGATCCCTCTGTTCAAGCTATTTGCTTGTTAATACCCTGTGGGGGTTTTTAGGAGGGGACATGTATTTTGTACTAGTTTTCTCACTTTGAGATTTGAAATTGTAACTGGCTGTCCATGTACAACAGATGTCACTTCTTTCAATCTGCCCCCACACCGAAGCCCTTCCTTATCCAGCCAGGAAGGCTCCCCTCTCTGAGGTCCTTTAGACCTGACCCCTTACACCTCCAGGGAGTGGCCTGAGCCCAAGGTGCATGAGAGAATGCAGCACTACATGCCCTTGGATGACACGCTTTTGAATGAGCAAGTCTAGGAAAGTACCACTTAAGGTAATAGGTTTATTAATGGTGCTATAAATCAATCCTTACATACACAGAGTTGTCTAGAAAGTTTGCCTTGGTTCTTTGCAGTAAAGAAAACTAAACTGAAAAATACAGGGATGTTCCCCTGCCATGTGGAAAACATTCAAGTATTCAATACTTCATGCTCGGATCACTGCAATAACCTTCTGGTAGTCTCTTTACCTCTCCTCTAATCCCTGTCCTTCCTTCCTCGTTACTGCAGGAACGTTTCTTAGGCATTCCAGGCCCTCCAGACACCAGCCCAAACCTCCCTAACAGCTTTTCTGAATAAATTTTCCCTTCAACCAAATTTGTCTGTTGTAGGTTTGCAAATGTGTCAAATGTGTCATCACATTCCTGTCTCCACACCTGCCTGCGTAAGTAGAAGCTCCCTCCTCTTGGTCCATGTTCTCTTTTCCTTTCAAAGTCTTGCTGTTTTCCAAGACTGCTCAGCCTCCAGTGCTCCCTTCTTATTTACAAGGGGAATGGTTGTAATATTTAGTGTTCCAGGTACTGGTTTGGCATTTGTCATGCACAACCACACATCAATTCGGAGACAATTCTCTGTGAGTCCCTCATGTTTCTGCACATCTTGAAAGCAGAGGTATTGGCTATCTTTATTCTAAATAATTATATAGCGAATAGCCCTGAAATACAGCTGATGCTTGAACAACACAAGGGTTAGTGTCACTGACACCCTGCACAGTCAAAAATCTATGTGTGGCTTTTCATTCCCCAAACACTTAGTTACAAATAGCCTGCTATTGACTGGAAACCTTATCGATAATATAAACAGCAATTAACATATTTTGTATGTTATATATATTATATACTGTATTCTTACAGTAAAGTAAGCTAGAGGAAAACTGTTATTAAGAAAATCATAAAAGTACATTTATAATACTGTATGTACTTATTGATACACTAAGTTTACATCATCTGTTTGTAAGATAAATGATCTGTCAGTACCTACATCAGTATGGTCTTATATGATACAAAACACTATAGATGTTATATGCATTATTAACATTAGACATGAAAAAAGAAAAGATAACATGAAAAGAAAGTAATTTAATTACAAGTATAACAATTCATTGATGATGAAGAAGCAGCACCATGGTTGCTTTATGGTAGCCTAATGTAATCGATGCAATTACTTCACAGGAGTAAGGAAATCTCCAAAAATTTTTCCAATATATTTATTGAAGAATCCATGTAGAAGTGGACCCACAGAGTTCAAATCCATGTTGGTCAAGAGTCAACTGTTCTCAGATAGAAGTGATATTTTGTGATATTAGCTCTGAGCTGAGCTAATTTGTGGACCTGCTCGCCCTGGCAGATGAGTCTCAGTTTAGATCCCAGCTTTGCTCAGTTTTCTCATCTATAAAATGGGAATAAGAAAATGTCCATGCTAACTGCCTGCTTATTCCCAATCCCATTCCTCTGAAAAACAGGGTACCTAGAAGATCAGAGACTGTTGCTGCATGAGTGGAGTTTGGGGGAATCTGTGCTTCACTTCTAGCATTTTTGAAGGAACAAGAAAGAGCTTAAAGCTGATTAAGAGACATTTCTGAGAGAAACAACTTAAAATTTTTTGTTGGATCAGACTACCTGGTTGGATGATCTCAAAATCAAATAAAGGCAAAATTGTGAAGTAGGCAAAGTATGTTTATAGCTCCTTCCCTCTCCTAATTTCAGGCCCATTCTCTCTCCTCATAAGATGTCCTTTCTTGGACACCAGTATCCTTTGCTGGCCATGGATGCTCCGGGTGAACCCATCCCCATCTGGAGCAGCCCCGTGACTGGGCCTGAGTCTGAGCTCTCATCGTCTTAGCTCTTAACTATCCTCATCAAAACTTCCTTAGCCCTGGCCATGTGGCTCAGTTGGTTAGAGCATCATCTCGCAGGTCAAAAGGTCATGGGTTCGATTGCCAGTCAGGGCTCATATCTGGGTTGCGGATTTGATCCTCAGTCAGGGTGCATGCAAGAAGGCAACCGATCAATGTTTTTCTTTTGCATCAATGTTTCTCTCTCTCCCCCCCCTTCCTCTTTCTAAAAAACAATGAAATATCCAGTGAGGATAAAAAAAAATTCTTTATTCATGAAGCGACTACCCTCAGTTCAGGCTCTTCTCAAAGATCTGATAAGATGATTTACTCAGAGCTTAAACAGCCGGTTACATTTTTGGGTTACCCTGTCCGAGACAATTTGTAGTTCCTCACATGGGAGATTTTAAGGCTAAGGCACCATCAAGAAGCCCTTTTACTATCCTTCGCCCAGTTTTCTCTTCTAATTGCTGCCCAAAGTAGGTTGCCTGAGCAGTCTTCTGTGCAGAAGGCTTTCTGAGATATTTACCATGGCTTGTCAATACCCATGAGGCTTCAGAAATGAAGCTTTGGTAATCCCTAGCCTTAAATTTATTTTTTTGAGTATAGGCTGGTATGGAAACATTTCTTTATAGTTATAAACTATATTAATTATATATAATATATATGTGTGTGTACATATACATAAAAGTGTCCACCTAGTCCACCTGCAGGGCTAGCTTGGGCATGGGAAAGGGTAAGCAGATCAAGTATGAGGTATAATCATCACAAGACCCCAGAGGAAGGATGTTCAAGCAATGGAGATATATGTGGCTGTGACCAGAGTAGCTGGATCTGCTGTAGGCAGAGACACAATGACTTTCTGACAAGGGAAGCTATGTGCTGGGAAGCCAACAGACACAAACCAAAAAAAGGTTCTCCACCTACACTCCGCAGAAAGGCTTTATCATCTGTCACACTCGAGTATTTTCAGCCACACTTGCCTACAGGGATAACCACAGTGTCAACAGTATCCTCCCTGACTACAGGGGACAACAGTGACAAATCTCAGGGCCCTTTAAATTTGAAGATAGCATTGTTAATGACTGAATGCCATATTTTCTATTGTCAACAGAGCTTCTCAAGTTATTTATGCGACAATGACTTGCATTAGATCACCCTCCTCTTTTAGCTGTTTCCCTGTGGCATGTCATAATGAAAATGAGACTCTTGTCAGCAGGAACTTGTCCTACATCGCCTGAACAACCACTGAGACTGGAGTTCCCAAACCTAAGCTCGAGACCTCTCACTTGTTAACCTCTCCACTTTAGCCTGTCTCTCTGATTCCCCTGGGGCCTTATCAGTGGCACAAAATGATATCTCATTCTTCTTTCTGGAAACTTTGAAAAGCTTCCAAAAGAATAAATCACTCTATGAGAGTGATTTTCAATTGGTGTGCCACAGCACACTGTGTTGTTGCAAGAATTTTTATTTTTATGTTTTTAAAGATTTTATCTATTTTTTAGAGAGAGGGGAAGGGAGAGAGAAACAGAGGCAGAGAGACATCGATGTGTGAAACAAACAGTAACTGGTTGCCTCTCACACACCCCCAACCAGGGACCTGGCGTGCAATCCAGGCATGTGCCCTGACTGACTGGAAATCGAACCAGCAACCTTGTGGTTTGCAGGCCTGTGCTCAGCCCACTAAGCCACACCAGCCAGGGCTGCAAGAATTTTTAAAACATGCAACAACCTGCCCTGACTGGTGTGGCTCAATGAGTTGGGCATCATCCTGCAAACTAATAGGTTGCCGGTTTGATTCCTGGTTAGGGCACGTGCCCGGATTGTGTGCCAGGTCCCCAATTAGGGGCACACAAGGGGCAGCCAATCAATGTTTCTCTCACACACCAATGTTTCTCTCCCTCTTTTTCTCACTCCCTTACCCTCTCTCTAAAAATAAATAAATAAAACCTTTAAAAAAAACAAATGAAAAAATAAAACATGTAATACCTAACTATTTAGTTCAGGGGCACTGACCTCTTTTCCCTTAGATTATCAAATAAAAAATGACAACAGCCAACACAACAATACCATCTGGTATGAATGAATCAAAATCATACCTATTTTTTATCAGATCGGCAAAAAATATATATTTTTCGGTGTGCCACAGAATTTTAGTAATTAGTTTATGTGTGGCATGAGATTGAAAATCGCTGTTCTATGAGGCTTCTTACACACCCGGTCCCAGCCTGGCCTGTGAGGATTTTTGAAGAACCTGCACAAGGAGGTTATTGTATGTGTATACAAATAAATGACACAATTCAATGGTTTAATACTATCTGCCAAGTTAAACTACTGCAGAGCAGCTGTGCACAACTGGAGATCCATAAATCAGCAGCAGCATACTTTCATCCAATTAAGAGAGTTAAATAAGAAAAAATCCACAAATTAAGATGTGTCCAGGACATGGATGACATCGCCATTCCTCTCTGAATGCAAAAATAAATAAAAATAAAAATAAGTCTTCATTCTGCTGCTTTGAAGACTGGGGTTTCTTTTCTAGGGGGACAAGTTTTCCAGCAGGTCAAGTCCTGCCATAAAACTTGGTTCTTAGGAGGGTCATTTTAGGCTCCTTGGTTTGTCTTTCTATAAATAGCAGGGCAAAATAGAAGAGATGACTCAACCTGAAAAGCAGTTGTTCTTTAAAAGGAGTGGATGGGTAAGCCAGGATCCCAAGGCCTTCCTGGGAAAATTATAACCATATTATAATTTTGGGCCCTTGCCTCTGTGCAATTATAGTTCCTTTGTTTTCTATCTCGTTCATCTACAAGACGAAGACATAGAGCAGAGGTCTTATGGCCGGGCCAGTAGATGCCTCCATCCAGCTTTGGTAGGCCTCAGGCTTATAGGCTTGGCTAGAGAAGCCAGGTCAAATTAAAACAAAGAAAAGTTGCATTCTTATAAAGTTGGGTCACTGCTGGATAGACTGACCAACCATCCCAGTTTGCCTGGGTCTTACAGGGTTCCTGGAATGCATGAATCTTAGGGCTAAAACTAGAAAAGTCCTGGACAAACTGGGACAAGCTGGTGACCCTAGTTGAAGGCCAAGTTTTAGGCTATTTAGGAAACCTGAATTATCCATCGATCTAAAGAAGCTGATCATTCTTAGCTTCTCTTTAGTTGAGTGATAAGTCAGTATTAACAATCTAGGCTCCAACAAGTACTATGTACAATGTCATAGATGCCCGATTAGTATTTATTGAGCCTCTGCTTTGTGTTCAGCATTGTGTAATGTACAGAGTAGGGATAAAGAAGAAAATGCAATGAATTCCTCGCTTTCTTATAGTTCACTTTCCTAGAGAGCAGCCAAGCAGACCTCTGCTAGCTGTGACGGGGTCTTGCAGCCCATAAGCAGACTTGCTTCTGTCTGGAGTCTGGGCTGCTCCTGTGGGCGCTGAGCCTGCAAGTGGCCCCACGGCCATCCTGAACAACTCACAAGGCCGATATCAGTGACCACAGAAGCGATTGGCTTAAGCTGGCAGAGAAGGGAGGGAAAGAGAATGCTGTCTCTTTATAGATATAAGATTAATTTCTTTTGTGGCTGACTCTTCCCCACAGACAATTCTTCAATAAGCCTTCCAAAAAACATCATTTGAATAAGCATATTCAAAGGAACTACTGGGAAGGAGTATACTCATTTGATATTGGGAAGTTTCCTATTTAAAAACTATTTTCTTATAGGCAGACATATTAAATTCTTATTTGTGACTAATAAAAGAAAAACATAATGATCTTTGATGGCTGCCAGTATGTCTGATGTGTGGTTGGAATTAAAATTTTATTATTCCTGATGATAAAAGCAAGATCTTTTATGAACATAAATGTTTTTCAATTTAAAAATATTTTTATTGTAGAGAACTTAGAAAATCCATGAAAATAAAATAAAATTTGAATTAGCTAAATTATTATTGTTATTTCATTTTTTAAACAGTTGAGGTTTTATTTATATTTTTAAAAAGATTTTATTTATTTATTTATTTTTAGAGAGAGGAAGGGAGGGAGAGAGAGAGAGAAACATCAATGTGTGGTTACCTCTTGCGTGCCTCCAGCGGGCGAGCTGGCTTGCAACCCAGGCATGTGACCTAGACTGAGAATTGAACTGGTGACCCTTTGGTTCACAGGCAGGCACTCAATCCACACCAGCCAGGGCTTATTATTGTTATTTTATAAAGTTTCATCCTGTTCCTTTTCTGTGTACATGTATTTCTTACATAACTGGAATCACTGTATATTCATTTTAGTATTCTGCTTTTTACCTTTTGACCTTTGTGTTTCTGGTATTTTCATGTGTTATTAAGTATTCTTCTAAATCAGTGTTTGGTTCTGGACCCTGATACAGTCTTAAAAATTATTGAGTACCCCAAAGAGGTTTTGTTTATGTTATACTTGTTGATAGTAACCATATTAGCAATATAAAATGGAGAAATTCAAAATATATATTTACCATTCATTTTATGTTAATATTCCTTATGAATATTATTTTTATATATTAAATATATTTGAAATATATATTTGAACATATTTTCAAAAAATCAGGGAGAAGCAAGGCATTGTTGTAACACTTTTGCAAATTTTCTTAGTCTGAATTAACAGGAGAGAGCTATATTCCCCTGTCTTCTTTTGCAATCAGGCTGTTTCGGTTGAAATATATGAATAACACCCATCCTCAAAGAGATTTATAGCTGGAAAAGGAAGGAGTATTATAATAGCCTTTTCAGATAATTGTAGCTATTCTTCTTTGACACTACACTACAACCGGACTACAATGTGACCTCTAAAACCATATCAATGCACTTTGTTGTCCTGTTTCACTAAGATCCATTGCTCCGTCTTGTGCTTTGAATGGCTTTCTTACCCATGCATGATTTCATAAAATTAATTTAGTAACACCACTGATGTCATGAGAAATATCTCTAAGTATTGAGAAGCTATCAATCGCACAGTGGCAGAATAAATTTTCCAAAATAAAAATTTTACTTGAAAGCTTGAATTTTATCATTGGCAACATTCTTTGAAGTGGCTGACATACTCGACTCATTTCAGAGAAAATACCTGCCAAAATGCAATCTGAGTAAACCACAGACAGTCTGTTAGTTATTCTTTGAGAAAAACTGGCATTCTATGAGAAAAGGGGCAAGATAAGCTCACCGCACAAATAAGGATGCAAGTGCTTATCTTCCAGACAATTATTGGCTTCACTATGCAGCAAAAGGGCTTTATGTGTGTGTCCAATTTTGTTTCACAGAATACTAAAACATGTATACTCAGGGTTGACAGTTGATCGAAGTAATCATTCTTCCCGATTCTTCAATAACGTTTTTAATTGAAAGGCATTATTTTTTTGGTTGCTGTGAATGCGTGGCGTTGATGGATATGATGATTACTAGTATAGTCGAATGCCATGGCCTTGTTTCATGCTAAGATACCAGCAGTTCTACCCACCATTGTTTCAGCATCATTAGTGCAAACACTTGCTAGTGAATAAGGCAAATAATGCCTTATTATTATGAAAATAGTTTGACCTCATAGACCCCTTGAAATAGAATGCTTATATTGGCTACAGGTAATCCTAAAAGAGAAAATAAATAGTAATATCTTCGGGGGCCTTCAGGGGGAGCCATTACTTTTACTTCTGAATTA
This sequence comes from Mormoops blainvillei, assembly GCA_004026545.1. Lineage (NCBI taxonomy): Eukaryota > Metazoa > Chordata > Mammalia > Chiroptera > Mormoopidae > Mormoops > Mormoops blainvillei. Next base: position 39,520 of record PVJD01002897.1, read on the forward strand.
TGAGAATTTTAAAAAATGATCCTGTATGACTTTTGGAAATAATTTAAAAAATAATAAATTGGCCTAGAAGTGTCTCCATTAAAAAATTAGAGGGGGGAGTGCCTGAATAATGCCTCCAGAATGCATGATATGGACCCAGACCTCCTTGAAAATTTCTTAGAATTCTGGTGAAATGGCCTGTGAAAATCCTAATGGATTCTGTGATTTATGTGAATATTTTCTATACTTTCTGTAGTGAACACAGTGTAGGAATTATAAAGATATAAATAAGAACTTCATATAATACATATTTTCAAGGTATTTTCTATTTTCTTTTTAATTTTTTTATTGTTGTTCAATTACAGTTGTCCCCATTTTTCCCCCTTTGCTCTCCGCTGCCCTCTCCGCTCCCCATCTCCCACATTCAATTCTCCCCCTGCCATTGTCCTCGTCCATGGGCCCTTTGTATGCATGTTCTTTGACTTGACCATTCCCCCTCTTCCCCCATTATCCCTCTCCTCCCTCCCTTCTGGTCACTGTCAGTTTGTTCTTTATTTCCATGTCTCTCGTTCTATTTTGCTTCCTTGTTTGTTGTGTTGATTAAGTTCCACTTATAGGTGAGATCATACAGTATTTGTCTTTCACCACCTGGCTTATTTCATTTAGCATAATACTCTCTAGTTCCATCCATGTTGTCTCGAATGGTAAGAGCTCCTTCTTTCTTTCTGCTGTATAGTATTCCATTGTGAAAATGTACCACAGTTTTTTGATCCACTCATTTACTGACGAGCACTTAGGTTGTTTCCAGCACTTGGCTGTTGTAAATTGTGCTGCTATGAACACTGGGGTGCACAGGGTCTTTTGAATTGGTGTTTTGGGATCCTTAGGGTATAATCCCAGCAGTGGAATCCCCAGGTCAAAGTATTTTCTATTTTCAAAGTATGTGAATTCTCCCCTAAAATGTCTCATGAGACACCTAGACGGAATGCTGGTCTGAGTAGACTACAGTTTTATTCTTCTTCCTGTGGCTTGGTATTAACTCTTGAAAGGCAGATGAGCAGCATGTTGAAGGACAGGTCCAGCATTCTCCACTCATGGACACTAGTATTACAGACCCTGTAAAGGAGATCCCCTAGGCTTCCCTATGTCTTCCTTAGCCTTGATCATTACATAACACCAGGGTTGATTCTAAATACAAAGGTGGTATTTTACCATTGTTGTCCAACTTTTTTGGTACAAATCCTGTATCATCTCCTTCCTATTCTGTGGTACTTCTCTCTCTTTTCTTCCTTCCTTCCTTCCTCCCTCCCTTCCTTTATATATTTATTTATTTACTGAATTTATTGGGGGACATTGGGTCATAAAACTACACAGGTTTCGAGTGTATATCTCAACAAAATGTCATTTGCACACTGCTTTGCGTGGCCATCACCCAAAGCAAAGTCCCTTTCTGTCCCCACTTATGCTTACTTCCACCTTCCCCCACCCCCTTTCCCTCTGACTGACTATCACCACAGTTTGTTGTCTGTGTCTATGCATTACATCTATATATACACACATATATAAATTTTTAAATATTTATTTTTAGAGAGAGGGGAAGAGAGGGAGAAGGAGGGACAGAAACATCGATGTGCAAGAGATACATGGATCAGTTGCCTCTTGCATGCCCCCAACTGAGGACCTGGCCTGCAACTCAGGCATGTGCCCTGACTGGGAATCAAATCAATGACCTTTTGGTTCACAGGCCAGCATTCAACCCAATGAGCCACATCATCCATGGCTATATATATATAAAATCCCATCATTCTCTTGTTCTCACCTATTACTTACCTATTGGAATGTCTTACAAGGGATCTGAATGCTTGCATGTTAAGAGGTAAAACTAGAAGCCTCACTCCACTCAGGAGGATTTACATTGAAAAAGATTACAAAAATCTTCGTGCTAAACTAGAAAGAAATCTGTCACTACTTCTCATTATCCTCAAAATCAGCACTTTTAGGTACTTTTCTACGCTGATACTTCCAATGTGCACTATTATGCACCAAGCTTTGTGTTAAAGGATAAATATTAAAAGGATACAAGAACATGAAGAAATATTTTTCAAATTCCTATCCCATCTGTCCTACAGGACTCCTCAGTTTGAAGTTTCGGTGATGACTTCCAATTTGTCATGAGTTTCATGAGGTGAAAACTAGATGGGAAGCAGTCATAGCAGTTTGAAGAGTTGTCATGGATGGATTTGCCCCAGCAGTGACTCCCAGCCATTAGCAGGAAGCCCTGAGAGACACATCTGAGAAATGGTCGCCTCCAGGAAGTTGCACAAAACGCATTGAGAGTCACAACGGAAATAAGGCAAGATGGCAGCGATCCCAGCAGGGTTAAGAACTGAATTTCAAAGCTGACATGACTCAAAGGCTTGAGGAATTAAGTACATTTTAAAGATTCAGGCAGGCAAGGGCCCAGAGTCCAGCTCTCAAGAGTTTAAGACTGGAAATAATATTATTTAAGCCTTCTTATCCAATGTGGCAAGTATTTCTTGAATAATTATTGTGTGCCAGAAATTGCACATATCACTTAAGTTTTCTTCCTCTTCCTAGATGATTGACTTTTTGAGGACAGGGCATATATTGTATTTATCTTTTAAATCTTCTCCACACCTAGCACAGTGGTTTGCACACAATTAATACACGAAAAAGTATGTTGAATGAATGAATGTGTGAATAAATGAATGAAGTTAGTTCTGTCTCTGATACAGTCATCTTGTGTATTTTCTTAAGAATGAGGGTAGTCCTAGACCCAAAATCAGCAAAAAATAAGAAGCCTACAAATGTTCCTTGTTCACAGTTAGAATAAGGCCACAGGGGCTGGGATTACAGAGAGATTCTTGCACCAGGAAGTGTTAATGTGATAAATATTTAACACATAGCCTCTAAACATTTCACAGCTGAGAATAAAGTAGGAGTAGAGCAGTGAAGGAGGCACTGCTATGGGGAAAGGTAAAGCAAACATGTGAGACTGAATCTTACCTTAATTAAAATAGTAACACAATAAAATTTGTTGTGTAAGAAGGTATTTTTTAATCTACTTTATATGTTATCACGCATGTTTAGGTAATGAGCCATCTATTTCTAGTTTACCTTTCATTCACCCCTGAAGATGCAGCTCAACTACCATCTCCTGGAGGAAACACCCTTTGATCATCTCTCTGACTTTCTGTGTCTTCATCTGGGTTGGAGACCTATGCTGGGTCGAATAGTCCTCTCAGAATTCCTGTCCACCTGGAACCTGTACAGGTGACCTTATCTGAAAATGTCTTTCAGACACAATCAAGTTAAGATGAGATCATACTGGATTAGGGCGGGTCTTGAATCCAATACGATTGGTGTCCTTACAAGGACAAAAAGGTTTGAGCCCGGACCAGGGGAGAAGGCCATGTGAAGATGGAGGTAGAGATCGGGGTGATGCAGCTACAAGCCAAAGGATGATTAAGTGTTGTCAGCAAGCAGTGAAAGCTAGAAGAAGCAACAAAGGGTTCTACTTGAGAATCTTCAGAGGGAATATGGCTGTGCCCACACCTTGATTTTGGACTTCTAATATAAATCTCTGTTGTTTTAAGCCACACAATTTGTGGTCATTTGTTATAGTAGCCCTAGGAACCTAATACAGAGCCCTTTTCCTTTTATATCTGTTTTAAATACAACCATGCCATACCATTTTGGATGTCTTTTCACATATATGTCTCCCCTTCCAGGTTATGATTTCTCAGAGGATAAAAGCAGGCCTTACTCATTTCTATGTCCTTAGTACCTAACACAGTATCTGGAGAAATAAATGTTATTATAGGAAACTGATTGGGACATGACTGACAATTCTAAATGTCCACCAAATCCAAATTTCCCATGCCTGCCAAAATTCCGAAGTCCCATTATCCCATGTTGAAGCCATGTCCATTCCCTGAGAAATAGCCCCACCCTACTCTGCCACTTATCCCAGAGCGAGAAGTAGGAGAGAAGTAACAAAATCTGGAAAAGCAGGTTTATTGCCACTTAATGAAAGCCTTTAGTGGATTTAAGAATCTTTCAAGCTACACAGAATTCAGTAGTGGACAAAAGCTAGAAAAGGAATTCTCTACAATAAACATTCTGAAAACCATTGGCCCAAGCCACAGAGTGTTAACAAACAAAAACAAAAATAAAACCTGTAGGGTTTACCATTTGTCAGTCAGCAAAAATAGGGGAAAAGTAAGAAGCTTGTTTAGGCGCACACCTTAAAATCTAAATCTCCCAATTTTGACAGAAATATCACAATATGTTTGAAGAACTATGACTGCCATCTCAGAAGCGACTTTCTGAAACTTCACCTAGAGATGTTCACATGTTGGGTAGTTGAATCAATAGCCATAAAGGAGGTTAAGTATCCATATTAGAACCTAAGAGGAAAACCAGTTCCCTGCACTGGGAAGACAGTGTCACATATCCTTCTTCAAAACAAAGAAATAAGTAAGCGTGTCACTTCCTGTCAAAGGCTCTGGCAGGAGCATCTAATGGGTTGAGTGAGGGCCACATGCCCATGCTCTTCCTGCCAGGGAAAAGGGACAAGAACTATCTATCCACCTTTAGCTACAGTGGCAGGTAAAGACCTGTTTCCACATATCTGCCCCAAATAAGAAGGCTTTTGTAGGCTGGAGTACTTTGTGTTATGTGTACATATATCCAAAAAATCTTTAACACACACAAAAACTTTATTCCTTGATCACGTCAATGGGTATTCCTGAGCAGAGGGAAGTGTTCTTTTAAGCCATAATTTTGGGGGTCCAGTTTCCTTCTATTTTCTGACTCTGCCATTTTCAGAATATGGTTTCTAAAAACCCTGCATGTCTTTGCATTTTACCTGGCAGAAGAGGAAAGGAAGAGTGTGGAGAAGCTATCGTGGGAGGCTATTAGGAGTACAGGCCCAGAAGTGTCCACACGGCTCTGCACCCACCCCACTGGCTCAGTGCTCAGCCCCACGTCCACATCTACTTGCAACGGGGGCCTTGGAAACCATGAGTGTGCCTGGGAAGAAGTGGGATCTGGTTTGGTGATAATTGCCCGCTATAACATCTCAAAAATTTTAAGAAGTCTTAAATCAAAGGAAGCAAATGTCATGATCAAGTCTTGCAAGAGTTAGAGAAATCTGTTAAGTTCCAAAAGCAATAATTGAAAGAAAAATGGATTAAAAATAAAAGATTCATAGAAAAATCGGGGTGTCACATAAACAGGGTCTGTGGATATTTAGAGTCTGTCAATCAAACATCTGGATAATGTTTATCTAACTTTTCTTCTAGATTTTTTAAATTAAAAAGCTTATAATTAATATGCCAGCCATTGATTAATCAACACATTTCTCAGATTGCATTTTTTTATCAAAAAAATCTCCTTATCACCTCCAAAGTTTAGAATTTAAAATAACGTAAAGATAACATATGACAGCTATGGTAACAATGAATTTAGTGTAAACTGCAGATTTCCTTACAAAAAGCTTAATTGTCAACCTCTGGCTACCTAATTTTTGCCCTGAGAACACCTAGGTCTACACAACCACAATTTTCATCAAATCAGTTGAACTTTCTGATACCATCCATTCCAAATCCCCACAAAGTATTGGTGTTACCTGGAAGAATATGGGATGTCAGACCTTATGGGTCAGTCGAAGGAAAGTTAAGCTCAGCACAAGATTTGGAACCATTCTTTCCTTACGTATGTTGGCACAGCCCATGAGGGCTTTTGGGGGGGAGTTGGTGTTGTTGTTACTTAATCATCTGTGTTTCTCACTGTATTTTCCTGTAATTAAGATTGTGGTAGCCAGGCAGGAACTATGTCTATGTCATTTATCTTTAATATGTAAAAGGATAGATTGTCATCAACCTATTTAAAAGATATCAGATCCTAATTCAAACAAGATAAGTTTTTGGTAATTCCTAGCTTCTGCCACAGCTTCTCTTTTTTCTTTTTTCTTTTCAGCTAATGTATGGCCCAACAAATTACCACTTTAATTGACTATTATTCAGTCAATTCAAAAATAGAGTCAATAAGGAAGACAAATGAGTTAATAAAGCCCTTTTGTTTTTCTTAACAAGTTTCTCACAATCTAAATTTTAAATTACAGGCCATTATTACAAATTTTCCCTTATTTGATGACATCTGTGTCTAAATGCTTAGGCCTTTTGGAGGGTTTAAGTTATTGCATTAAATACTGCCAGACAAAATAAGTTAGTATACGCTTTACTAAATGTACTATTGAGGAAATGAGGTTTAAAGACTGTTTGACATACTGTGTGTCTACGTGTGTGTGTGCTGTTTTATTCTGGGTGTCTTACATAGTAAATTGTTCTAAGATTACTCAATAACAGGACTGCTCTGGGAAGCTGGGGTAATGTCTGCTTTTCTAAAGTAAGTCGGCAGAGAGCGTACAGTAGAGAGAAGACGATGAGAGCAGGAGCTGATGGTAACATAAAGACGGCCTGCCTTTTATGTCTTCCTGGACTCCATAGAGAGGAACCCCAGCCTCATTACTGAGCAATGACCGTTTCCGGTTAATTTGGGTGTGTGGGTAAAAAAGGGGGGAGAAGGGAAAGCCAACAGCAGGCTGGGGCTGCTAACTAATCTATTACAGTCTTTGGAGATGCTTAAATGAGTGAAGCAATTAAAATCAACATGCCTGTGAAGCTAGGAAGAAAACTAGAGAAGAGTAATTAATGAAAACCCAAGCATATAAGTAGCTGTAGTATCTATATAAAGCCTATGAAGGCAGTGGTCCAGCCAGGAATTAAACTGTCTTTTAATCCCTAGCATAATGGCCAGATGCTCATGTAAACTGAAAAACAGACAAACACGCCTGCACACAATTTGTGTACAGCTGCGTACACAGCTTCAAGTTCACCCATCACACGTACACAAACAGTTAATGCATTTTTATGGGCAGTATATATGTTGATATAAAAAAAGAATGCACAGAGAACGATTGTTTTGCTTCAGTGTGGAGGTGAACTTTGATGGAACTTAGAGCATTTATTACCATGACGAATGGCTCTCTGGGGAGTCGTTTCCCTGCCCTCCCAGCCGGAGTATAGAGCTGCAGTGACAGCACTGGGCAAGAAAGGGGCGGAACAATAGGTACTGTGAGCTCGGGAAGCCGAGGTTGCCCTCCCGACTGGGTGGTACGAGCATCAGTCCCGAGCAGCACATAATTCAGGGGAGTGATGGATTCTTGTGGAATGTGGAAATAACAAAGGGGGGAAAATGAGAGCAAATTATGAAAGTGCACTTGAATCACCCAATGTGCTGAGGATTTTTCGTGTCAACAGATTCCACTCTTGCAAAGCCACATGCCTGGTGAATTTCCTGATCAAATCCAGGACCCACTATTCCCCATGAAGCAGCCCAATGACATTACTCAAACTGGACATTACTCAATTGGCCATAGGGTGATTGGCCAATTGGATCAACTAGAAAACAAGTAGCTTTAGCATCCTTGACATTTTTTAAATTTACATGTTTTTTGGTTCAAGTTTTTAAATTTTTAATACAGTTAAGCCAGTGTGTCTGGTTCCTTTTGGGTTCTTCACAGCAACACCCAGGGGCAGGGCCTGCCTCTGCTTCTCTGCCATCCCTTCTTTGCCTTCCCTTTGTCTGTCACGGCCAAGGGTAAAGGCATCTGCTGCACCAAACTCTACACTTCACATTACCCTTATTTTTCTTGATCTTAACAGATTTGGCGTCCTTTCCCCTGGCTGTGAGCAAAAGTTCTTGATTTCCTCAATTTTGCAGATGTGACGCAAGGAGGCGCACAGGGAGGGGACTTGTACAGCCCGAGAGTCGCCCTTTTCACACGAGTTTTTAAAAAAATACTGAGGCTCTGCTCTGTATTTCATTTCAAAGACACAAACAAGAAATCGGACCCTGGCTAAAACTAAATGAGGCTCTTCCTTGCTGCGGATCTTGGCTATATTCTTTCATTTATTTCATTTCCGTTTTCTTGATAAGCTCCTGGCAGTAGCTGCGGACATATGCGGCTGTTTCTTTAAGTCAGATGCCTGGCCCCACTATCTTAGAATCCCATGAAGGTAGCCACCTGGGGAAAGCTCTACCCTGCTTGTGAAAGGCCCACTTTATGAATTAAATTCCAGCGTCCTGACAGCAGGCACCCTGGGAGCCCCAGCACCCAGACAGAGATGGTGTCGCAGTGCGCGAAGAGAACCAGCAGGGCTGCCTCGCGCCGAGGACCGATGATTGGCTTTGACACTGGATGGAGAGGATCAAAAGCCCTTCAAACACCAGCCTCCTAGGATAACTCTGCTGTCTTTTTTCTCCTCCAGCCCCGTGTTTCCCCTCTGCCTCCTGCCAGGAGAGAGACTGTCAACACCGTGGTGCTCCCAGCTCAGACCTTTCATGGGAAAAAACAAAACACTGAATTTCTGAATCTAAGTTCTAAAAAAATTTTTTGAAAAGTTTTTATTCTATATAATAATGGATCCTAAACCTGCTATTCATCAGAATCCCTTGATCACATGAGGTTTTCTAAAAACACCAGTTCCAGGGTCCCAGCCCAGGCAAGTCTGGCTCCCTGGTCGTGGGGTCAAACCCAGCAATTCATCATTTTAATGCTCCCCCAGATGATGCGAATGATCAGCCATATTTTGAGAACCAGAGACTTAGTTTCATAAACCAAATATTTTAAACCAAATATTTTAAAATGAATCTTCGGAGATTCCGTTTGGAACATATTGTTTGCATTTTATTCCCAATTCCGATACCCTACCAAGTCACACTACCCCTTCCCACTGTCTCCTGGTGGCCACCGTGTGGTTTATTCATGTGGCCAATATTGCCCTGCAGGGTACATTTGCTTCCATTTTAATAAATTGGTGAGTAACGGAAGTCAGTGGATGAGAAAGAATTTCATAATTCTATTTTTATAACACCCCGCAATATTTCCTGTTATCTCAAGGGATGCTGTAAAATTTTCAAGTTGAAATTCCTTTGCGTTTCCTTCAATGTCTAAAGTTTGAACAACTTTCTTTAGGTTCAAGGAAAGAATTCAAGGCTTTTCCTCCCCTACCTCTTCTACTCACTCACCCATCCTACCTTCACCACTAACGCCCGTGGCAGAGAAGCTCTTACTGGCGTTCCCCGCCCATCGAAGCCTAGTTAGGAAGACAGGCACCAGGCTAGGTATTTTAACAGAGCGAGTTTGACATAAAAGGTTATTCCAGATATTGGAATAACCATTCCAGATAATAGGAATAACCTATTGCAAATGGAACACTGACATAACAAGAGATAGGTGGGTAGCAGCTTCCACTCTCAGGGAAGAGGTTGGAGTTACCAGGAGTGGGAGTTGGGTCAGGGCCACAAAGCTAGGACCTAGGTCTCAGGGCAGGGCAGGGCCAGGCCACTGCTTATAACCCAGGTGCTCGGAGAAGAGACCTCTTGGATCTGGAGCCTTGACCCACGAGAGGGGCACCACCTGGAGCCATTGCCACCTCAGGGCGGTGCCACCTCAGTTTGGTTCAGGGAGCACGGGGAGAGCTGAACACCACAACAGGTTGTTGCTGCCCAGGGAAAGGCCATTGATAGGGGGACACCTAGAAACAGCAGACAAAAAGGAAGAATGAAAGTTCCTCCTCCTTCCTCCTGCTGTCCAGTCCCCCTGATGGACACCCAGAAGGAAGGCGGCTAACCAAAGGGAAATGGTCAGAGTCCCGGTCCCTGCATCCCAGAGTAGAGGAGGGAACATTTGGGGCTGGGAGACAGTATCTAAATCAAGCGCAGCATCAGACAATCCTTTGGGTCAAGAGAGCAGCGAAACCTGCGTGGGCAGGAACAAAGGTTTTGTTTCCTGGTTTTGCTTCCACCACTGTTTGTTTGTTTTTTTTTACAACTATGCTTTTTCGATGGTCAAATAAATTTCAAAAAACTGTAATTATAATTCATTAGCATATTAAAGTATCTGAAAAGTCCTGCAGTAAAGGAACCTGTTTTATTTGGTTTAATTAACTATTTCTAAAATGTATTTAGTGTGAATTCCTTATTTTTTCATATCTAATGTTCTCAGAACATGCAAACTGTGCTGTAAATGCTGTTCTAAAAAAAGTACTCCTTAAGTCTAAATTTAACCTGTTTCTAACCTGTTAGCTTCTAAAGCTAGAAAAAAGAATAAATCAAAGTGAAATAGAAAGAAAAATAGAATTTTATCTACAAAGTATTAAATGTAACTGTTTCTCTTTCATGTTTTCTGATATCTGTAAAAGGGACATCCTCCTTTGCCCCGGAAGAATTCCTCACTCAAACTCTAGAAGAAGCGCTAACCACGACCTATCACAACCATCACCAGCTTCCACAAAACCTGGGAGAAACAGGGGAGCCGCTCTATTAAACCGTATGGATCATCCTGCAGGCCCCGGGGTGCCCAGCTGTCCTTAAACACAGATGGGAGCTTGAAAATTATCCCATGGGGCAAAGGGTGGCTCTATTTTTATTCGAGGAGATAAAAAGTAACTCCACTCTATATTTCTAGAACTTTCAGGACTGTGATTACACCTTCCCTCTCCACACCTGTCTCGGGCCAGGAGCGAGGCATCCCGCTGTGACACCGGGTACAGGCTCAAACACAGAGCCCAGCGCAGTAAGACCTGGGGAGTGCGGCGGCGGCCAGCACGGGCAGCTGCAGGGGAGTGGGCAAAAGCCGAGGTCTGCAGAGGCAGATGCGGAGAGAAAAAGGGACAGCCAGGATGGAGAGAGAGCGAGGAAGAGGAAGGGGGAAAGAAAAGAGAAGGTGGGGGAGGGGGAGGAAGGGAAAAAAATGACTGCCTGATGATTTTTCAACTCCCTTGGGGCCTGGCTCTACTTTATTCCTATTTAATGTTTCATTTTATAACACCACAATGTCCACGCAATAAAGTGTTCCCATCACGTTATGCTAATTTGGCTTTTACCTTGGAGCTGGATTTCATTCATAAAAGTAGCTGATTCCTATTCGGAAATCGGGAAATTTCTTAAGCAAAAAGGGTTTGAATTGATTTTACTTATTTGTCTGTTCCATTCCTAACCCTAAAAACAGGTACAAAAAAGTTCCAAATAGTTGAACGTAGATGAAAGTAACCATCACGTGACTTCAGCATGCATCCTTTCATCATGATGTGCTACCTGCAGGCCTGACAGGATGCTACATTTATATTAAAACACAAGAGGCCCAATCTGGTTCTGAGGAAGTTTGCTGTCCCATTCTGAGTACAGACAAGACTCTGGTAGTTTAGTCTCCAGTACCCACACGACAAAGGACAGACATGCCTGGAATAAAGACAGGAGTAACCCAGTTCAGTTAAGTATGTGTAGTTCCAGGGATTAAAATCTTCAACTAACACCCTAGCAGACACACTCTCTTTCTGAAATTAGAGTTCTTTCTCCGGATCTGGCTTCACTTCGCAGTCAAAACACCACTTCTGAACGTTGCCCAAGCCAGCTGCCAAGCGCAGCCCCCTCCGAAGGTAACCCATAAAGGTTGCTTCCACTTGCGTTGTTTTGCCTTAAAGGAGCCCCACATCCTCCACCTTCTAAAATACCAACTTTGTCTTGCTTCTCTTTCATTTGGTTCTCCCTCTCTCCACCCTTTTGGAATTAATCAGTCTGCTTTCCAAGCTTGTCTTCAGCTGATTCAAACTTCCCTTTGCTGGTAGCCCACAAATGAAGGCCCGCACCTCTGCTCACTGAACCTCAAATCTATGCAGGAGGATGTAGTCTGACTATAACATGGGTGTCCTCCTACCCAGAAGCAGGACTCTGGCCCTGAGTTATTTCATCGGTAAAATGACACAAATTAACCCTTTCAGAGACCTGAAAAATTACTCTTAGTAAATATTTGAGCAGTATTTGCTTTTTCTCTTTAACAATTTTGAATATACTTATTTCATAACCTATTTCTGGAGATCTTATGGTCAAATAATATTGGTTGTTTTTGCTGATGGTTCTGGATCATTTCTTCATGTAGTAGTTTGTAATTTAGAACTGTGAGTTCATGTTTGGTGGGATTTTTTATATAGGAATCTTGTGCAGGGTTGAAAATATGTCTTTCTAGAGAAGGCTTTTAATTACTTTTATTGAGGGCACCAGTATTGTTTTGTTCCTGAGACCATTTTTATGCTTTTTTTTTTTTTTTGGATAATCTAGGCCCTCTGGACAGTGTAAATTCGAACCCTAAACCTGAGTGAGGCAGCTTGAGGTTCTCAGGTTGTTTTCAGATTCTAAGAGTTTTCCTTCCTTCCCCCTCCCCCAGGCTAACCAAAAGAGGTTTTTAAGCTTCCCTTTGGGAGGGAATAAACATTTTCAGTTCTCCTTTTTCACAGATGTATTCAATGGTTCTTTATTTGAGGGTCTTAGATCCAAATTTCTGCCCTTTGTGGACCCCAAAATTTGTCACCTGTACTTTCATACCATTAAAACCCAAATCCATGGTTAACTAGAGTGGCAAAAAATAAATCCAGGGCAGTTAATAGGCCAGTTTCTGGAGTATTTCCTTTACTTTCTTATTAGTACTTAAAAGCATACTTGTTATATTTTTATTCAGTATATCAAAGAAATTTTTGGTAAGAGAGTTTTCAAATTATCTAGTCAGCAATATTGCTAGAAAACAAAGTCCTGTGTTGTTATTTTTCATGTATTTGCACTTGTAACATATTGGTTCTTGTTATCGGCCAAGATCCCTTTGTGTATAAAATTACCTCTGAAAATAGATTTGCTCAATAACCACTTTTGATCCCTCATAGATGTCCATTGAATATATCTTCTCAGGCAAAGTGAAAAGAAGATCTGCACAAGCATCTGCCACTTCGACCAAAAGAAACAATCAGTATGGAGAGTGCAGCACCTCCTTTCGTTCACCTTTCACAACTGCGGTTCAAAAGTTTTTTGGTACTCTCCAAAGCAAAGCAGAGAGTATGCATGCTCCCTTATGGGAAAGGTTCTTCGGAATCACCCAGAAAGAAAGAAAGAAAGGAAGGGAGGGAGGGAGGAAGGAGGGAAGGAAAGGGAAGGAAGGGGGGAGGGAGGAGAGGAAAAATGGCATTCTCAAAGAAATCTAGGTTCTTCCTGGGAAAATCAGGGTTTAGGCCTTAGATCTAACATTTAAAACTCCGTTTCTTTGGCTTGACTTTAATGGAAATCTTTGAGTGGGAAAACTATAAGGCCATGCATTTATAACATCAAAATTAATTTTCAATTTGATCAATTTAGTTAAACTTAACCATCCAGTTTTTAAAAATACATTATTTTATTGAATTGAGCATTAGTAATAAGAAGGATTATTTAGAAATGGCAGTTATATTGGAAAACTGGATAGAGTAATGCAAATCTCATATGCTGAATAGAATATTCACAAGGCCTTAGGATTTTTGAAAGCTATTAGCAATGCAATTTTTATCATAATTTTATAGATTTTCTTAAGAATGGTATTACTTAGCCTCTCTTGGGTATCTATTTTACTGATTACCAATACAGAGAGTATTTGGATCCAGCCTAAATTCTTCCTTCTGCAAATCAAACATATTTCCTCTTGTTGTATTCCTAATGGAGACCAGATTCTTACATAATAACCTTTCATCTTCCTGAAGACCCACCCACTCAGCCATGCATTCCATTGCATTGTCTTAGTTACCCAGCCAACATGGAGGATATCCTGAAGGGAAAAGTTCAAGATCAAACGAGATGTCTCTCTCTTCATGAAATAACAAATATAATTTCTTTTTGAGTTTTATTAACAATGAGAATTTCTCTTCAAGTAACACACTGAAACCAAAGGTGCCACAGAAAATGCATAATTTTTAAATCCCAGAGAGGCTTGAAAAGTTACTCTACTAAACATTTTCTGAGTAATGTTGTTTGTGCAATAATTATAGTCTGACTTTTTCTGTCATCAGAATCAAGTGGTTGGTTCTCTAATGACCCTTTTTGCTTTAAGAACACAATGATTCTGACTGTTTCTGGCACAAATTATATTGTTTATGGGTAGACTTTGATTCCTTCTCTATCACTCTTTGACTCTGCTTTCAGAATGAAGTAACATGCTGTGTTAATTAATTCAAAATCAGTCAATCTGGATAATTAAATTTCATCACCTCTATTCACCATTTATCCCGTTTCTCTGCTCTTTCCCTCCCCTCTACCCCAAACACATATATAAACAGAAACTTTGTTATTCTCAATAATTGATCCTTATTTCTGACTTTTCTGGATACTTACACAATTTCCCCACACATAGACCCCTCTCTCTATATGTGTCCATTAATCCCAGAGAGTAACCATGTATTGATAAGATTACAGAAGACAAAATTAATAATGGATCTAAGTTATTATTTACTAAGCACTTCTTATTACCCAGGATTTCTATTGAGTGCTTTATATATATTATATGTTTAATACATTAGCAACTTGCTATGAGTTCCTCACAAAAAGATATGTTGAGGTCCTAACTCGGTAATTCAAAGGATGATCTCATTTGTTTTTGTTTCAAAGATTTTATTTATTTATTTATTTTTAGAGAGAGGGGAAGGAAGGAAGAAAGAGAGGGAGAGAAACATCAATGCGTGTTTGCCTCTCACACGCCCCTTATTGGGGACCTGGCCTGCAACCCAGGCATGTCCCCCGACTGGGAATCGAACCGGCGACCCTTTGGTTCTCAGGCTGGCATTCAATCCACTGAGCCACACCAACCAGGACCAACGTATGACCTTATTTGGAGAAAGGGTCTTGACAGGGGTAATTAGGTTAAAGTGAGGTTATTAGGGTGGGCCCTAATCCAATAGCACTGTTGTCCTTATAAAAATGGGAAATTCAGGTAGAACGATATATACAGGGCGAACCCCGTGTGAATACACAGACAGCCACCTACCATCCAAGGAGAGAGGCCTCACAGCCCTCGGGAGGAACCAGAAGGAACCGATCGTGTCAACACTTTGATTTCAAACTTCCAGCCTCCAGAACTGGGAGGTAATAAATTTTTGCTGTTTTAGCTTCCCAGTTTGTGGTACTTTGTGATGTAGCCCCAGAAAATCAATTGTACAACTCTACGATTTAAGTCTTATTCTCTTTTTATGAACAAGGAAACTGAGGCACTGAAAACCTTAACCAGAGACATATGGGTGGTAAGTGATAGGACTGTAATTTAACACAGACCTTTCTTGTTCTGAAGCCTATGTGCCTTCCTCCACATCATGCTGCTTCCAAAGTTAAGTCGTTATTTTTATCTGTGTGTCTAAGGAAACACACATTGCTCATGGGCTTATAGAGTATACCTAGAATTGTACAAGCAAGGTATTTTTCTATGACTTACTCTGAGGAAAGCTATTTGAAGACTACTTCTGTGTTTTGGGAGTGAGCTATCACAGGAAGTTCAAGAGTTGGATAGATCCACTGACCTGGTCTGGGAAAGAAGAGGTTATTTATTCCCTGGTGCCGAAGGTAACAGTTACTTTGCCCTGGACATCAGTGGGGAATTGGAAAGGTGAAAGGAGACATGTGGGAGGGGCTTAAGAAGTTGAAAGACTTTGTGCTGGCCGGCCTGATTGAGGTTGAATACAGGGAATGGAAGGGAATCTTTGAGTAATTTTGCTGCGAGAGCATCCCAGCTTAAGTTGGGAGGGAGGTAACAAGATACCCAGAGGGCAAGCAGTAACAAATAAACAAACAACAACAAACAAAAACAGACAGATACCTAGGAAGGAAGAAAGATTTCCCAACTTTTAATAAAACGTTAGTCCAAGGGCCAGCAATGCCAAGAAAGGAGCCATTACCTCCAGAGGTGCAAACTGCTCACTCATTCACTCCACGAAGGTGCCGACCGGGGTGGTGAGTGGGGCCTGAAGTTCAGCTGGCATCCCCCTACCAAGCTGTGTACTATGAGCTGTGCTGTGCCCGGTCAGCCAAAGGCGTCTTTTTTTCTAATTTACACAAAGGCAGCTCATAGGCCGCCTGGGGCTCTGACCAAGAAATCATTCTCTCAGGGTTGGGGCATTTGTATCAGCCCCTCAGGTCATTCCTCTGTTCTGTGGACAACAACAGAGATCGTTCGTTATTGTGTGATCAGAAAGCAGTGCTTTATAAACATGATGGTTTCCTGCTTTTGAGATTTTTTATTTCCCTTAAAGTTTTTCTTTACTTTTTGTTTCTATTGCCCGGAAGTCCTTTTTGTTGAACGAACAAAGTAAAGAAATGCAATTTGTGTTTTTGCGTTTTTCAGACTGGGCCCGAAGTGTCGCGAGAAGAAACACTCCAGGTGGGCTGTGTGAGCAGCTAGCCAGGAGACAGGCAGAAATCGGCAGTCATGGAGCGCTGGGGCCACCCGTAGTGAGGTCTACACGAGGCCCAGCGCCGCGGTGCAAAGCAGGCAACTGAACTTGCTAAGTCTCATTTGCCTCACTGTAAACTGAGAGCTTCCTCTAACAAATACTTACTAGGTGGCTACTAGGCGCCTGGTATTATTTCTAGGGCAAAGTCCATGTTCTCATGGAGATTGAATTCTAGATTGGAGTGGGAGGAAAGGGGAAAGACAGACAATAAGCTAAAATATATGTATAATTTAATGGATGAAATCTCTCCCCCGACAAATATATCAATAGGCATTTCTCTTTTGCATTCCGTGGTATCCCTCTTAGCCAGAGCCATCTCTCTGCCAAGGAATGGGGAAGGGGATGCAGTAATGCAGTAGGAATGCAAAATGATTTAAAGATTTAATATTTAGTTGCTGACATCCAAACAGGATCTCCAAGTCAACAGAAAGATAGTAATCCTTCAAATCCAGGTTTTTTTGAACAAAACCTATGAAGAGGACTGACTGAAGATTTCATAGATTTTTTTTCTTTATAATTAGTTTTTACCATGTCTACATTTATATCTGATATTTGAATATGAATGTATGTCAAAATAGTTCATTTATAAAGATTTAATTATAGACATTCCTGGGAACAAGTGCAACTTGTAAGAAAATAAATGTTCATTAACCAATGTAGAATTTTAGTTTCTATGACTGCACTATGAAACTGGAAAAAACAGACATTCGATTTTGTCTTCCTGTTTGACAAAATGTTTATGTGACTGCCTGGTCTAAACTAATTATTCTTTATTATTCATAGTTCTACTAGCGTGAGAAATTTTAATAATTTTATTCATGCTAGCAATGTAAATGAGTAAAACTATAGCCCATGCAGCTTTGAGCATACCCGGTGTAGAGAGTAGGAGGATGTGAAGTCCAAGAAGTGGGGGAAGAAAGGAGAAGAGGAAGTCAGGCGCCAGCCTTTTTGTGCTCTGCCCCATTTCTTGGGGCCCATCCTCCAACACCTGGGTGGTGTGGAGAAGGGCATCAGGGTTGGGGCTCCCGTCCCTGCGCAGCATGGGAAGGCTCTCAGGTAGGGCCATCAGACAAACTACAGAAAGCCCAACTAAGTTTGTACTGCAGATAAACAACAAATAATTGTTTAAATATAGGCACCTCCCATGCAATATCTGGGATACACTTACACTAATTTTTTTCTATTGTTTATCTAGAATTCAAATTTAACTGAGCTTCCTGTATTTTTTATGTGCTAAATCTGACAACTCTAGTCCAGGGGAACTTTTAACTTGGGGCCCCAGCCCTTGGTGGCATGGGAATGATGGCACAGAAGTGTCAGCAGGAGGGCTGATAGCTAGAACTAAGGAAGAAATCTTGTTCTTAGATGTTACCTATATCAATAAATATTACCTATTGTAATCATTATAGCAATTGTGAAATAACCTCTTGGTCCCTGGAGAAGGTGCAGGCATTGGGGAATGCAGCAGGCAAGGAGAGAAGAAAAAGAGCTGATATTATTCCAGGGGTGTATTGGCACTGGGAAGGCTTATGGAAGATAAAACGTTGGTGAGGCTGGAGTGAGGAATGAATGTTCTGAGTCCAGCCCTCTTGTGAGTCCCAGTGGGCCTTGAGCCAATGGAATAAAAGAATACAGGGCTCTAACAGCATCAACAACTGTACATACCAGGAAATACAGTAGCCCACCGTACTTCCCTTAGGGGAAACAAGAAGAGATCCAATAGATGCCTGACAGACACAGAAATGGATGTCTTTTAAATTAAGTGGAGTGAAATAGTATTACTGCATTGGAAAACTACTAAAAAACCAGTGACCCATTAAAACAACCAGAAAATTCCTGGCTGTAGAATGAAACTCAAGAAAAGCAATCTTTTTGAACAGCTTGGCCTTCTGAGCTTATGGCTAAACCTTCCTAATAAGTAATGAGAAATCTTTTGGAAAAAGAAAAAAAGGTCCTAATACCAAAAGAAGTCAGTCAAGACGGTGGTCATGAAATTGGCAACTTACTGATAACTCTGCTTTTTTTTCCCCCTTTAAAATATACTTTTACTTCTGGGTTTACTCAGCCTTAGAATTTTCAAATGATGTTACAGAACCATGAAAGTATTCCCATAGCAGTAAATTCTCGTCAGCTGAGAAGTCGTAATGTATATTATGTAATTTTCTTTCTCATTATTGGCATAGGAACTTGGATAATTGGCAGAAACAGATGATGACTGACAATGTCTACATAGCATCTTGTCTGCTTTAGTTTGTAAAATCACTCAGTATCATGAGCTTCACACAGTTCTTAGGCTCTATGTATACAGAAAGTGGCCTTGCATGTTGATGATCTGGATGGTTAATCCTACCTCAGCTGCTTTTCAGAGCAATGCTCTGTGCCAATCAGATGCATTCTGATCTGACATATCCAAAGTTTCATTATTTGCTTTAGTGAGGCTACTGTAGGTTAGTAGAAGAAACAGCTAATATATTTTTTTTAGTGGCATGTTGACACAATATGGAGATATCTCCCTGTAGCAGACTGAATTGTTACTGTAAACTCCTTACATCACTGTTTTGACTTTTAGAGAAAAAGGTGCAATTTTGACTTTGTTAAGAAATGAAACATAAAGCCAAATAGCTGACTACTAATGGTGTGAACAATAAAACACAGCTAAGTTGTCCATGTTGTACTCAGAGAGCCAAGGTTTTCGTGGTCTGCTCATGTTCTTCCCTAAGAACCTCCCTCAGTACAAAACTGACTGTGCGTTAACTTTTTATTAGAGGGATTATATTCACAGCAAAACACTATCAAGAAAATGTTATTTAAAAAGAAATAAAGAGAATCACACTGTGTGAAAATATTTATTCTCAGTAAAGGAGAATACAAATATAAGGTTTTCTTGTTAATAATCTGAACTAATTTTCAAATTCAGAATAACCCCAGACTGCCTAGAATTTAACTTCTTAGCAAACATTTTTTCATCGACAGTATAAGTTAACATGCTACGCTGAGTAGAGAACACTGGTTAAAGTACTGGAAAGGTTAACCAACTCTTCTAGGGAACATTGTTTTATTTCAATGAAAAAAAAAATTGATGGGTCCCGATAAGTCATTGACCTCTAGAAGAATAATGATGACTTGGATTTGCAAGTCTTGGATCAAGTTTCATCTTTGTCTTGAAAACATCAGTAAAGGAATTTTACTAGGCAACAACAAGGTTAGTATAAGAAGCATCTAGGACAACTTCAAGCGCCTAACATTCACATCATAGGGGTGCCAGAAGGAGCAGAGAAAGAGCGAGATATTGGAAACCTATTTGAAAAAATAATGAAACAAAGCTTTCCTAATTTGGTAAAGGAAATAGACATGCAAGTCCAGGAAGCACAGATTCCCAAACAAGATGGATGCAAAGAGGCCCACTCCAAGACACATCATAATTAAAAAGGTTAAAGATAAAGAGAGAATCTTAAAAGCAGCAAGAGTAAAACAGATAATTACCTACAAAAGAGCTCCCATCAGACCGTCAGCTGATTTGCCAAAAGAAACTTTGCAGGCTAGAAGGGACCTGCAAGAAATATTCAAAGTCATGGAAAGCAGGGACCTACAGCCAAGACTGCTCTACCCAGCAAAAATATCATTTTGAATCAAAGGGCAGATAAAGAGCTTCCCAGACGAGAAAAAACTAAAGGAGTTCATCATCACCAAACCATTATTATATGAAATGTTAAAGGGACTTTTAAGAAAAGATCAAAACTATGAATAACAAAATGGCAATAAATACATATCTATTGATGATTGAATCTACAAACAAACTAAGCAAACAAGAAGAACAGAAACTGGATATGGAGAGCATTTTGATGGTTGCCAGATGGGAGGGGGCTGTGGGGGAACTGGTGAAGAGGTGAGGAGATTAAGAAGTACAAATAGGTAGTTACAGAATAGCCACGGGGATATAAAGTACAGTATAGGAAATGGAGCAGCCGAAGAATTTATATGCATGACAAATGGACATGAACAAAGGTGGGGGGATTGCCTGAGGGAGTGGGGGGTGCTGGGTAGAGGAGAGAGCAAAGGGGAAAAAAAATCAAGACAACTATAATAGCATAATCAATAAAATAAAATAAAAAACATCTGCAAAGGACATTTACTAGGCAACAACGCTGGTGATTGAATCAAGTGTGTTTTTTAAAATATTTGAAATTAATAAAATCACTTTTTAAAATAAAGTCACAATTAGTACTTGAATAATGCAGATTTTTTTCCAACTAGTTTAACATCATGAGGTTCAGTGGTAGTTTCTCCTCATTTTTTTTGTGTGAAGTAAATCAAGATTATTCAGGTCTTCCTGCAGCAGTTCCAAAGGAGAAACAGGATTCTCTGAATTGGTTCCATATAAAATGGTAAATTCTGGCCCTATGCAGATAATCTAGAGTTTAGATAATCTCTGACAGGTAATTCTTAACGATTGTACAGAGTTGTAATTTTGGTGAGTGGATTTGACTTTTAAAATATAAAATAAAAATCCAAGATATTGATAATGACTGTATCACATATGGTTATATTTATGATTTATGACAAAACTTTATCAATTCAAGTCACTAAATAAAGCAAAATGTCAGTCTGTCGCTTTTCAAATGCTTTTTGGTATCGGATAGTTCCAAACATACATAGAATCCTTCTCTATAGAGGTCATTATTTAACAATTTAGAATCACCTATGACAATTTTATTATCCCCATGCCAATTCTCCCTTTTGACCTTTCCATTTCTAAAGATTCGCCCTCTAATGGTGATCAATGGAAAAAGCATGGGTGGGGAGGGGTGTTAAGTTATCGCCCACTATAGTACCAACTGTATGACCTTGAACGTAGTAATCTCTCAATAAATTCTTAATAAAGTAGGGGCTTGATCAATTTTTGCCTTCTGGTAATTATCACATCTAATCCAAAGCTGATTGTAACCATGAAACCATCTGAAACTACCAGTGATCATAAGTTATATTTTAAAAATTAATGGGAGAATTAATGCTGACTCTAAATGCACATGTGCTTCATTATTCAGCCTCACAAAGCATTTGAAAACCACAGCTGTTGATAATGCTTTTGATTTGCCAGATCTTGTAACAGTCCACTTACTTTGCCTTGAACATGGCATTTGTACCACATTAAGGTTTGGCAAGCTTAATCTTTGCTAACCACTGGCAAATGTGAACATGCTATAAAATATAAGAATATATTTCAGCCAAAGCCATTATCAGGTATATATTTATTTGGACTTGACTAAGAACCTCTAATTTGTTCATGCACACTTGGCATCTTTACCTCCTGTGTGGTGACTTTGCTTGCAGTGAGTATATTACAAGCCTGATGGTTAACTGAAGCTCTAAGTGCAGTAGAGGAAGAAAAGAAAGAGAGGAAGGGAGAAGTCCTACTTCACTTTTGTTGGAGTGAAAATGAACCTCGATAAACTCACAGAGGGAGCTCATCCCGTGGGCTCTTCTCCAGCCGCCCGCCCAACACGCTCCACACTGAAAATAGTTTGGAGTAGTTTGTGTATTCTCTTTCATATCATCATGTAAGAGAATCTACCCTCGCACTTATCTGGCTACACGCCTCATAATATTCTAGAATAAACTGTGTTATCGAGCCATTCACCAACACAAAAGCTCAAGAAAATCATCATCACTAATGCTCCCACACAATGGAGTCCTTCAGTCTGGAAATCCACACCACCCATGCAGACAGAACAAGCAGACAGTATAAGGTATTAAGATTATTGTCCACTTTTGTTCATCCACTCATTTAGACGAAGACAGCCAGAGCAACCTGTGTAACACTATGGAGTTTGTGACTCAGTCACACTCCCTCCCCAAAGGGGCATCATAAAAAAAATTTATTAACTCCCCCCAATTATTTCCTGTTTAATCACTCCAAAGCTTTTCAGATATGGCATCCCACGTTTATTTCATGACATGCCGTAAAGTAGAAAAGGTAAGAATTATGTAATTATCATTTACATTGTACAGAATCTGAAGGAAAGGTCAACTTCATAGCAGGACCAGAATTAACATCCGTTCATCTTAGCTCTCCATCCATGCCTACCTTCCAGTGTGTGGTGACCCGAACCATATTCGCTCTTTTTTTAAAGACCTTATTTATTATTTATTTTTAGAGAGAAGGGAAAGGAGGGAGGAAGAGGGGGAGAGAAACATTGACGAGAGAGAGAAACATTGATCAGTTGCCTCTCATACGTGCCCTGATTGGGGGCCGAAGCTGCAACTCAGGCGTGTGCACTGACCAGAACCGAACCAGCAACCTTTTGCTTTGAGGGACAATGCCCAACCAACTGAACCACACTGGTCAGGGCTGGAACCATCTTCTATGCATACTTTTCAGTGCCAACTAAATGGGCACATGAAATAAATAATGAACACTGTACATACATGCACCCACATTTCAGGTTTAAATTGAATTTAGTTCTTTCAAGGAAATAAACTCAACCCTCTCAAACAAACCTAAACAAAATAAAGAAACAGATCTTTTTCCTAATCATTATTTACTCACTCACTCATTCATTTATTCAGTGATTATTGAGCTTCTACCAAGTTCTCGAAGTTTTCTTTGATATCGTTCACTTCAGAGAGTGAGATAATAAGTAAAAGTACTTATCACTGTGTGCCTGATGTGTGGGAGGCAATCAATAAAATTAAATTTATTTTCTTCTCGAATTTTTGTGCTTGAACTAATTAATCAATCTAAATCACTATTCAGTCTAAAAATACTATTTGCTTCCAATCCAGTGTCAGCATCCCTTTATACCCTCTATGTAGCTGTATATACTATGACACTCAGTCATGAGCTGTTGAGCCAGGGCCAATAAACCCCACTCAGGCAGAATCGCGGCTTCCGAGTCATGGTTTGCCATTTTTTGTTGCAAAACAGGAGAGGAAAAGGTCAGTAAAGAGTCCTCGTAATAAGAGGCTGTATCTGTAAACAAATATACACACACACTTTTGGGAGGCTTTGCTGTTAATCCAGGCAAAGAACTTTGCAATTCGAAATGGGCACTTACTATCTTTTCTGGCTGTTGGAATTTAACTTTTATTTATGAGCAATTTATAAGTTTACAGAAGTAGATACAACATTAAAGCCAATAATCTCTGCCCCATTTTGCTTCCTGTTTTCTATTTCTATTTGCCTTTTTTCTGGCTTAGCTCCCAAGATTAAGTCATATATGGAGGAGAAACCAGTCTGAGCCATCATTGATATTTACCTTGCAGCAGGTCTCGTGATCTATGCCAACTGCCACCACCAAATGGAGCACACGATCCCTGAGACACCCAGAGTGAGCAGATCCTTGTAGACACGCAAACATAGTAGTTACAATTCCGAGATATTTAAAGAACTCATCTATGACCTCTACTGGTCATGTTATTAAACTACAATAGCTACACCATTGTTTTCTGAAGTGTTTTCGTATTTTCATTCATTCATTTAACGAAAATTTTTAGCACCTACTATGCACCAGGCACTGTTTAAGGGATGGAAGTAAACAGACAAAAAAAAAAAACAACCCACAACTTCCTTCTTAAAATTTGGCTGGGGAGACATTTAAACTATACGTATGCATTACAAATAAGTTAACTGTACATTAGAAGATAAGTACTTTTGAAAAGAGAAAAAGGTAAATCACGGTAAAAGAAATCAAAAGTACTGAGGAGGCAGAGCGGGAGAATCAGGCTGCATAACTAAAATGGATGCTCAAATAAGTGTCGGTGAGAGAGCTGAATTAAGCAAACTTGAAGGAAGTGAGGCGATCAGCAGCTTAAGATCTAACACATAGGTTCCCCACGTAGTTAAATTAGACATCACCCTGGGAGCAAGGTTCTTTTTCAAAGCAAGGTCCCAGGGAGATTTTGGAATCAGACTTTTTAACCTGTATTGGTCAACTTTTGCTAGAGCAACAAACAACCCCAAATTCTCAATGGTTTAAAAAACCACTCATTTTTACTCACATTTCACGAGGGCTGCAGATTAACCGTGGGTTAGGTGTGACTCTGATGAGCTCTGCTTAGCTGGCTTCAGCCCGGATCCATGTGTCACCTCATTTCAGGAGCCAGGGCAGAAAGAACGACCACTTTCTAAGGCATGTTGCTCTTGCGGAGGAGTTTAAGGAGGAATTGCACCTCATCAAACCGCGAAATTCAACGCTTTGCTCCCACGTGGCACCTATCAGGCCCATCCACATTTCATTGACAAAGAAAGCCAATTTGGCCAAGCCCAAAGTCAGGGAGTATATAATCTGGCCCATACACAGAAGGATGGCAAAGACGAGGGAATGAAGGGTTGTGAGCAGATAATACACTATAATTTTAATGAGTTACCCAACCTGGCTGAATCTTATCAATTTGAGAAACAGAAATAAGAACAAACTACCTGTGAAGAATAAATGAGATGTTTGTAAATGAATTTTGCATAATAACTGGCTTATAATAAAAGATCATAAATGTTAGTATCCTTTTTTTTCTTCTAACGGTGGTGTCATCACTCTGGCTCAATTATTTGGGGGGCTTACTTAAGAGACTCTAAGGATGTGTTGGAAAATCGAGGAGCCTAGGATTCGAGACATCTAGATACAGTTCTTTATTTAAATCCTGGGTAAATTACCAATCTACAAAATGAGGCAGCTGTCTAAATATTCTCTAAGGTTCCTTTCTAGTGTTAAAATGGGGATAAAACATTTACCGCGGGTTGTTGCTTTTCCTCAAGAGCAGCTGTTAAGCTTTAACACCAGGTGGCGCAAGAAAACAACTTAAAGAAGAAGAAAAAGGGCTTTTTTTTTTTTCTTTTGGGTGCGGAAAACAGGAGAGTTCTAGACTATTATTATTTTCTTCTTATAAATTGTCGTAAAACAGAACGCTTGCATACGATAGCTCCTCAGAAGCACTACTCGATGAAATGGCGTCCAACGCGTAAAATAAGCGCTCTAGTCCTATAACCTCATACTTTGAGAGAGCACCTCAAGAACCCCAGACGGTATCTAGGGTTTGACTTCGGAAGCTTTCCTGTTTTTGAGCAGAAGTCTGAGATAATTGAAGCTGTGCGTTAGGATGATACATTTAGTAACCATGTGATGGGAACGAGGAGTGTCTGGCAAGGGGGAGAGTTGTTTAGGATGCTGTTAAAACAGGCCAGAATCCATGTACAAGGGTGAAGAGCGAGCAGTGGGAGTGAGCACAGAAATGCTAAGATGCTGCAGTGACAGAATCTTTAGCATTTGGCAACTATTTACATAAAGAGGCTTCAGGTAGAACAAGTCATTATGAAAAATGATTCTTGGATAACTAGGAAAACGTTAGGGCCACTGACAGAAAGTGGCAAATTGACTTTGGAATGGCAGGATTGCTATTATTCCTGCACTTCTCATATGCATAGAAAAGAAACCATGAGTATTTTGCCCTCTTAGGTACTGAAACCACCCTCTGGTGTACAAATGCAGGTCCTAAAAGGACCAGACTTGCCTGTTGGACTTGCCTGCTGTGCAGAGCATTGAAATGGTCCAATATAACATTTGGTCTTTTCTCAAAAAATATTTTCTTACACATGATTTTACTGATAGTATTTTAAAATCCCTGAGGCATTTTTCTGTTGAAAATGGGGGAGGCTATGCATGTATGGGGGGCAGGAGTATATGGAGAATTTTTGTACCTTTCGTTTAATTTTGCTGTGAACCTAAAACTGCTGTAAAATAAAATTTATATTTAAAAATCCTGGAGGATTCTGGGAAGATGGTTAAGTAGGAAACACTAAAAATCTGTCTGTCTCCCCGTCTAGACAACAGTTGCATTTGCAGAATCTGTCTGATGTAACTATTTTGGAACCCTGGACAGTTTATTGAAGGCTTGCAACTTTCAGAGGAAGGCTTGGACACTTAACTTGGGTCAATTTCAGCTCTTAGCACTATAGCAGCAACCCATTCCCCACCCCCAGCTACAAAGCAGGCGGCTGTACAGATGTTCCTGGAGCAGGCTTGCATGCAGCTTGCAGGAGCTGGGGTGAGCAGAAAGAACCCTGTCCTCCAAATATCAGCGAGCTCTACTCTGACCACTGGTTGATGCTTCTGATCTCAGACGAGAAGACAGTGAGTTAGGCAATCATTGCCGTTGCACCTCCCTCCATTAATGCAAGTCCTGACCTATCTGGCTGAAGTGACATCCAGGAGATTTAAAAACCTGGGATTTTTTTTTTTTTTTACCCCCTTCACTTTTCTTTTTTCCATTTTTGATAGTTAGACATTAAAGACTAGAAGGTAAAAACAACAACAACAACAGAACCCTGCATATATGGGGAATATTAGAAAGTGACTGGGCATGCCCAGGGAAAGGCTCAGAAAAGACCCAAGAAGATCTGTGCGCGCGCACACACACACACACACACACAAAAGGAAGGAAGGAAGGAAGGAAGGAAAGAAGGAAGGAAGGAAGGAAGGAAGGAAGGAAGGAAGGAAGGAAGGAAGGAAATAAAAGAAAAGAGAAAATGAAAACCCTGGAAAGGAAGAGAATCTGATTTCCAGAGTTATATTATTAAATTCAAATGTTCAGTTTTCAACCACAAAAAAATCACAAGGTATAGAAAGAAACCGGTAAGTTAGGTATATTTCAAAAAATCATTAAAAACTGTCCCTAAAAATGATCTGAGAGCAGAAATATTAAACAAAGACCATGAAATAGCTGTCTTAAAGAACAAGAAGATGTGGGGGGAAAAGCAAGAAAACAATGTATGAACAAAATGAAAATATCGATAAAGACATAGAAAACCTAAAGAGAAATCAAAGAGAAATTCTAGAGCTGAAAAGTACAATAACTGAAGTAAAAACTCACTAGAGGGATTCAAAGGCAGATGTGAGCAGGCAAAAGAAAAATATCAGCAAATTTGAAGAAAGGACAATGGAAACTATTGCATCTGAGAAACAAAAAGAAAAAAGATTGAAGTGCACAGAGCCTTAGAGGCTTGTGGGATACCATCGAGTAGGCCAACATACACATTATGGGAGTCCCAAAGAGAGAAGGAAGGAAGGAGCAGAGAGAGTATTTGAAGAAATAGTGGCTGTAAACCTCCAAAACTTAATGAAAGATATGAATTCATGAAACATGACAAACTCCAAATAAGATAAACTCAGAGATCTACAGCAAGACACATTACAATCAAACTTTTAAAAGCCAGAAACAGAGAAAATCTTAAAAGCAGCAAGACAGAAGCAAGTAATCGCATACAAGGGTACTCAATAAGATTACCAGCAGATTTCTCATCATCAGGTAATAGGTTGATATCATCAAAGTGCTAAAAGAAAAATCTTGTTAACCAAGAATCCTATATTGGGCAAAGTTGTCTCTTCAAAAGAGAAGAAGAAGTTAAGCCATTTCATAATAAACTAAAGTCTAGGGAATTTGTCACCACTGGACTTGCCCTGTAAGAAATGCCCAAGGGAGTCTTGTAAGGTGAAATGAAAGGACACCCACAGCTGTGACAGTAATCACAGATGTGCAGAAATAAAGATTTCAATAAAGGTAAATACATGGAAAATTACAAAAACTAGTATTAGTGCAATAATGGTTTATAAATTCAGTTTTCGTGTTCTACATGATTCAAGAGACTAATACATTTAAAGAAAAAATAAGTAGTCTAAAAGCTACTATTATTGCGATTTTTGTTTGTAACTGCAAATCCTGCTCTCTCCATTGAGACTAATGTGTTTAAAAGAATTAGTAATTTATGTTTTGGAGCACAGTATGTACAAATATGTAATTTTATGACATCAGGAGCTCAAAGTGGTGGAGATGGAAATGTAAAGGAGCAGAGTTTTTGTATGTTATTGAAGTTAGGCTAATATAAATTCAAATTATAGTGTTATAACTTTAGGTAATTAAATGTAATTCCCATGGTAACCATAAAGAAAATAGAATATACACAAAAGAAAACAAGAAAGGAATTTAAACATTTCACAACAAAAAAAAATCAACTAAACACAAAAGAAGACAGTAATGCAGGAAATGAGGGATAAAAAAGCTATAAGGTATTTAGAAAACAAATAGCAAAATGACAGAAAGAAATCTCTCCATATTGGTAATTATTTTAAATGTAAATGGATTAAACTCTCCAGTCAAAAGACAGAGATTAGAAGGATAAACACATATGATCCAATCATAAGTTATCTACAAAAGACTTACTTTAGATCCAAAGACACAAATAGGCTGAAAGCGAATGGATGGAAAAGATATTTTATGCAGTAGCAGCCAAAAGTCAGCTTGGGTGGATATACTAATATCAGACAAAGTAGACTTTAATTTGAAAAAGTTCCCGTGTCAAAGAATCACATTATTCATGTTAAAAAGTTTTACTACAGAAAGCAGGTATAACAATTATAAACATTTGAGTACCTAATGAGAGACCATCAAAATATACGAAGTAAGAACTGATGGAATTGAAGGGAGAAATGAGACAGTTCTACAGTAATAGTTGGAGCTTTCAACATCTATTAGACAATAATGTATAGAACAGACAGAAGTAAGAAACAGACACTAATGTAACAGATCAACTACATATAATAGACATGTACAGAACACTTTACCCAACAGCAGCATACACGCACTTCTCACGTGCACATGAGATATTTCCAAAGATAGACCGCAGTTAGGCCACAAATTAAGTCCCAATAGATTTTTAAAAGACAAATGTCATATAAAGTATCTTCTCAGACCACAATGTTAGAAGTCAGTAACTGAAGTTAGAAGTCAGTAACTGAAGAAAAACTGAAAAATTTACCAAAAAATGTTGAAATTAAATAATATGCTTTTAAACAACCAATGGATCAAAGAAAAATCACAAGGGAAATGAGAAAATATGTGGAGACTGATGAAAACTAAAACACAACATGCTGGAATTTATGGGATGCTGTGAAAGTGCTACCAATGGGGAAATTTATAGTAAACACTTACATTAAAAACAAGAAAGATGGAGGAGCATTGGGGCTCTTGCTCCCTTGCATATGTCATAAGTTTGACTCAAACACAGTCTTTAAGAATAAAAAAATCTCAAATCAACAAACTAATTTTATAGTGTAAAGAATGAGAAAAAGAAGAACAAACTAAAGCCAAAGCTAGCAGAAGGAAGAAAATAATGAATATTAGGGCAGAGATAAACCAAACAGAATTAAAAATAGAGAAAATCAGTGAAAACCAAAATTGGTTCTTGAAAAAGATTAACAAAATTGACAAACCTTTAGCTACATGGACTAGAAAAAAGATAGAAGAATCCAATTACTACAATCAGAAATAAAAGTGGGGATATTACTATTGATTCTATAGAAATAAAAAGGATGTAAGAGGATATTATGAACAATTGCATGCAAACACTTCTTAATTTATTTGATGAGGCCAGCATTATCCTCATATGAAAACCAGACAAAGAAACTAAAACAGAAGAGAACTATAGAGCAATATCCCTTACAAACATTGATGCAAAGCCCCTCAACAGCATACTAAAATGGTTATGCACCAGGACCAGATGGGAATTATTCTTGGAATGCAAGGATGGTTCAACATACAAAAATCAATTAAGATAATATAACAAAATAAAGGGGGAAAAAAACACAGGATTATCTCAATTGATGCATTAAAAAGCATTTGACAAAATTCAAAAGCCTTTCATGGTAAAAACAATAAGTAAAACAGGAATAGGTGGAGACTACCTCAACACAATACAAACTATATATATTTTTTAAAAACCACAGTGAACATCATATTCAATGGTGAAAGACTGAACACTTTTCCTCTACTATCAAAAACAAGACAAGGATGCCCACTTTCATCACTTCTACTCTACCCAGGACTGGATTCTAGCAAGAGCAATGAGTTGTGAGAAAGAAATAAAAGGCATTCAAGTTGGAAAAAAAGTAAAATTATCTCTACTCGTAGATGACATAATCTTATATGTTGAAAACCCTAAAGATTTCACACAGAAAAAACACTTTTAGAACTAATAAATGAGTTCAGAAAAATAGCAGGATACAAAGACAACACACAAAAATCAGTTGCAATCTGAAAAGAAAAATCACAAAACAATTCCATTTATAATTGCATGAAAGGAATAAAGTACTTAAGAATAAACTTAACCAGGAAGGTGAAAGACTTGTACAATCAAAACTATAAAACATTGACGAAAGAAATAAAAGAAGACATAATAAATCCCATGTTCATGGATTGAAAGACCTAATATTGTCAAAATGCAAATATTACCTGAAGCAATCTACAAATTAAATGCAATCTGTATCAAAATCTCAATGACTTCTTTTTTAACAGAAAAGTTGTTTAAAAATCCCAAAATTTATACAGAATCTCAAGGGACCTTGAATTGCCAAGACAATCTTGAAAAAAAAGGAACAACAAAAGTGAAGGATTCACATCTCCTGATTTCAATCTAGCTACAAAGTAATTGAAACAGTGTGGTACTGGCATAAAAAAAGACTATATACCAGTGGAATAGAATAGAGAGCCCAGAAATAAATCCTTGCATATTCAGACAGCTGATTTTTTGACAAGAATGCCAAGACCCTTCGATGGGGGAAAGGACTCTTTTCAACAAGTGAAGCTGAGAAAACTGGATATCCACATGAAAAAAATAAAATTGGACCCTTATTTAACACCATATATAAACTCAAAATAAAGCAAAGACCTAAATGTAACACCCAAAACAATAAAACTCTGAAGAAGATGTAGCTCAAAAGCTTCACAACACTGGATTTGGCAAATAATTCTTTGGATGTGACACCATATTAGACATAAAAATTTTTAACTTTTGTTCATCAACCAACACCATCAAAGTGAAAAGGCAACCCACAGAATGGGAGAAAATATTTGCAAATCATATATCTAATTAGTATCTGGATTAAAATCCATAATATATACTAAACTCCTAAAACTCAATGACAAAAGAACAAACAACCCAATCAAAAATGGGCAAAGAACTTGAATAGACATTCCTCCAAAGAAGATACACAAATGGTCAAAAGCACATGACAAGATGCTCAACATCAATAATCATTAGGGAAATGCAAATTAAAACTATAATGAGATACTACCTCACACCTATTCAGATGGTTACTATCAAAAAATTAAAACAAGAGATGGCAAGGATGTAGAGAAACTAGTACCCCTGTGTACTATTTGTGGGTATGGCTGCTATGGGAAACAGTAAAGGAGATTGCTCAAAAAATTAAAAATTGAATAACCGTATGATCCAACAATTCTACTTTTAAGCGTATACCCCAAAGAATTGAAAACAGGGTCTCAAAGAGATATTTGTATACCTGTATTCATAGCAGCATTATTCACGATAGATTAAAGCATGGAAGCAGTCCAGGTGTCCACTGACAAATGAATGGATAAGCAAAATGTGGTACAAACATATGTGGAGTGTTATTCAACCATATAAATGAAGAAAATTGACAATATACTACAACATGCACGATCCTTGAGAACATTATGGTAGAATAAGGTAGTCACAGAGACAGAAAGTGGAATGGTGGTCACCAGGGGCTGAGAGTGGGGAGGAATGGGCTGTTATTGTTTAGTAAGAATAGAGTTTCGGTTTTTCAAGATGAAAAAAGTTGCCGAGAGTAGGTGGTGATGGTTGTACAACATTATAAGTGTATTTAAAACCATTGAACCCAGAAAAATGGTTAAGGTGGTAAATTGTATATTATGGGTTTTTTACCACAATTTTAAAAAATTGAACAAAATACCCAACGGCAAACCTAAAAAGGGAAAAGAAAAGAAAGAAAAACTCCTGTGACACTTCTCTAGACTCTTGTAAGCTAATGTGGCAATATTGTTACATGGTACAGCAGAAGGAGCAGTTGCTTTAGGGTGTGACAGGCTGAGGTTTAAATCCTACAATGCAGCTCTACATTGTTATCACCTCACTGCCGTATAAACCTGACCAGAAGAGAGCATGTTTGTGTCCCACTTCTAAGGTGCTCTATTGCCTTGAGCAAGTCACTTAATGTTTTTGAGTCTCAATCCCATTCATAACCTTGGGGGAAATAGCATCAATCTCACAGACTTGCCATGAGAAAATTAGGTAGTGTAGCTGTAGATTAAGCAATCAGTAAATGTCAATTCTCCTTCCCATCAAAGAAAATTCGATTAGGATGCCCTTATGTGATTCTGTCAGACGAACTCAACATCAGCACAGTGCCAGATACAATGGTGTTGGTTATCTATGGTCACTGCAAGAAATGCTGAGCTTTTATGATGTGAGATACTAAAAAATTAAATTTATTAAACGGGCCTGTAGCTTGAGACATGACACTCACTGGTCCACAACAAAGGGGAAGGAGGAGTTACACAATGCATCTCTGTCCTCATTACTCAATCCCTACTCAACTGACACCTTGCTTCATAAGGGATTAGCCGCAGCCCCTGAGGACAATAAACGTACTGAATTGCAAACCCTCCTTTGCCATCTCCCAGAACTTTTATAAATCTCAGTTGCAGGGGATGTATCTCTTATTTATGGAATGACTTTTTTGAGAGAATTTTTATAATAGTCATCATTAGCAGTGCTTTGGCCAACTTTCCAAATTAGGGGAAAGAAGAAATTCATGTGCAATATTAATTTTTCTATTTTTCACTTAAAGGGAAGATAGTTTGCTCTTTTCAAGGGATACATAGCAATTTCTGGGATGGAGACTATCAGATAATTTCCACAGTTGGGTCATTGCTGCTTCCATCTCATTCTGGAGGTGACAAAAGCTATTAGTCACCAAAAGGACACATGTCCTACAGCAAACAAGTGTGCAGTAGCCACCAAGGGGTGTCAACTACTTACTCCCTAGGAAGGAAACGGCTAAGCAAGAGTAGCAGATGGTGCCCCACCTTTATAACGTTCAGAACACCAGAGCTAGTCACAGAAGCACATATTCTCTCTGATGGAGAGAAGCGGGCAACGCTCTACACCTTCCCATGGATACTGTGAGCACAGCTCACAGAAAGAAGTGCCAGAAGTACTAGTATTCTAGTTCTGTTCTTGTGGATGAGAACACTCTACCCTTTCTTCATTTAACTCAAATCACTGCCCCTTTCATGGTACTAGATGAAGGGGTACAAACTTTGATAGTGTGATCCTTCCTTTCCCACCACTTGCCGAAGGACCCTTGGTATACCACCATGTGGTCTCACCATGGCCCACCTTCTCAAGATAAAGAGGACAGCAAGGACCACCAGAAGCTCCTTGTTACTTGGTGAAACTATATGGTCACAGGGCGATTACAGATAATGCAAAATGTTTCCTAAGGGTGAGTGAGGGCTTTGGGACACCAGAACGCATTACAGAGAAGATAATTTAGAATTACCCTGGGCTGACTTTTAAAAAACAAGCAGGGAGGTGACTTTTTGGGATGGTTTGTGTTGAATTTAAAGAGAGGCACAGATGTCAGGGAAGTAGGCCCAGGGCTGCTTGGGTGGAGCCTTAGAGAATGGCAGTACGAAGGGCCGGTCACCACGCTCTAGGGGCTGGCACTCAGCTGTGCAGGTACAATGGAGTTTGTCGGCACTGCTGGGCAATTAGTTTGTAGGTTAACCTCCGCTAACCAAATTCTCAACAGATTGACATATCAAACAGCATACAAATGCATTTATTTATAACAGGTATATAATAACTTTCCAGTGACCTCAATCCTGCCCATTATCAGGGTAGCTGAGAGACCAAAACCACAATCAGGATGCTACTTGTTGAACAAAGATTTGGAACAAAAGACCTGGGTAAACCTTAAGGGGTATTTCATCCAAGTATTGGAAAACCGTCTCAGTGGAATGTATTTTTCAGGTGATCTGAATGCCAGTGACCTCCAGGAAAAGGGTCTCTGTCCTGTGAAAGTGTTAGGTAATCAACAACAAATCCTCTGTGCCTTGTCTCCCCTTTTCTAAACAAATGCAGATTACCTATCTGCTATACCTCCAAATTTGTTAAGCCCAGTTTTCTTCAGATGAGATAATATAATTCTCACTGCTTTGTTTTATAGTCAGTCCTTTTCCCAAACCTATACCTGGCTCGTCCGAACTATCCTAATCGTCTCAGTCCCTCACTACCCGCTCTCAGAGAGGGTTACTGATGGTTGATCTCTTTAATTATGTGTTGGTTCTTATTACTTCCTCTGATGAAATGATTTCCAAGTTCTGAGGGCATTTTAATATACATGTCATAAGCTCCCACTGCCTGCCTAGAGGCAGAAACATGCCTCCTGTAACCTTGCTTAGCACCAATTATTCCGTTCATCTGTGGAATGCATTTGTAATGTGTTTTATTTATTTTGCCTCCACACAATCCCACCTTCCTGGGGGAAGAGGTGAATAAACGACCCTATCTCTCCCCTCTAGACAGCAATTTTTTCACCTTATGTGGGCCATCTGTTTCTCCTAACGCTGCTCTGTTTTGACGTGAATTGAATACATCTCGTCCCAGGCATATTGCCAGGTATCGGCTGCAGGAAATGGAGCAACAAAAAGTGGTTTCCCTGTGATGTCAGATCTTTTTTTTTCTTTAATGCAACTTATGGAATTAACCTGGAGGAAACTGTGCATCGCTGTTCACAGGAATGGTTCACAGAATGGAAAGGGTCCCGGAGTAACAACCAAATTGTATATGAATTTCCTAAGGAATCCCATCGAGGCATGTTGGTAGATCCAGTAGTGGGCCCCATTAATGGAGGGGAAAATTGAGTACTTGCTTTGGACCCAAAACAGACCCCTAAGCTAAAGGTTCTCAACCCTTGATACAGATCCAACTCACTTACGGCGTTTTCGATCGTCATGCCTTGGTCCCACTTAACTGGTTGCTTCTGATGCCCAGCATGTTGAAAGCAATTTCCCTTAAACCACTGGGATCAGAGACCTCTTCTCAAGCTCCAAAGCTATTGGGGAAAATAATTACGCAGGGCGGAAAGAGTGTCAAAATGTGCAGCAATAGGCTGAACAGCAAAAGAAATGATCAACAAAATGAAAAGACAACCTACAAGAGGGGAAAAATATTTGCAAATTATATATCTGACAAAGGGTTAATATCTAAAACCTATAAAGAAATCATACAACCCAGTAGCAAAAAATGCCCAAATAACCCCATTAAAAATGGGCAATATGATTAAGCAGTTCCATTTCTGAGCATATGCCCGAAGGAAACAAAATGTTGAAGAGCTACCTAGAAGCATAATTTACAATAGCCAAGACATGAAAGCAACCTAAGTGCCCATTAATGAAGGAAGGGATAAAGAAGTAGTGACATATGAATACAATGGAATATCCATCCATAAAAAAGAAGAAAATCCTGCCATTTGGGACAACATGGGTGAGGGCTTTATGTTATGTAAAATAAGTCAGACAAAGACAAATACTCTATGATCTCACTTATATGTGGAATCTTAAAAAAAAAATAAATCCATAGGAACGAGGTCATAGTTGTTGTCACCAGAGGTGGCGGGTGGAGACAGGGGGTGCGGGATTTGGATAAAGGTGGTCAAAAGGTACAAATAAATAGGATAAGTAAGTACTGGGGATGTAATGTACAGCATGATAACTATAGTTAATACTGCTGTATGGTATATTTGAAAGTTGTTTAAAAGAGTAGATCCTAGGAGTTCTCATCACAAGAAGAAAAACTTTTTTTTTCTTGTGTCTTCATGAGATGATAAATAGATGTTAGCTAAATTTATTGTGCCGATTATTTCACAATATTTGTAAGTCAAGTAATTATGCTGTATACCTTAAGCTTATACAGTGCTGTATGTCAATTACATGTCAATAAAACTGGAAAAAGATGCACAGGCTTAACCCAGAAGGTGAGGAACTGTGGAAACAACAGTAAACTGAGGGTGATTGTTTTCTGATGTTGTCACCCAAAGAGTCCGGTTTTGTAGTAAGGAGTAAGTTACAAAGAGAATAAGGCAGCCTTAGCTCGGCAACTGCAAGCCATTTAGACCCATAGGGGGAATTTTATCCTGCTTTAGCTCACAGATAGAGAATCAGCAACGGCAACACTATTTCAGTGACTTTAGGAGATAAAGCAAAATCAGTAGCTGCTACCAGGAATCATCTAAATATGAGAGCCATTACATGGAGGTGAGAGACAGAAGAAGAAATGGTAGATATCATGAGAGAGAAGAAGAACACCCATACTTTATTCTAACACATGTAAGAGAAGACTTTGAGATTTTCCGGACTGCTCAGATGGGATTGGGCCATGGCTGATATTCCACGAGTATATACTGCCATGGTGCTACTGCAGGTGAAAATAAAGAAATACCGCCCTGATGGTTGGCAAATAGCTTGTGAGACCACATGTCATAGAATGACAGTATCCAATAGCCACTGTGTAGGTGATAATGAGACATCGGGGCATAAGCTGAGCAGACCAAGGTGGTAGCTGAAGGACTGTGGTCACTGCCTGCTGCTCAGGAGGGGGCCCAGGACTGGCAGGAGCAAAGGGACACTCCTGGTTGGTGGCAGTGTTATAGGTGGGTGTGGCAGCCAACCAAGGCCCCCTGGGTGCAGGCTGTGTGAGAAGCACTAGCACCCAGAACATGAGGGACAGCCCACCTAGTCATCCTCCCACTGCAGCACGTGCCTGGCCCCAGATCTAATGACCACTGATTTAATGGAGAAGTCTTTGGAAGCGTTTGGTACAGTTTCCTCCATAAAATTGTAGCTTAGAGACAAGCTGTGTTCAGTTTTTTGAGAGCTTATCAAATATAAGATCACACCAATAATTTTTTTAATTAAATAATGACTTAGAAATTATTAGAGTGATTCGACGACCATTTTACCTTGTATCACGTGGTAAGTAGTTTCATGACATATAGTTTACAGAATAGAAAGAATGTATTTTAAGTTTTTATTGATATACTGATTATTTATATATTGATTACATTTATTTATAAGACTTAAACTGCCATGCAAGCTGTTAAATATCATGCTCAGAGAGGGCAATGTGGAACGGGGGGATAGTGATTCAGCTGGTGGGATTTGAAATGGCTTCACTGTATCCCTGTCCCCCATCCCAGGCTGGTCCGACTTGGGAAAATACGGCCTTCATCTGATTTACAAATGAAACGTCATTACTGTTCTCATACTTCCTGACTCTTCAGAAGACTCTGTTCTGCAACTGCAAGGGAAAAACTGCAAAGGAAACGGCAATGTTGCCCTGCCCAGGTGGTTCCGTTGGTTGGAGTGTCGTCCTGTACTGTACACCACGGGATGCGGTTGTGGGATCGATCCCCAGTCGGGGCACAGACAGGAGGCAACCAATTGATGTTTCTCTCTCACATCAATGTTTCTCTCTCTCCCTTCCTCTCTCTCTAAAATCAATGAACATATACTCGGTTGAGTATTTAAATATGAGAGAAAAAACAAATAAATGGCAATGTTAGGTTTTAGGAACTTTGCCAAGACAGTGAAGGGCAGAAGTTCATTCATTTAACAAATAGTTATTAAGAACCTACACTGTACCAGGCACAGACACTGAGGATACATCACAGAATAAAAGAGACAAAAATTCCTACTTATGGAGCCAACAAGTGACTGCAGGTGGTGCTTGTTATTCAAAGGTAAAGGAGAAATGGAGCCGAGGAGAAAGCTGTGATCTCATTTCCTCACCCTCTGCTGTGAGCTCTGCCCTCCTTGGATTAGTCATTAGAACGCTGTGATAAACACCACAAAACTAGGAGCTAATCCATTCTGAGGCAGTTTAGCGATCACATGGCGGGCACACCAGGAAAGGACCCCTGCTCCTTTGCTGTGCTTTAGTATCTAAATCTGCCACACAAGAAGCATTTTCCAACAAGTGTTTTTTGGAATCTAATCCCTCAAAATGCTTAGTTAAAAAAAAAAGTTCAGTGCTTAAACCAATTTGGCAAATCCTTCAGCTCTTGGAAATTCACAATGAACAAGCATATTAAATATAACCTGTATGACCTCCATTAGTTTTGGATTCGAAATTTGGGCATCTGTCATTATTTTTCTAATTACTTAAACCTTCATACAGTGCCTCTTAAAGACTTCCCATTCCCCCAAACTGTCCAGGAACCCTGGGAATTTACTTCATCTGAGAGGAGCAGTCTGGTTTCAAAGCATCATGTGGGAAGAGCTGATTAGTCCATTAAAAGTTCTGATTTTAATCACTTCTGCATGGTGCCACTGCTGAAAACTTGTTCTGACAGGCTCAAATGAATGAGTCCTTGCCCTGACCCAAGGTTGTCCGTTCTGCTGCAGAGCGCTGTATAGGCAGCAGGGTGTCACTGAGGACATGGGCTCCCAGGATGACAGCTTATTGGAATTATGCTCACACGATCAGCCCACTGTTCCCTAAACATGACAGCTTTGCCCAGGTGGCCAGGTATAATTGGGTTTCTAGCCACCGCTACACTCTGTATCTAGAACACACTGTCTCTCACAAACCCCGAGGCCCCGGTGTTGAGCCTGTCACTGAGTCAGCCTTCCTCTTTTTTCTTGGGGGAATTTTAATGTTTTTGCTACCAGGGTACTTCCCTCAGGGATAGCTCAGCCATAAAGAAAGCTCTAATTAAGTCGAATCTCAAAAGGGAAGAAAATAGGACCTTGATCCCTTTCCTTCTTGAGGATGTTTGGCCCTATGTAAGTTTAACTTGGCACCTGTCTTAAGTTTCAAATCACTACGAATGTTTCTGGGTTGGAATGCTTAAAAATCATTGGTTATGAATAATTAGCTCAAGTTATTTTTTGGATTTCTTTTGATTTTAGAGGTGGCTAAAACCTGGAAGGATATAGAGCATAACACTGATAAAGTTTCATGGGAGCAAAGGATAGAAAGAGATTCTAGTATGTTGGAGGCAATTAAGTATCTGAAAGGCCCGTCGCATGGGAGGAAGAAGGGCAATGAAAGAGACGGAGGAAGATTTTCCCTATTATAATTTTGCATATTAAAAGGTGCATTTTCTATCTACAGAAGTTATCTAATGCATCGTTAGTATGTTCTCCTTCAGAGAGAATTAGGCTCCCAGGGATTCACTCCTGAATTCCTTCCACTGAAAAGCCCTAAAACCCTCTGGGCTCCTTGGTGAAGCCAGTCATCTCCCAGTGAGCCGGGCTTCTAACGGAGAAATCTCAGAACCTTTTCAGGTGGGGAAGAAAATCCTTTCCTTTGCCAACATGACTTTAAACTCATTAATTTTTGGACGCTACAAAGGGCATAATTTCTATGGAGAGGAGAAATACATTGAACAAGTATGATATTCTAAAGCCCCTCACTCTCACTAGTACTTGGCTTTCTCCATTCTCTCAAATATTTTACATCAAGCGCCTTAAGACACAAAATAAAATATAGCATCTGTTAAAGCTTTCTTGATACCAGGATATTTCACACTCAGCCTTACTGGACCAGTCAACACAAGTCACTTGGAAGATGTGGGAAAATACAGTGAAGATTCAGTAAGGTGGCAACAACATGGAGGCAATTTTTATTAGTTCATCTCCAAAGAAGGAGTCTCTTCAGAATCCTAGTATTGAAGACAAAGACTAGCTTGCCATTTGATCAAAGATAGTGTTATAAAAAGGTGCTTTTTTTGGTAGAATTGTTATGTTTTAGACTTCTGGTGACACATTTTTCTCCCATTCTAATATATACCCATATCCTATGGAATAACAAGCTGATTTTTAATATAATTATACTGCATGTAAAATACATCATGTGTTTTGAGATGAAATATCCAGGGAAATTATTTCTATTTCTTACTATTTTATGGCATTTTATATGTCCTATCTGATATGTATGCATATAAAGGGAGCTGGTTTTAGTTATCTAATAGTGTGTTGTATTTATTACTTCAACTTGCAAATGCTTTTATGTGGATCTCCAAACATGTAATTTTTAACATTAGCGAGAGAGCAATAAAGGAACAATTTTGCAGCTAAGTTAACACCTATAAATTTCCCTGTTTGTGATGTAAAAGAAATGGTCACAGCAGACCATAGGTCTGATCATATTTCAAAGAATATTAAATGTAAATATTTCTAAAGTGCCCTATATTTAAAGTTCTTTTATTCCATAAAATATTTATGGGTTCATTGTTTATTCTTTAAAAAAATGGTGCCTGACCGAACAGATTTATTATGCAAAAGTGTTTATTATTTTTAAGTAGCAATATTTAAGAAGCTATACAAAAGGCAGATGATTACAAATCAACAATTACAATCAACCTGAAAGCTAAAGCTGGATCTTGGTTTTTAATCCACTCTCCAACAAGAGGAACCAGGGTTCCTTGGAGAAATGGATGATTCTAGGATTGGAATAGGAAATGTACAAGATAAGCCTGGAGCATTCTGTAGCATCAGAAAGTAAGAAAGTGTTGGGGAAAAACAAAAAACAAAGAACACTTGATGAGGGTATATATCAAAAGAAGACAAACGACACCA
This sequence comes from Mormoops blainvillei, assembly GCA_004026545.1. Lineage (NCBI taxonomy): Eukaryota > Metazoa > Chordata > Mammalia > Chiroptera > Mormoopidae > Mormoops > Mormoops blainvillei. Next base: position 80,355 of record PVJD01002897.1, read on the forward strand.
AAAGAGCTCCCAATAGCTAAAGCTGGAACAATTTGAGCAATAAAAAACCTGTTAAATGTATTGTTGGATTATAATCCAAAGTATAAAATAAATATCCACGAATTCATACTGATATAAATAAATAAATGAGAAAGTATAGACAAATTGCACATGCAGAAGGATTAAAAAAAATTTAATTAGATAGTCTGCCCTCAGGGAGGTGGAGCACAACCTTCTACTTCTTAAGTGAGTGTACACACCACGACTTCTTTCCAAAGAGTGCAGTATGGAAAGGGAGAGAGAAAAAAGTAATTTTATAGTGGAGAAACCTGGCCAACACTACCTCAGCCAGGTTAGCAAGGTCCCTGTCGTCATTGGTAAGTCATGCTCATTGTATACACCCTGATAGCATGTAATGAAAATAGCACTTTAGCTGTGGGGTCTTTTTCTCAAAAACAGACAATCCAAGTATAATCACAAGGTAAATATCAGACAAATCTCAACTGATTGATGGATATTGTACAAAACACCTAACCAGTACTCCTCAAAACTTGTCAAGGTCATCAAAAACAAGGAAAAGTGTAAGAAACTGTCACAGTCAAGAGACGCCAAAGGAGACATAACAAACAAATGTAATGTGGTATCCTGGAGGAAATCCTTGAACAGAAGAAAGGACACTCATTTCTCAGTACAATCTAAGAAATTATGGACTTTAGTTAATAATGTATCAACACCGATTTGTTCATTATAACAAATGTACCACATGAATGGAAGATGTTTACTAATAAAAGAAACAGGGTATAAGGTATATAAGATGTTCTGTACTGTTAGCAATTTCTTCCATAAATCTAAAACTATTCTAAGTGTAAAACTTTATTTTTAAAATGATATTGCCCTAACTGGGGTGGCTCAGTTGGCTGGGCATTGTTGTAAGTTTGGGCAAAGCAAAAGGTTGACTTTGATTCCAGGTCAGGGGACATGCCTGGGTTGCAGATTTGTCCCTGGTCAGGTGGGTATGAGAGGCAGCCAATCGATGTTTCTTTTTCATTGATGTTTTTCTTGCTCTCCCTAAAATAAATAAATAAAATCTTTAAAAAATTACATTGAGAATCACACACTCATAGAAAGTGGGAAATGGAAACATCAAAAAACATTGATGTTTTTCTTGCTCTCCCTAAAATAAATAAATAAAATCTTTAAAAAATTACATTGAGAATCACACACTCATAGAAAGTGGGAAATGGAAGGAGCCATAAAATAATCATCAATTAAACCCTTTATTTACAAGGGAGAAGGATAAGGATTTATAATAGGATTTAGTAGCCTTCACTTTGGAGATGGTCTTGAGGAAACAGGGGTGTCTGGATGCTGAACTACTTCTTCAGTGACACTATATCAATCATAGTACATAGTAGACACTCATTAAATATTGAATGGTGAATAATTCCCCAAAACCTATCCTCCACCCAAGTATTTAATCCATTCACTTATTTATTAACTCATTCGTTCACTTAACAAATATTAACTGAGCGGCACTACAATTCTACTTCTAGAATTATAATTACCTTGAAATTCTATCCAAATGACTGACAGTTTGGCAATGTTCCATATCTGACTTTGTAGGAATCTCTATTTTAGCTGTTTCAACTTTATAAGAGGCCAAGGAAGAATGGTTTTAAGCCAAGCATTAACAGAAAATAGGTGGAGGAGACACATTAAGAGAGTGATGACTCAGACGCACAGAGAATGTATGTGGTTCATTTACATTCAAATTATGGGCTGTGACCTTTTTGAACGGTATTGTTATTTCGGATTCTCTACTCTCATACTACCACTTCCACCATTTATTGAGGAAATAGGCTAAGAGCATAGTTTTAATTTTCTTTCCAACTTCAGCTTCACAGTTTTGACCAAAATACCTAATCTTTTTGAGCCTTAGCTCCCTCATTTAAAAAATTGCCTTATGAAAGAATATTGCTTGCATTAAATAGGCCAGCATTTCTAAAGTGTTTAGCACACTTGTCAATGACATTATTATTACCAGTATCAATACTGTTATTGTGATCATTACCAACCAACCAGATACTTGCACCTGTGAAAAAACTTTGGGAAAGCTTTGGGTAATAACTCAGAATCTACATAAGTACACACATTGGCACACTTAACAACCCTTTTGACCTTTCTAGATTAGATAAGTGGGTCGTTTCCAACAAATCACAAAATTATTGTTGGGTTCTGGGCTATGACTCTACTTACTGTCAGTCCAATGCCCCTTTTAGACCTCCAGGAAACCGAAGGGGTTATTTTCAAGCTCCTTTCCTTCTGAACACATTTCGCTCCTGATGTTCATTTTACTAACTTTATTGCTATCATATTTAAAGATCATACCATTCATGGTGCTCACGACCTCTGTGTATAAGTACTGTGAAAAAATCCCACATTCCCAGGGAACATCATACTACCTATGCCCAGGCAGAAGAGGTCTTGGGTTTGCTATTCTAAAAGTTTCTGGGCAAGACTACCCCTGAAATCCTCATCATCAATGCTGGCTGGCTAGAAATCCAGCAGTTTCTAAGTACATTGCACCTCTGAAGCTGTATTCCAGTATGAATGCTTATAGGAAACAGCTCTCATCTGGTATGAGCAGTGGCATCAGCTCAACATTTTGTACAAGAGCTCCTTGGTAGTTTAGGTAATCGGGTTTATCTTGTTCAACCCGGTTCCAAACACCATTCTCAGCACAAGTGTTCCAAGTTCAAAGGAAATCTTAAAAGGAACTTTAAATAGTTTTAATAAAAAAAAAAACTATTTTACTAAGTTAAAAATAATTATGCTAATAAAACAGGTTAATTGTTTCTTTTTAACTTATTTTAAAGGAATTTTAAAAGGTAATTTTGTCTAGCTCATTATTATTTCAACAAAAACACTGTGACTTAGTTTTCCATTAGTGTAATTGTTAAAAACTCCTTTTGTCAAGGACACTCACATAAAACAGGTCCTTCCTCTCTCCAGGGAGGAAACTGTGAAGGTTGAAACCTGCTGCTGCTCCTCCCCACGCCACCTCTCAGTGACTCCAGAAGGATTCGAGCCTGAGGGAAATGAGAGAAAGAGGTCAAGTACAGAATACAAGAGCTGCAGGTTCTAAATCAGGTCATATGCATGAGCTCCCAGGTGGAATTAGGGAAGAATTTATGCATTCCCATTATTTTTTTCACAAGCTTAAGATGTCCGATGTCTAAAATTATTTATATCTAATAAGACATCTCCTGAAATTTTATCTGATTGGAAGGATTTTAAGGTTGCTGTTGTTTGTTTGTTTTTTAGGAAATACTAATCAGTTTGCTTTTCAAATTTAATACCAATACTTTTAATATAATTGCTTAAGTTCTAGATCAAATGCTTCTCTACTCATGAAATGGCTCTGTCACCAATCTGTGGGGGTTTCTTATTTGTAATGGACCTGATTAGACCTAAGAATGAAAACATATACATATACAAATAAAACACACACACATGAGGGGGGACCCCCAAAAAATGGAATTTATTTATAAAAAATTGTGCATTTATTCTTACATGTTTAAACTTCAGTCACCCTCAAAGCATACTCCCCATTTGATACAATACACTTATTGAGATGTTTTTTACACTGCTCAAAACAGTTTTTGAACTTGTTGATTTTGATGCCTTTTAGTGCTTCTGTCATTTTTTTGTTTCACCTCTTCCACATTGGCAAAATGTTCCCCTTTGAGGACTCTTTTCATCTGGGGAAACAAAAAAAATTCGCTCTGGGTGAGATTGGATGAATAGGGAGGATGGGGCAAGGGAGCCATGCCATTTTTTGGTTAAATACTGCTGAACACTCAGCACAGTGTGGGCAGGTGTGCTTGTAAATCGTCCATCATGAAATGGGCAAATGCATTGAAAGAGCCTTCAAAAAAATTCATTGAAGCTGAACGCAGCCTCTCACAGCAACCCCACCTGGTACACTGATACAGATGGGTTCCCAGAACACTCACTTCGTGGGGGAAGCCTGTATTACAAGAGGCCTGTCAGCCAAAAGGGAATTCCATTTTTTGGGAAGGGTCCCCCCTCATACATAGGGTATCACATATAAAGAAAGCAGGACATGCTTTCTGGAAATCTGGACAGTAAGTCTGAAGAGCCTTATCTACTTCATATAAAAGGTTTACTTCGGGAAGCTACAGAAGCTGTGTCTCAAAGAGACAGATGGTCTCCAGAGCAACAAAAACCAGAGTTCAGCAAGAGGTCTGAGTAAGAGGCCATCAGGAGAGAAAACAAAACAAAAAAAAAGATTTTTTTTTCTTTTGGTAATCCTCAACCAAGGATATGTTTACCAATTTTTTTTAGAGAGAAAGAGTGAGAAAAGGAGGTAATCAATCAGTTCCCTCCTGTACATGCCCTGATGGTACTGAACTCACAACCTAGGTATGTGCCCTGATTGGGAATCAAACCCACAACCTTTCAGTTTATGGGACAACACTCCACCCAACTAAGCCACCTGACCAGGGCCAAAACACCTAAGTTTTTATATACAAGAAAACAAACGGGCTCAGATTTGAACCCCAGACTGAAAGTCACAAGGGCAGCCTCTGCAATTGCGGGGCATGGTTTGCAATTCAGCTGCTTCTCAAACAGGCAACTTCGTGTAACAGACATCAGGGTGAAGAGCAGTGGGCATTTTTAAATTTAACAATGTTCAAAAGTTCTCCCTTGAAATAATGGGAAGTCTGCCTAGTAATAAGTAAACGTTTGACACACAACAAGGGACTTAGGAAGCCAAGATCCAAGTGTTGCTTTTCAGGGACAAATTTTCCTAAGCAGCTAGGAGCATGATCCAGAGGCACTAGATAGTTACCAGAAGGCTGGTGCGTGCCACCTGAAGCAGGCACGCAAGAACCACAATGCCGGGCCTATTATTGTATGGGTTTGAATACTGCTGAATATAAAAAATGAATCCACAATTTTGAACAGTTATGGATTAAACATGGGAAACAAAATGAGCATTGCCATAAAGGAGACAAAAGAGAATTTGACATACAGGGAAATAAGAGTAAAAGAAAAGTGAAAATCCATCTACAGGAAAGTCAGTCTCTGTTGGCACCTTACTTCTGGCCTAGACTGACATGGAGTAAACAAAGATGGATCGCTCTTGAGATGGAGTGAAGGCTGAAGAGTCTTCCTTTTCCTCCTCAAACTCACATATGTCTACACACTTAAGTCATACAAATAAATTAACCCTATCTGTGGTATAATCTTTATTTAGCAAGTATCACAGGAAAGTCACGTACAAATATGCAAAGGAAACGTGGAATCAACGGCATGTATGTCTCTCATGTCTTTTCTTGAATTCGATGCCACTTTTTACAGCTCTAGTAAAATGGAGACCAGATACTCCATCTCTGTCAGGGCTGGTCTCCCCATTTCTCCACAGACCTCCAGATTGGGGTGTGCATGCATAGCTTCTGCAAGACGTCTGTCACCAGGGGTTTTCCGTTCGCCTCCATCCTTCCTGAAATGCTCTTCTTTTGACTTCCATGACAATCTCTCCTAATTTTTCCAGTACTTCTTGTTCTCTACTTAGCCCTCAAATGCCAGTGTATTCTAGGATTCTGACCTTGGCACTATTGTCTTCTCACTCTATCATCCATTCCACGAGGTACAATGGTGAAGAGCCTAGAAACTAGAACCACTTTCCAGGGGCTTGCCGCTTTTTGGCTGTGTGTGTGAGATCTTGGGTATGTTATCTAACATCTGTGAGATTTCCTCATTTATAAAGTGGGACTAATAATAGTATCTACTTCATAGGGTAATAAAGAGGAAAAAATGTGTTCAGACACATGAAGTACCTGGCTCACAGCAGGTGCTCAGTAACTTTTAAGTGGTGCGGCCATGGCTTTCACTATCATTTGAATAACTCTCTTATTTAATTGACATTTAATTGATTAACTCTAACCCTCTGGCCCACACTTTTTTTTCTGAGCTCCAAGCTACTTAACCAACTGCCTTCTAAACATTCCCAATTGTACATAGGGTTCCTTAAATTCAACATTCGCTCACTAACTCATTTCTAACTCCTCACTCCTGCTCCAGACAAAACTGCTCTTTTTCTATTTTTTCTCCAAGATGAAGAACAGCATCATTCATCCAAGAGCCTAAACTTCTGAAATTTAATAAAGTCTCCTTCTCTTCTCTCAACTACCTTGACCCTAAACATGAAAACCTAACTGGACATCAGATTTTCTCAGTTTTGCTTCCTATCTTCTCTCCCGAATTACTGTGAGAACTCCCTCTTCTCCCTGTCTCTAGTCTGTTTCCTACCACAGCACCCTTTTTTCACGCTGCAGCCAGGGGTCAATCTTTTAAATATTTTTCCATTCACCTTCGGAATAAAATCCAAAATTTGTAGTGTGGTGTGTAAGGTACTCCATCGACTTGTCTCTCTCTATCCCTCCAATCTTGTCTTCCACCGTCTCTGGCTCCAGGACGCAAAACTTCTTACTCCATCCTTCTCCTTCATGCCTTTGTCAATACAACCCAGAATGACCTTCCCTCCATTTTGTGTCCAGGTAATTCCTGTTCTGTTATATCTCCACCCCCAGCAACATTATTCCAAATCAAACTTTAAAAACAAAAAAACACCAACAACTGAAGGATAGTTAACAGGTGCTACAATTTCAGTACAGTTTACTCAACACAGAGTGAAATTCCTTTTGTGCCTTTGTTTCTGAGACACAGAATATATTTCTCTTTTAGTTATTTTATTTTTTTATTTCCATTGGCTGGTAATGAGAGTTGGGATATATTTTCAACCAAAATGTTAATAACAAGGGACCTACATGGTAAGGAAAAGTTGGTGACAAAACACGAAAGAAGAGGTATTCAGCTATTTTCCTATCATATTAGCCATTTCTCCTCCATCTCCTTCTCCCCCTTTTTTTCTCTCCCTGGCTCTCTTTCTCTCTGTCCCTATTTCTCTGTCTCAGCCTCTCTGTCTATATCTGTCTCATACACATACATGCACTCATGTACACACACACATTTCTCTTAAGGTAAAAATCACTCTCTGTGTTCATTTTAAATCCCTCAGGCTTTATATTTTATTGCTCCAAGTCTGCCTCCCTGAGGTTCTTGTATAGACTCGTTATTTCCCTCAGTAAAGAAGCTGTTTAGTTCATCTACGCCTGGTTTGTAAGAGCCCAAGGGAGGTAGTTCTTGCAGCCCAGGCTTCCACTCCCCTCCGTGCAAGTCTTGGCTGGGGCAGCCAGCCTGTCAATCCCAGGCGAGAGACAAGGCAGACAAAGGCTCATTTGTAAGGAGCCTCCTTCCAGCGCCTCCTCTCTTCTCCCTCTGCCCAAACTCACCCAGTGAGTTGGAGCATTTAAAAAGATTCCTCTGCCAAGGAGACCAAAAGGAAAGAAGAAAAGGGTATGTAATTTTTTTCTTAAAAATCATTTTATGTCATTTATTCTACTCTGAACTATTGCTATACGTTAGAGCAGAAATGTATTTGTGTGTTGAGTTAGAAGAGAAAGACAGACAGAGAGAGACCCTCTAAAGAGATGATGTATATACTTAAAAAAATGCTCCTTTGGAAAAAGGAAAATAATCAGGTTAAGAGAATACAAAATGTACATTCCTTAACTGAGAAAGTCATTTAATCATAGTTCAAAAGAGGCAGCCCCCTCTCTGTTATTTCTAATTAATGCACATGTCCACTCTGAATTTGGTTCCACACAACAGGACCTCATTATTCCACCTCTCAGAACTATGTGAGGATGATGATGTATATAAGTTTTTTTTAATGTTGTAGCTATATCTCTATATTACCTACTCAAATGAACTGCAAGGCTTAAGAAAGCAAATATTTTTTGCTTTTTAAAAACCCTGATTCCTAAAAAGAAACTGGTATAAATGTGTGATACAAAGAGGGAATTCACTGAATTCATCCTTGGTGCCCTCCCCTCCCGCCCCTGCCATGGAACATAACAGTGTCTGTACTGCTAAGATAAAGGGAACCTTTTTCCCCTTTGGGGCTTATAAAAATTTCTCTTTAAAATTCCTTAACTTAGTTACACAGTCTATGGAAAGCTCTCCCAAATACCTGTCCTTTTCTCCATGATGATCTATTGCGGCCAGGAAAACAATTAGAATGATGCAAGACTAAATATTAATATCGTCTTCTAGCAGAGTCTCTGAGACCCCTGAGGGCAAATCACCTTCAGGGAGCAGGTGGGCTTCTGGTGCCCACCGGCGAATGTCTTTTGGGTATCTGGGCTGATCGTGTCTGCTTTAATGATGTTAGAAAGGCTTATCCACTTTCTAATACCACTTTGATTCCTCTCACGTACACTTTGAGAGGTTTTACTTCAGGACTCAGTCATTCTAACACAAACCTCCTCTATCACAGTTAAGAAGGAGAGAGAATTTTAAAATAACAGTGATTTTTATCCTCCAAGAAAAATGATGGAACACATCACAGGCTGGACAGCAATTTAAATCTCTTCCAACTATAATTTTGATATTTTAAATGTCAGGTTCTGGGCTGTAATTTTCATTTGCTTTTGCAGCTTTGCTTCTTTCTTGCTGTGTTTTGAAAGAAACCTGAAAATGGACTGCCCTTTCTGTCTAATTCATCAACTCTGTTTCATTCCACTTTTAAAAAAAATACCGGTTCCCAGAACTGACATCAGCTGTGTATATGAGCATTGCACCATAAATGTCTCAACACTTAAACTACACAGCCCTGTTAGTTTTGGCCATTAAATGGGATAATTTTTATTTTTATGTCTCCATTTAACTCCAATCATTCAAAAGCTTGCTGGTGCCAAACATCTTCACACAATCGAGATTTGCAATTCCCTATCTATATGATGGTGGCAATGACTTCTTATTTAATTGGAAACATTTTGCCTATAATTCTGTATTCTCTGCATTGCTCTTTTAAATATTATGTCATTGATATTATGCCAATCTATTCAATATTGGAACAGGAACTGTATCATACCTTAGGAATAATATTAATTACATGAAATCGAGTCCAAAAAAACAGTAGATGAATAAATATTTGAGGATCTCTTGCTTATTCATTCAGATATTCAGCTTCTAGCTTTGTTTTCTTTTGTAATTTGGATGTACTCCAGTAGGAATTTTAAGTGCATGTACTTCAACTGAAAGAGAAAAAATAGAGCAATTTGCTTCAAATTTGCCAAAGTCATTTCATCTTGTTGGAACTTGAAAATATATGGTCTTGATGGATTGCCAAGGATTGAAATTGGTGTTTTCTAATGAAAAAAAACAAAAACAAAACAAAACTGGTGCATCACAGAAACATACTGATTCAGACATTATTCCACTTGCTAAATAAGAGTTAAAGCTTTTCATCTGCACTTAAGTAAAGGAAGAAGAGAAGACTTTAGTTCAAACATGTAATTTCTAAAGTGTTAAAAAAAAACTACCAATAAGTGCTTGCCAGATGTGGAACTTTCCATCATAGTATGTGACTGAGGCTGTGACAGAAACACTATTTTATATTTTGGCATGAACACAGTCAGAAGAGGTGTGTGGTATGGCAGCATACCCTCTTACTTTCTGCAATTTATTTTTCATTCCTTCAGTGAATGTTTTTGGAATACTTACTGTGAGCCTAGCATTGAAGCGGGCACTCTGAAAGAGGTGAAAAAAAAAAGAAGAAGAAGAAGAAGTTACAGTCCTTGCCTCTGTGATGCTGGCATCTTCCAGTCTTCTGAATGTTGGCTCGCCCTGGGCCTCAGGCCTTTGCCGCTTCTTCTCTGAATCTGTACACACTACCTTGATAGTCCCATAGCTATAAATGCTACCAGTAAATATCCTGATGACTCATGGTCACCTGCCTATCAACATCTTTACTTGGATGTCTAGTAGACATCTCAAACTTAACTGGTCCAAAATTTCACTCTTGCATTCCCTCCCAGTTGACTCCATCCAATTCTTTCTCAGCTCAATACATGTTAGTAGCATTCAGCTCAAAAACCTAAGAGTCATCCTTGATTCTTTCCCTCTTGCATCATGTCTTCCACCAACTTTCACCAATAGCCTCTTTTCTTCTATCTCCAATCTTTCCCACCATAACACATCTTCATAAAGTTAAAAAAATTTTTTTTAAAGATATAGATCACGTTACTATTCTATCAAAATCTTCCAACGGTTTCCCAATATACTCAATAAAATCAAAATCCCTTACCATGTCCTAAAAGGTCTTCTTTGATCTTTCCAGATCTTCCTTCCTAGTTCTAGGTAAATTCAGTAAATGACCAGTTCACTAAATGGACAAATGGTTTTTGGTGAATTTCCCACCTTCAACTGTAGCCATGTTCTCCATATGGATAACTGGCTTGTGAAAAATGCTGACATTGACAAGGCATTATTTAGTCAAATTCACAGTTCTTATAGGTACAGATCATACACAAGTACTATGGAATGGAGAGCAGGGAATGGCACAGGTTGGATCAGGGAAGCATTCTTAGGAGAAATGAATTTCGGGTTTGTCCTTAATGGATTGTTTGGTCAGAAATTAATGTAAAGGGAAGAGGTTAGATGGAGCACTAAGGAAAGGCACATGCATAGGATTGAAGAGATGAGAGGCCCAACTGCCTTCTAGCTCTGCAATAATGAATGATTTGTGTGGAGGAGAAGTGGAAGGAAGACCTGAGGATCAGCCCTAAGAAGGTTATAGTCTTTTAGAAAATATGAAACCATTGCAGAGTCCTGCTCAGGATTAAAAATCTGTTTTCAGAGAAGCATTCATTACTATAATATGAGCCAACCATTATATTAGCCATCAGGTACGTGGTGGTTAAAAAACAAAATGACTGCCCTTGTGAAGCTTTCTGTCGAATGGGAATCATAGATATAAAATGAATAAACTTACAAATATATAATTCAAATGATGATAAATATCAGCAGGGAAAAGAAGAGGATACTATGAAAGAGTCAAGTTAAACTACTTCAGACTGGATGGTCAAGAAAGGCCTTTAAAGAAATGACATTTAAACTGAAATCTGAAAGTCAAGTAAAAAGCATTTCTCACAAAGAGGGCAGCATATAGAAAGATCCTAGTGAGGGAAGACAGACTTCCTTTTAATTATAAGGAAATAAATACTCCATACATCTTTATTGCTATGTTTTTTAAATGGGTGACATGGGTTATTTTCTAACAAAATATAATTATTAACTCAGGAGGTAGAAACTATGTAGTATTTTGGGTATATTTATACTAAAAATTATTCATTGTTTATCTGAAATTCAAATTTAATTAGGTACCCAATATCTTATATGGCACCTTACATTTCAACAATATTAAATATGGTGATCCACATATATCAGAGACACGTGACTATAAAAATGGTCAGGGAGAGCTAGGATATGATTTTAATCTGTCTACTTTTATGTAGCAGAGTGTAATGGAGACACTGAGGAATAAATCTCAGTAAATACCAATCTTTGAGATGAGTTTGTCCAAACATGCCTCGGCCATCCAAACACTTACCTTCCCCTGTTATGAGCTTGAACTTCCTTATCAGTCTCCTTCACTTGTTTATAACCTCTTTATCTGATTTATCTTCCACCCAGTCTGTAGAGTTTCCCAGCATCCTGCCCCTGGACATCTCAGTTTCTCCTTCTCAACTCCCTCAAAAAGAGCACTGTAAAATGTTAACAATCCTCTCAACACTGTAACTCTAGTTGAATTTTATTCTATCTCTGCTTTTCTGTATTTTCCATGTTTTACACTGAGTGTTATTACTTTTTTGGAAAATGAATGTTTCTCATTCAGTATTTCTTTGTAGAGCCGAAGCATTTAATTTTTAACAAATACTCTAAGTGATTCTTATTGCAGGTGGTCTTTAAACTACACTTTGAGAAACACAAAGAACAGAAAAGATGAGCTTTCTATCAACGAGAATGCTAAGAAGTTTATGTTCAGGCAAGTTAGAACTTTAAAAAAATACAATGAACACTGACACTTTGGATTTTTCTTCTACCCCAGGACCAAAAGCCAAAATGAAATTTATAGTATTTGTTGTCACCATTGGGCTAACTCTGCTGCTAGGAGTCCAAACCATGCCTGCAAATCGTCTTTCTTGCTACAGAAAGATACTAAAAGATCGCAACTGTCACAGTCTTCCAGAAGGAGTAGCTGAGCTGACAAAGATTGATGTAAACGTCCACGATCATTTCTGGGATGGAAAGGGATGTGAGATGATCTGTTACTGCAACTTCAGCGAATTGCTCTGCTGCCCAAAGTAAGGAAATGTAATCATAGAACATATTGCTATGAAACATGTATAATGATTCTTTTTTGACACCTTTATAATGGTTTGCTGAAAATAATCCTCCCTTTTAGTAAAATCCTACTCAAATTTCAGCTATTTTCTAGAATCATCACTATTGTATGATATGTGGAACAGAATGTTTTCATTTAGAAACAGAATTTAGCAGATTTTAATAAAACAAAATGAAATCCAGAAAATTAATAATACTCCAATCTATTAAAATCTAAATTCCCTGTCAGATTTTTAGCACCAAAAAATCTACCAGCAGCAGCAGTCAACTTCAAGGTTGATATTTTAAACCAAATTGAAAACTAATAAAAGGCTTTAGGTACAAGATTTTGTGGAATAAGATCAAGTAACTAACTGGACAGGAAAGTTTGGTAATCATCAAAGGAAAAATTTCTAGTTCTATGTATGAGTTAACTAGGAATAAACTAAATAAAAGTTTTCCACTGACTTAGAAAGTTGATACATTTTAAGTATAATATAGTAGAAAAGTCAATAAATATTTCTAGCTCTTGATTTTAAAATCGTCTTCCCTTGGTGACTGAGAAATCTTTCAAAAACTGTGATCTTGGCTATTTCATACTTAAGCTTCTTGAAATTACTTTTAACATGTCCTCATATTTTCATTTTTCTCAGAAACTTGTAAGACAGAAAGGACAGGTATAACCCATCTTATCAAGGAAAAGGTATAGAGAGCTAAAATGACTGGCACCATCCCCCATAACAAGCTAATATCAGTGCTAACACTAGAACCCAGGTCTTCTGATTGGGACCAGATTTTTTTTCTATCAAGCCAGTTGGTTCTTAATGTGTGGTTCCCAAACTGCCCGTTTCACTATCACCTGAGTTCTAGTTAAAAATGCACATCCATCCTCGGACCCCAGATGACACCTACTAAATCAGGAACATTGGAGGTGAGGCATAGCAGTTACAACTTAACAATGTTTCTAGATGATTCCGATGCATGATAAAGTTTCAGAATCACTTTACTAAATGATGATATCAAGAACTTGACTTAACTGATTCCACAAAATGACAATTTTTCCCAGGCTACATGAGTGAAATATCATCTAATATTAAAATACCATGTTTGCCTTTTTGTCAAACTTGAATCTAATTTACAGAAATGTACTTGTATTTATTTCCTGACATGATTTTGTGATTATTTGTGTTAATGGATGAGAATAGAGGTATAGATATACAAAAGTAATTTCTACCTGATATTGGGTTACCCTTTTCCAAGTAGCAACAAATTTACTTTGCTAAGTATATTTCCTTTTTTTCCCCTGTAAACACAAATTTTAATGTCACCCTATTTTTATTTTATTGAGATATAATTGACATATAGTGTTGTATAATTTTAAGGTATATGGCATAATGGCTTGACAGATATATATTGAAAAATGATTAACATAATAAGTTTAGTGATAGTTAATATCCATTACCTTCTATAGTTACCAAAAATATTTTATTTTTCCTTGTAATGAGAACTTTTAGAATTTACTCTCATAGCAAATTTTCAATATACTATACACCAGTGCTTACAGTAGTTATCATGTTGTAGATTATATACTAAGTATATTTCTAGTGACCCATAATCATACTACCTTGTACCTATATAGAATTTTATCTTATTCCATGCATTTTTATACATTACCTTATATGACCTGTCCAACAAGAGTAGAGTAGCTTAATATGTCTCCCTATAAAAGCTAGAAATTTATTGACTTTATAAGAAATCCTTAATCTTCTGTATCTTCCCTATAGATTTAAACCTCATGATCCCTCCCACTCATATCAGAGGAATGCATTTTTTTGATCTGATTATAAGGTTTTGAAATCACCTAATCTTTCCTTTTCTTTATAAAGAAATGACAGCATAATATCAATGGTAAATGGAAGAAAAGTAGAACTGATTACCTTCCTGGTCTTGTTGATCCTGCAGCAAGTTCGCCCACTCATTTTCTTTGTACTTTATTCACCTAAAAGAAATAGTCGCATCTGAAATCCTGGAAATCACTTTTTTACCCCAGAAAAGACTAATATATACCTTAGCTTTTAGATAGATTTAACTGATGTTCTATTTTGTTTCAGAGATATCTTCTTTGGACCAAAGATCTCTTTTGTGATTCCTTGCAACAATCACTGAGAATCTTCATGTATTCTGGAGAGCACTGTCACCAATTTCCCAGAAACTGCGCTATATCAGTGTAACTGCATTTCTAGTTTCTATCCAGTGTAATAAAGCACAGATTCTATAAATTCTTACTTGTCTAAGACAAGTAAACTTGTGTTAAATAAGTAGTAATAAAAATTAAGTCAATTTAATTTTTCTCTGTGGACATTGTTGGCATTGGTTAAAAATATTGGCTAGAACATTTTCATCTATGAGGTGTTAACTACATCAATAAAAGAATCTGTCCCCCAGGTGAACAGCCATAATCCTGGCTCAAAGATTGAGAAATTTCAGTTCTTACTTGACAGTTATTGACCATCTAATACTTAATGGAAAGAATCATATATAAATTGAGATTCTTAGAAGGGAAACTAGGTTTCTAGTAAGAGGGGAAAAGGAAGGCAATATTTGAGTATATGTTATGCATGCCAATTATATTTTAAGTACATTTTCATTTTACTCTTAAAATAGCAACAAGAAAAACCTTCCAGTATTCTTATGCTCATTTTTTAGATGCTTAGTCGTTTATGATATTTGTTAAAAATCAAAACAAGAATTTGAACAGAGACCTAATTCCAAAGCCCATACACTGCATACATACACAATAGCTGTCTCCTTAAAACTCTGATGCGTACCCCCAATATAACAATTTTTCTTGAAAATAGCACATATTAAGAAACACATGTAATGGGTGAGAATTAAAAAGTCAAAAGAATTTTAAAAGTAAATAAAACCGATGCCTTCAAAAATATTTTCTGTTAGAGGTAGCTTTGGACTATGCCTCCGTGTCTTAGGAGGGATGCATTGACTAGTGGCCTTCGGAGGTGACGTCCAAAAGTCCTTCATGCAATAAAACTTCATTAAATGCTTGCGAAGTGCCAGCCATTACTAAGATTTGGAAGTATGGTAATAAGATGGACTTGCCTCTTGAAAATTGTATTTTAACAAAAGTGTAATATTTACAAATTATTTATAAATGTGAAGCCTGCTACAGAGGAGTAAGGTGCTATACAAAGTATTGCTGTGTGGAAAAGTTTGAGAAGCACGTCCTGTAGTAAACTTAGGAGATAACATTTTGTGAATAAAAGTGTAATAAATATTTCCATTATTTAATGGAAATAGATTCTTGGAGGTCTCTTATCTGTTTCCGAGGACCACACCCAGATTCGTTCAATAAGTGTTACTGTGCTGGGCCAAACAATTTTGAGGTAGTCAGAATTCAGTTCCTCTTAAAACCTGCACAAACGTAAGTCACAATGTTGTCAGGTAATGTGACCTCCTACAAAAATGCATGAAAGTGGAATTGTTTTTAAACATCAAATTTGTTGTTTTATCACTATTAGATGATTGATTTGGCTTTTTTTCTTCAATGAATTGACTGGTATTAAAATTGAACTAACTCAATAAAGTGTCTTATATCCTTCCTGGAATGGTGCATAGAACACGTAAATAAAGAAAAATCATCAGTAAACCAGTTTCATTTTCTACTTGGTATAATTTCTCTTTAAGGGAGAAAAAAATGTGGTAGAGATTCAGTATCTAAGCATGAGGGCATACATGAGGCAACAATGGCATTTGAATAAGTGTTCCCTTATTATTGCAATAAAAACCTAATGAAAAATTTATTTTTGAAAAAATCTAAATATTTAATAAATGGAATTTTATAATTATTCTTCATCATATTCTTTTTTGGAAATAACTTTGTAATACAAATTTCAATTACATTCTTTTAGAAGTGGATTTATTATAGAACCACACATTCTCCTTTATACTACTAAATAGTAGTATAATCTAAACGCATGAATGTTCCCACAACTTACCTTATTCAACTTTTTCCGACTAGGTGAATATACTTTTAAAAGCAAACATTTCATTCATTCATATTAATGAGTAGATCCTTTATTTTTTCAATAACTTTTAGCTACATGAAAAGACACCTAAGCTTTTATAAAAATTTACTCTTGTTCTAAATAGTCTTACAACTAAATGAGGTAGTTACTATCATGATCCCTGTTCTATGGCCAAAGTGCTAAGGTTTAGAGAGATTAAGTAGCTTGTTTAAGGTTACATTATCAGGACAGTAGAGTCATATTTTAAAAATATGGTCAGTCTTCCTCTAGCATCTAGAGTCTTAACCACTACCTTATTTAATAACATCATCTAATCTATTTTCTTTTTAGGAAAGCAAACCTTTACTTGTATGGGAGACATAATTTTACATTTCAGATAGCTCATATACGCTAAATGCTTACTGAATAACAATTTCTGTATTTTTTTTCTTTGATTTTCTTTATCCTTATTCTTACTGTAAATCCCACGGTGCTGAGCACAAAGTGGTCAGTAATACTAATAGCTCATCTCTTCTTGGTAACATTTCTTTTCCTCATCATAACCCATAGGGATTCCTTGAATATTTTAGTTTGTTAGGATCAGGTACTAATTCTACAGGATTGTTAGATGATTATAAGCAACATGGATAACGAAAACAATGAGCAACAACTATTGGAGGAAGGGAAGGACAGATAAGAATATTCACAGATCACTTTGCAACTTTAAATTCCTTATAATTGCCCACAGGCATATATTAGTTCTTTCTGTAACAAATAATTTTTGCAAAATATTATGGAATGTACTTTTAAAATATAAAGAATCCTATCGGTAAAGCACTACAGGCTTTAAAATAATTTTCTCAAAAGGGAAAAATATCAAATTCGAATATTTATAAATCATCTTTCATTAACAGCTTAAGCCTAAACTTCTCCCAAAGACTTGAAGAGAAACTGATATTAGAAAATAATAGTAAACTGACACTGAATTAGCTTTCTCAGTTTACTTCTAAAGAATGGTATCATCATGTGCTCATCTCTGTAGAGTGGTATATCTAGAGAGAAATGTGTGGCATATACATAGCCAACATATTGTAAAAATTCTACAAATAAAAATAGTAAATTTTCAACAAAAAAGAATATATGTAATCTATATTTGCAGAGGTTTAGAAGTCAAAAATTAAGTCTACTGGGTATTATGGATAAAAAACTGACTTGGTATGTTAAGTGTTCATAAAAGGGAATACACAACACTTAGATATATTCATATACATGATAATACAATCACAATTAATATAGCTATTATTTGAGGACTATAGTTGATCATGCAAATTATTAATGCAACTAGGACATGATACATATTAAATTAAAGCTTATCGTGTCAACTTTCAGCTACAAAGAAATATAAGAAATTTGTCCTGACTGGTGTTGCTCAGTTGGTTGGGTGCTGTCCTGCAAAGCGAAAGGTCCTCTGTCAGGGTACATGCCTGGGTTGCGGGTTCAGTCCAGGACGGGGCGTGTATAAGAAGCAACCAATTAATGTATCTCTCACATTGATACTTCTCTCCCTCGCTCTTTTTCCCTCCCTTCCCATCTAATAATAAAGTTTTTTAAAAATATAAGAAATTCCATAACCTCAAAGGAGTAAATTCTATAGCACAAATATTGACAGACCTGAAGAGAGAAATACAGTTCTACACTAACAGTTGGAGATCTCAATTCTTCCCCTTAAATAATAGAAATATATCTAGACAGAAGATTAAAAAGGAAATAAAGGACTTCAACATTATAAAATACTTAGACCTAACAGATATGGACAGAACATTCCACCTAATAAAAGCAAAATACAGTCTTCTTATATGCGCATGAAGCATTCTTTGAATTAGTCATAAAACAATTCTTATAGTTTTACATCAAACAATTTTTTATAAGTAGAAAGAGTATACTTTAAAATAAAAAGATTCTGTCACTAATCACCAGAGAAATGTAAATTAAAACCACGAGATACCACCTCAACTGGTCAGAATGGCTATCATCAATAAATCAACAAACAACACGTGCTGGTGAGGATGTGGAGAAAGGGGAACCCTTTTGCACTGCTGGTGGGAATACAGACTGGTGCAGCCACTGTGGAAGGCTCTATGGAGTTATCTCAAAAAATTAAAAGTGGAACTGCCTTGTAACCCAGAGATTCCATTTCTGGGAATTTATCCAAAGAAACCCGAAACACTAATTCAAAGGACTATAAACACATCTATATTCATAGCAATGCTATTTACAATAGCCAAGATTTGCAAGCAGCCGAAGTGTCCATCAGTTTATGAATGGAAAAACAACTATGGTACATTTATACAATGGAATACTACTTTGCCGTAAAAAAGAAAATTTTACCTTTTGCAACAGCATGGATAGACCTGGAAAATATCATGCTCTGTGAAATAAGCCAGTCAAAGAAAGACAAATACCATATGATTTCACTCATATGTATAATCTAATGAACAAACTGAACCAACAGGCAAAATAGAGAGACTCATACACAGCAGGCTGACAGCTTGGGGGTGGGGCTAGGGAGTGGAAGGATTGAGCAAAAAGAAAAAAAAGGACTCGTGGATATGGACAACAGTGTGGTGATTATGGGGGTGGAGGGAGGGGGGATATGGAAGTGGAAGAGGTTATAAGGGGGACAATTGATAAGGGAAAAATACAATAAAAATGAAAAAAAGTATAGTAAATATGTAAACCAGTAACATACAAGGTGGGGCAAAAGTATATTTACAGTATAAAAATGATACAATAATTAATAAATAATAATACAAGAATAAACTCAAGGTTTTACATACAACTGTAAACCTACTTTTGCCTCACCTTGTAGTTGTTTATGATTGTTATCAAGTACATGCACTACACATAATTGTATGTTATTTTTTTAGTGAGTGGCAGCACAGTAAGCTTGTTTACACCAGCATCACCACGGACACGTGAGGAATGCATTGCACTATGACATTACTACAGTTATGTCACCAGGCAATAGGAATTTTCAGCTCCATTATAATCTTATGGGACCACTGTGGTATATGGGACCAAAATATCATTATGTGGGACATGACTGTAACTAAAATTAAAACTAAAAGCACAGACAGTAGTACCTACCTTGCAGAAATTAAAATTATTATAAGAGAATGCTATGAACAACTGACAACAAATTAGATAATTTAGGTTAAAGGAACAAATTCCTGGAAACACACAAATTACCTAAGTTAACTGAAGAAGAAAAAGAAAATCTCAAAAGTCCTGTAACAAGAAAGGAGATTAAATCAGTAATCAAAATCTTCCATCAAAGAAATATCCTGGACCAGAGGGCTTCATTACTGAATTCAATTAAACATTTAAACATAAATTAACATCGATCCTATTTAAATTTTTTCCAAAAATAGGAAAAAAGGAAACACTTCCTAATACATTCTACGAAGTCAGCAGTACCCTAATACAAGGGTCGGACATACTACGAGAAACTTCCAACTTAATATACCTTAAAAATATAGATGCAAAACTCTTCAACAAAATACTAACCAACCAAACTCAACAGCACATTAAAAAGATTATACATCATGACCAAGTGAGATTAATCCCAGGAATGCAAGGGTGGCTCAACATAAAATCATTTGATATAATACACCACATTAATAGAACAAAAGGGGAAAGAAGCAGCACATGGTCATCTCAATAGTTGCAGAAAAAGTATTTGACAAAATTTGATACCCTTTCATGAAAAAAAACACTCAGCAAATGAGTAGAAGGGAACTTCTTTAACACGATAAAGAGCATTTATGAAAAATCTACAACTACCATTATATGCAATAGTGAAAGACTGACAGCTCTCCTCCTTAAAAAAAAGAGCAAGGTAAGAATGGATGCTTTCTATTCCACATTGTACTGAAAGTCCTAGCCAGAGCAATTTGGCCCCCAAAATAAATAAATAAAAGTTGTCCAAATAGGAAGAGTAATAAAATTGTCTCTAGAGATAACATGATTCTACAGATAGAAAATCTCATAGAATATACAAAAGTACTACCAGAGCTAATCAACAAATTCAGCATGGTTGTCGTGTCAACATACAACAATCAGTTGCGTTTCTCTACACTAGTATGAACAATTCAAAAAAGAATCTAAGAAAACAATTCCATTCACATTAGTATAAATATATATATATATATATATATATATATATATATATATATATATCAGGAATGAATTTAACCAAGGAAGATTTATACACTGGAAACTATAAAACATTGCAGAAAATTAAAGAAGACCTAAGTAAATGAAAAGACATCCCATGTTCATAAATTAGAATACTTAATATTGTTAATATGGCACTCTTAAAGTGATCTACAGATTCAATACAATCCTCATCAAAATTCTAATGGGTTTTTTTTGGCAGAAGTGGAAAAACTAATACTCAAATTCATATGGAACTGCAAGGGGGCCCAAATAACCTAAACAATATTGAAAAAGAAAAAACAAAACAAAACAAGTAGGATGATTCACACTGGTTTCAAAACTTATTACAAGGCTAATGGAGTCAAAAGAGTACAGTACTGGCAGTAGAAATATAGACCAAAGAAACAAGAAGAGAACCTGAAATAAACCCAAACATCTATGGCAAATAGATTTTTGACAAAGGTGCCAAAACATACTCTCAACAAATGGTGCTGGAAGAATTAAATAACCATGTGCAAAAGAATGAAGTTGGACCTCTAACTCACTTCATACATAAAAATTGACTCAAAATGGGTCAATGACTTTACTTGAAGGGCTAAAAATGATAAAATTCCTAGAAAAAAAAAGTTAATTTTTATCACCTCAGATTCGGCAATGAATTCTTAGATCTGATACTAAAAGTATGGGGAAAAAAATGGAACTACACAAAAACTAAAAACTCCTGTGCATCAAAGATCACTATCAAGATTGTGAAAAGGCAATCTACAGAATGGTGTATTTGTAATTGTATATTGCAAAAATCCAGAATAGTATCCAGGATAAAGAACTCCTACAACTCAACAACAAAAAAATAACGCAATTAAAAAATGAACAAAGGACTTGAATAGACGTTTCTCCAAAGATGATATACAAGTTGCCAACAAGCATATAAAAAGATATTCAACAATGGTCATTGAGGAAATGTAAATCAAAACCACAGTGCGATAACTTTTCACATCCAGGATGGCTTTACTTTTATGAAAAGGAGATATAAGGATTGGCAATTTGGGAATATAGCAACTCTTATACATTGCTGGTGGTAATACAAAATGGTATGGTCACTATGGAAAAGTCTAAAGGTTTCTCAAAACATTAAATGTAGAATTACCATGTGATTCCATAATTCTACTCCCAGGTATATATCCCAGAGAAATGAAAATATGCACATACAAGAACTTATACACTAATGTTTATAGCAGCATTATTCACTATAGGCAAAGGTGAAAACCCAAATATCCATCAATAAATGAATAATAAATTGTGGTATGTATCACACTATGCCAAGTAAAAAAACAACACAAAAAACAAACAAAAGAAACCTAGACAAAAAAATGACATAGATAGTTGACTCTTGAACACCATGCATTTGAATTGGGTGGATCTGTTTATACAGATTTTTTTGATATAATCTATAAATGCATTTTCTCTTATGATTTTCTTAACATTTTTCCTCTAGCTTACTTTATTGTAAGAATACAGTGTGTAACACATATAACATACGTGTTAATCAACTATGTTACCAGTATAGTTTCTGGTCAACAGTAGGTTATTAGTAGGTATTTGGAGAGTCAGAAGTTCTATGTGGAGTTTTGACTGTGAGGAGGGTTGGTTCCCCTAACCTCTGTGTTGTTCAAGAGTCAAATGCATTTCGAGGCTATTCGCTACATAAACATCCTTATAAAGATAGTCCACAATATCACCACATTCTATACTTCAAAAATGATTAATTGTATATTATATAGATTTCACTTCAATTAAAAAGGCCTTATGTAAAAATAATAGAGCTTGTTTTCTTAAAAAATATCAGGTATTCAGTTTTAGCTATTTCCTAAATTGTTTAGTAAAAGGTAGTTACTGAACACTGGACTCATTTCTTGAGCCTGTGCTATTCTTTTCTTTCTCCTATCCCAAAGGCAGTTTTTCTTCTGATGCTCTAACAGTTAAAAGTAACCTCTACCCTTATAATGTTTCCACTGAATTTTTGTTTTGATACAAGTAAACAGATTTACAGTGAATTCGCAATTTTTTAAACCCAATAACAAAGATTTAAAAATTTTATATAAAGTTGACTTGTATATTACACCTTCCTGAGTTCCTCAGTTTTGATGAGGTTCTTAAGTTCTCAGTTTTTCATGTTTTAAATTGCTCTAACAAGAATTTAATTTCATTTGATAACACCCAGGACTCTTATTCATTCTTTATACTACATTTTAGGCAAATAATTAGCTATGTAAAACTAACATTGCTAGTCCAAGATAATAGTCATAAACAGATACTTTAATGTAAGCAAATAATTTCAAGCTTTTTTTCACAAGAATGGAGTGTTTTTAATAGGAAAAATTAAGCCTAGTAGTAGTTTTATTAAGACATTAAGTCTTTGTAGGTTTAGGGAAAAATACAAAATTTGGAATACTTCATTCAAATAAACCACCATATGTTCATGCTATGTGATTTTTTTCATACAGCTAAGAAAAAAAGTTCTCACAGAGATTTCTGGGATGCTGGATATGAGACAATTCTGTTAACACCAATTATCACAGCCTCTGCTCATCAATAAAGAAACAAGTAAATCTTTCAATGGTCACAGCAATAACAAAGCCCAGTGGCTTTTTCACCATGTTTTCCAGCTGTTAATACTTTGAGAACACTTAAAAGTAGACTCACCTTCTAATGGAACAGTACTTTAAATTCAGGTATATCAGTGGTTTTTAACCAGGGGTGACTTTGCCCCACAAGGTGTTTGGCAGTATGTTGACAGATATTTTTGATTGTAAATCTTCAGGGTGCTACTGGTACTAGTGTGTGGACTCCAATGACACTGCTAAATCCGTAACACACAGGAAAGTCTCCCACAATAAGGAATTATCAGCCCCAAATGTCAACTCTGAGAATCCCTGAGCTACAGTACTGGTGTTATCCATTTCCAGCCTAAAATCTGCAGCAGAGTCTCAGAATGCTGCCCTGAAGCTGTTTTCATGTACAAGATGTAAATCTGATTTGTAATTATAAGAACTTGGGTAAGCAATACAGTATCAGGAAAAGCAGGGGTTAAAAATATTCAGTAGAAAACTGACAAGAGAATGAACTGTAAAAGGAAATAAAATATAAATCAAGCCACAGCTATGTATAACCAAAATTTAAAGATCTTGTTAAACTTTTAGATATCTAACTTATTAGTTTTAATTTTCAATGTAAACAGTACAGGACATGACTGAAAATTAAGGGGTACTGCAGAGGTTCTTTCTATATTCATGTCATAGAAGTACCTTATATGTTAAGACAAAATTTAAAGAAATCAGCTATAACTAATTCTATGTTCTTATCTGAACTTTCGGCACTGTGCTTACCTTTGCAGGCACATTAAGTCTTCTTTGGAAGGAGGTAGGCATTGAATTAAACTATTTTTTCTTCCTGCTACTTCAAGAAATAATCTTTTTAAGAAAAGGAAATATAGTTGCTTCCTAATTGAACTCTATTTGTAAACTCGTTAGCACTAAAATGCACTTTATGAAATAACGTTATTTAGGATATCCTTAATTCCAAATAAGGTCATCGCAGAGAAAGCAAATGTACTACACTTGTTACTTCTCTTTAATCTGTTAATTTCTTGGAATTAAAAAAGTGGGGGGGGGAGGCAGGGGGTAACAAAATGATCTTTATATTAAAATCTCAATTAATACAGGTCCCTGAAAGTCAGTTTAAAATAAAAATCAAGTTTCACAAAATAAATACACTGAAGCAACTATAATAGTAATAACCTTTATTTAAAATATTTGTTAATCTAGGAAAGCTCATTTTACATGAGTTTCCAACTAATTATTTGAGTCAGAAACAAAGAAAATAAAACCAGAGAAAATCCTCTGTAGAAAAAATACACAGGAACATTTATTTCTACATGTGAAAAACAGTAAACAGTCTTAACATCTGAACATCCAAGTCTTAGTCTCAATTCCATCTCTCCTAGTGAACACCACTATCAACCTTGAGATCTGATTTGTTCTTGTCATTCTTCACTGAGTAGATGAAATATGTTAAGGTGTCTTTTTCATTCACTGGAATAGACCTAAAGTGGCAACCAACTATCTATAAAGAAAAAAAAATTGAGGAAATTAAATTATAGATATTAACAGATTTCATAAACTAGGTAAAAAACACTTTCATCAAAAGAAAAAAGTGCTATGTGATAAGAGCTATTTATTTTTAAAAATAAATAGTATTCAACAAAATGCCAACAGGGTGAAAATCACATAAGAATAAGATGTTATGAGCAAGAGACAGTATGATTTCAAAGGACCCTTCAGCCCACTCAATAAAATATACATTAATTAGAATGTGTATTTCTTTTTATTTACTTTAAATTTTATAACTGGAATCTAGGTTAGGAAGTAATCTTTTACTTTTATTATTTTTTTGCTGCAATATATATTTTTTAATCAACAGTAATACACCATAAATTCTTATTTTGACATTCACCAAAATAGTCACCTAGAAAACCTGCTTTTTGTGACAAAGTGCAGAAAGCTTGGCCACATTTAAATTACTGAGAGCTAGAGAGAAATACTATTGCAAACCATAACACACATTACATCCATAAAAATTTTCCTAGTCCTTACTATAATTATTGCACAGTGCAATTGTTACATGGCAAACTAGTGTAGCATAGAAATAAAGGCAAAAACTAACTAACCAAACAATAAAAGCCACAAGTATAAATTATCAAACAGTTAACAGTTCATACTTAGTAATCAAATTTATCATTGGGTTTGTTAAATCCTCCTACACCTTGCAGTATATGATTTAACTTTTACTTAATACAAACCAAGTTTAAAAGTAGTAGTAGAGATTTTTAAAAATGAAAAGGTTTTACTACTATAGTAACATACTTAAACACCCTGAAGACAAAACTAAATATCAGGGTATTTGATAAAAATATTAAAGTAGTATACAAATATGCATACTTGAAATTCATGCAGTGTGTTATTTAAGAAAGCATTAAAACTAAAGAAAACTGGCAAAACTAGCTTTAAGGAAGGTATAAATCCAGATTCACTCTTAACTAGGTCTAATCATGGGTTTTTTAGGTTTAAAAATAAAAAAATGTTAAAATCCTGTTAAGCCCAAAGCATATTGGTAATTTTTCACTTTTAATGTCAATGAAATAAAACAGAATGTAAGGGTCCACATCTATCATGTAATGGTTTAGACCCTACTCATGGAAAAATGGTAAATAGGAAGTCAAAAGTTTGGTACTATAGAAATGAACCATGAAATATCTTAGAAATATGTTTGCTACAACTTATATTCATCAGCAATATTCTTTTAAAAAATTTTTACTTATTGATTTTAGAGAGAGAGAGGAATGGAGAGAGAGACAAACACTGATTTGTTGTTGCACTTATTTATGCATTCACTGGTTGATTCTTGTATGTGCCCTTACCAGGGATCAAACCCACGACCTTGGCATATCTGGACCATGCTCCAACCAACTGAGCTACCTGGCCAAGGCTGGCAATATTCTTCATTAAGGTTTCTTGAAAATTTTTTTTCTGAATAAAAATTATAAATGGAAAATGAGAGGCGAAAAAGGAATGTTCACTTAAGAATGTTTACCTGCTTCTTTGCCTTTTCACTAATCTAACATGTATACTGCAACTGCCAATAGAAGCACGGGTGACTAAACTGGGATGCTCAGAGGTATATCTAGATTCTAGAAGATAAATTTTAAAGAAAGGTGATCCAAATGATAAATTAAGAGACTTAAGGAGGGTCGTTATCCAACTCTGAAATCACTTATAAATATCTGTATTTCTAACTAAATACACTATAATACTCATGGTTATTTGGATTATGGCTATTTCTCATTGCTAAATGAGAAAATAGCTCTAGGATTAATATAATTTTTTAGATCAGATTATCAAAAACTTCAGGTTTGGTTTACGCATTTAAAGAATATGTACATTTAAAATACTCATTTATTTGATTCTCATTTGTTCCAAAACAGAGTACTTACACTCAACTAGTATCTATATATATTTTGATATAGTTTCATCGTGGTAGATGACATGTATGTTTATGTTATAGTAATGTGCTATACAACCCAAAAAGACTAGGTCTTTTAAGTCAGATTTAAAAGAAAATTGAATTTTTGTTGCCTAGGCAAGAAGGAAGAAAAAATTCTGGCTATGGAGTTAATCTATTGGATCTTAACAACGTTAAAAAGCTTTACATTCTGCCAAAGAATTGTACCTTCTATTCATCTTTTACCTTATCCAATATGCACACTTTAGAAAATGTGGGATTACTAAATTCAAGCTAAAGAACATGCAAAAGAGATTTATTTACTTATAAATTTCTATTCTGCATGGTAGGTTAAACCATTTCTATTTTAAATGTGATTAAAGTGTAAATATATACTTATATATTTATATAAATTAATAAACATCTTAATACCATGCACAAATTTACTGGTTCTATTTTTCCTGAGAACACACATACACACACACACTCAACTTTTCAAAATTCACTCAAGTCCTATATCAAAGCAAACCATTAAGTAAAAGCTTGGACATAGTCTTTATATCTTCTAGATATGAAGAAAACATGAATGCCTAAAATGAAATAAACTAACATCAACAAGGACAAATTCTGAAATAGTTAAATCAGAAGGTTGTGTAAATACTGTTTAGGGGCTTATCTGTAGCTATTCCATCAGAAACTTAAAAAAAGAATTCTAATAAAGACATCGAAGCATGTTAATTTATTTTATTATTCCTTGATTAATGCTCAATATTTACTGACTAAATGGAATTTTAAAATAAATTTCTAGAATGAGAATAAAAATTTCTCACACCATATTTTTGAAAGTTAATATTAGAAGGTGCTTAGAAAACTATACACGATCCATTGAGTCATTACATAAAGAAATTTCCTAAGAGGCAGACAAACATTTCTAGGTAACTAGATTCTTCCACAATAGATTTTTAAAATTAACTTTGATCTTTCTAATTAAAATATATTGTTTTATATCCTCTGTTAACAGTTTCATTCACATTTAATGACCTTTTTTTTTGTATGAACAGAGTCCTTTAAAGTTTTAAAAAGTTTAAGACTCATAAATACCTCAACAAGTTGTGCTTTATTAAGTCCTGGTCTGGTTGGCAGTTTGAAGTGTCTTTTGTATCTCCTAAGTGTATTTACTTGTAATTGGTATAAATCAACCTAGAAAAAAATGAACATATATGAGTAAGTTCATGCAATTTGTTAAAAATTTACCTTTTATATATATAATAACATTTCAATTACAGCACAATAAAATTTTCATTATATTATTTAAAAAACCTTTTACAGATTCAAAACTATAAATGTAATAAACATTTTAATCCTTTGAGGATAAATATTAAAAACTGGGGAAAAAATTGTAAGACAACAGAACTATAGAAATTGTCAATTGACAATATAACAAGTCAAATTGTGAACTGTGTGTTATCTATATTTAATTTTGCTTTCATTTTCAGATTTTTCAAATGTTTTAAATATTTAAAACATTTGTTCATATCTTTTTTTATAAGGGTTTCGGAATGGGCTATTTAGGATTTACATTTAACATGCAAAAACTTTCCTCTACCTCTGGAGTATCAATATCTTGAACAGGTGAATCTCCTCCATCATCATCACTCCCTTTTCTCTTTCTTCTGTTCCGAACACTCTGAATTAAGTTTTTATGATAATCACAAATGTAAAGATGCCTTACCTGAAACAGAAAAGTTTCACAGACTACTCAGGATTGCATTAAAATGTGTCTATGTTTTGGTAAAATAAATAGGCCACAGTGAATCATTAAAAAAAAAAGAAGAAGAAGAAGAAAAAAGTTGAACCAGGGCATTCTTAAGACAAGGGCACACTTTTTTCTAAAGTCCTGCACACAGTTAAAACATACTTATTCTGGTAATGCTGTGAAAAGGACAGGGAAGTGGGGTGGGGGAGGGGTGACAGTAAGGGAGGAAGGCAGAGGAGGAGAATAAGATATTCCAACCCTCTACATTTTGTCATCCAACTGCAGTAAGGAAGAACTAGATGAGTGAGGTCATGCTGTTTTCCTAACATGGGGAATGATGACGTTAACCACAATTTTGCATTTGATGGTATTTTCTCTACTTAAAGAGCATATGTTAGTAGCATAATATATACTTTCTAACCTAATACTCAAATTATAATCCAGATAAAGAACTATTCATTTTTACAAATGAGCTATTGATTTTTATAGCCTAACTATATTTAAATTCGGAATTATACAGTTTTGAGTATTAAATATATTTGTGTTTTCCAACCAAAGAAATGCGAAATTATTCAAGTCTATCTAAAAAGTTTCTCACGAACATGACTGAAGAGCTGTTTAAAAAAGCAGAAAGGATTACAAACTTTGCAAAATATTAATTATAGTCTGGAGAGCTGTTTAGTAACATTCGAAATACTGGGTTTTATATAGTAACAATTACTTCTTTAAAAAACTAAACGGGCAATTAAGGACCGAGCTAACAATCTTTTAAATGAACTTTTAAGCCAAGTGCAAGTTAAAATTAAGCAGGACGTGTGCTAGGTTCTGACATCTTGTTATTAATATACGCCTGCCAGAGCTCCGGAAAATGGCAATGGTTGTTTCTAATAGTCTCATAGATGGTCAAAAGAGCAGACGTGCAAAAGGACCGAAAAAGAAATCCTGATGGCTGCCAAACGGCTGGCAAAGCCGCAGAGACCGTGTGCTCCCCACGTTCAGAGCAGCTGCCCTAGATGCTGACGACGCCGTCACCGTCCACAACCCAGGCTCCCAGCAAGGCGCGGTGGGAGCTCGGCTTCCCTCACCCCCGCACAGGGGAAAGAGGGACAGGACCTTTCTGGACTGCGGCGTCAGGTCCTTGCAGGACTCCACTTTCCCTAGACCGCGGAAGCTACTTCCTGGGGCCAAACGCCAGCTTGGGCAGCAAAACAAAGAAGGCGCCTCCATTCCAGAAGGAGCTGCCGGGCAACAAGAAAACTACTCCAGGCCCTCCCTCCGTGCGCTAGTTCCCTTTGTTTCGTTTCCCGATCTAAGTGGAGGGGGAAGGGAGAAGGCACGGAGCGGGAAGGACGCGGGGAGCGGGGGGTTGAACGGGAGGGGAAGCACAACGTGCAAGTGTGTCTCTTGGGGGTGGCAGTTGGAGTTGCCGCGACTTGGTTTTTTGCTTTCTACCAGACTTCACCACCGGTCTGCATTGCAGCCAGGTCTCGGGGAGCTCTGAACCTCTAGCCCAAGAACCCGTTTGCACCGCTCCCGGAGCCCCAAGGGGGCGGGCAGGGCAGAGCCGTCCCGCAGTCACTTACGCTCTTATCCAGCTCTATCTTCACTTTCTTCTGGGAGATGCTCTTCTGGATCCTCTTGCTGAAGCTGGCGTTGCCTGCCGCCCGGCCGCACCGCTCCCCGTCCTCCCGCAGACAGCACAATTGCCCGGGGCCCGGCCCAGCGGCTCCTGGGGGTCCAGCCACCGAGACTGCCCCGGCTCCGGGGATCTCAGTTCCTGCTCCCGGCCCGGCTCCGTTCCCGGCCGAAGCGGCGGCGGCGGCGGCGGCGGCAGCGACCACGGCGGCCACTGCAGCGGCGGCATCCCCGCCGCGGCTCATCTCCTCAGGCGTGAAGCCGTTCATGATTCCGGGCTCGGGGGCGCCGGCACTAACAGAAATCTCTCCTCGCCGCTCCGCCTCTCTTTCTGGAGACTCCGGGATCTCGGCGGGGTCCCTCAGGCACCTGCCCTAGGGTCAGCAGGGCACTCTACACCCCAAGTCCTATGGCGGTACGGCCAAACACCAAGCGTTCCACGCGAGCTGGCGTCTGTTGGCTCCGGGACAGTGGACAGTGCTTGGGGTTAGTATTCAGTCTGGCGGCGCCTGGAGCTGGAACCCAGCTCTCTGTCACATGGAGAATCTTCTGCAGTTGGACCGCTGCGTCTCCGCCTCCCTCCGGCCCCTCAACCTGCGCAAGCGCAACGCGCCCTCTCTGGACCCGCCCCTTCCATTCTGCCGCAAAGCAACACGGGAATTGTAGTACTCTTTCCCGGAGTCAGCCTGACCTCCTTCCTGACCCTGAGCCTTCGACGGTTGAAGGAACTACTTATCCCAGCATGCTGCGCGGTGACGGGCCGGTCTTTTTGCTTTTCTTCCCCCCCCCCCCCCTTTTAAAGCTAGGGAGAAACAGGGGCGTGTTGTTGTGGTTTGCTGTTTTCTCGTTTCTAATCTCTCCCGGGATGTTGGTTGGTTGGTGTTTAGCTCCTGGAATTTTGCAGAGCTGGCATTCTAGACGACTAGGTCACTCAATTCCGGAAGCGAAGCGCAAAACGAGGGTGGCGGGGGAGGGGAGAGTGAGGGTACAAGAAAAAAGTTTTGGGGCCGTTATCGTATCTGTGATAAAAGAGTTTTCGGTGTGACCACGCTTTTGTGGGAAATCCAAAACAAGGAGAACCCAGGCTGTCGGGCTCTTTTCGGGTCCTGAAGGACCCGTATCGAACACCGCGGCCAAAAAGCATTCATCTGTGTAACTTTAATAAGAGCTCCTGCTTAGGGGAAAACGCCCATCCCGACCGCTCGACGGTGACCAACTCACTAATGCCTCGGCTGAAGGCCTTTCGAAATCTTTTGCATGTTCCTGCAAGGATTTGTTTTATTCTTAGGCTCACAAATACTGCTGCTTCTTGAGGTGGAACTACTGACTAGTAGACTATCACAGGCCTTTTCACCGCCATCCCCGACCTTTCTCATTTCTCCTGGAATGGACCTGGAGAGGGCGGAGTCTAATATCTTTTAAAAGGAGACGTGGAACCCTACCAATACCGAGTTAGCTGGAGTGCTCCTCAAGACACTTTCGAGGGGAGAAATAAACAGCGTTTCCTGGGTCGTCCGCACTCACATGTGGGGCTCTATGCGTGTGCATATATGTACATAGATATATGCATTTGCGTGGATGTGCGTGCGTGCATGTGGGCGCGTGCTGTGTAGAAGGATGGGAGCGGCTAATATGAAAGCTGTACATTGGCTGGTTACAGTATGTCCTTAGCAGTAGATATACCTTGTTTAACAACCCATTGTTTAAACTAAAATACAAAACAATTAAGTTTTTTTGAAAGTTCATTTAGACTTCCTGAGTAAATTTAGTGATCGATGATTTTTTTAATGTAAAATGTCATCTGCTCTGAACTTCAAAGCCATGCATTTAATATATGCACTTCCGTTCTAGGATATGGCAAAGGAAAACAAAAGAATTAAAATATTACATAAATTGAGTAGTCAAAAGAAAGTTGGGAAGTGGTGAGTGCTTTGTGTTATAATTTCAACCTGCACTGTCTAATAGGGTGTCGGCTAGCCATAATGTGGCTATTGAACACTTGAAATACGGTTATTGGGACTGAAAAATGGAATTGTTAATTTAATGTTAATTATTTTACATTTTAAAAACTGATTTCAGTATTGAAAAACTTTTTAGTATGTTTGGAACAAACCTGAATATATCACTCTAATTTTTTCAACTTAAACTTTATGAAATCTAAATTCAGCATTGGAATTATAAACTACTAGTGGGATTTCAAAGACTTAGTAGCAGAAATCTTAAGAAAACAATATTGCATACCTCATAATCGGTAACTTTTTACCGATTACATGTTGAAATGATAATATTTTGGATATATTGATTTAAATAAAATACAACATTAAAATAAATTTTACCTGTTTCATTTTTTAACATGGCTACTAGAATATTTAAAACTACACATGTGGCTGACATACTTACATTAGATAATGCTGGCTTAAAGTGTTAAAAAAGAATACTACCTTGTTTATGGATATATTTTCTCAACTGGTAAAAAAGAACATATGGACAGGATGGATACACTTCAACTTCAGGGTTGTGGTCATCTCTCAGGAGGAAACCAAAGGATAGTAGAGTGGTTCAAATAACATCTGAAAGGTCATCTCATTGCAACTTTTTTGGTGATAGAGCCCTACTAAGCTTCTTTAGATGTTTTAAAATATCAAAGTGAATATTGAAGGGGAGAGCACAGGAAGGGAGCTGTGGGGAATACTGTGATCTTTCCTCAGAGGTAAATTCAGAAGGATTAAAACTAGTGTGGCAGAGCACTTACTGATGGGATTTCTGATGAGTTACAACCTTAAATAATTTAATATAAAAATAAAATGTCTTGGCATTGCTATGCAAAAAAGAAAAAATGCTACTTAAAAAGTTATGACTCACAGACTGCATAGAACAGAACACCTGTTTAACAGTTTTATTAGGAGTTTATTTTTCTGACATAAGAAGGCTAGTGGAACACGGCTCCTGGTGTTGCTTCTGTAGTTCAACAATGTCAAGGTTGGCATCTATGATTTTCTTGCTTTTCCCTCATGCTACTGAGAGTAGCATTTTCACAACTGGCTTGAACCAGCAATAATCTATCAATAACTTATTCCTAATCAAGGTATTTTTTACAGTAATAAGAAAGGAGAGAATGATTGTTGGGTAAGCAATTAACAGTTATCTACAATGATCTAGATTTAAGAAATATGTTAGATGGAATAGAACAAGACTATGCTATGTAAAATCTTAAGAGATAAAATTTTTTTCAGAAATTAGGAGAAATGAATTATTGATTTTAATGAAAGTTTAAAAATAATTCCACCTTTGTAAACCTAGAAAATAATGTTCAGGTATTAATCAAATGACAAATTCACTCAGTAAATATTTGAGTCAATGACATATGTATAGCGCTGTACTTGCTAGGTCCTCTGAGAGATATAAAACATGATACACATTCCCTGCCTTCAAGAAACGTCTAACCAATAATTCTTCGTATTATACTTTCTACTTTATAAAACTCTTCCACAAGCATGAAATATTTGGAAATCATAACAACTCTGTGCAGAAGAAATTTTTATGTGATAGATAAATAGTAGACCCTATAGATCCCTGTCTATACTTTTCCGGCTTTTTACCACTTTAATATTCTGGGGCAGATCTTCAGCTGCCATTATCTGCATCCCTTTGCCTGACGTCTTTCTCCCAAGGGTGGAAGGAAGTCCTGTAATAGTGTAGTTAGGGCAATTTGGAAGTGCTTGAGAATTACCAGCCTGCCATCTCAGCACCGCTTATCCAATGTACTTTAGATAACCCGGCTTTTTTGCGCCTCATGGAATAACATCAAGGTATGAAATGCCATTTCCCTGAGTTTTCCCGTGGGATTGTGCTTCAGTCATTACTAGTGGTAGCTGGGTTGGTAAGGCACACTTTATT
The DNA here is from genome assembly GCA_004026545.1 of Mormoops blainvillei. Lineage (NCBI taxonomy): Eukaryota > Metazoa > Chordata > Mammalia > Chiroptera > Mormoopidae > Mormoops > Mormoops blainvillei. The sequence continues at coordinate 114,237 of PVJD01002897.1, forward strand.
TATTGCTTTCCCTTCTTTGTCTTACTTCCCCACCTCCCAACAGGTGTTTCCTGAATTCTCCAGAACTACCTGCACTCAAATCCTTGTCTCAGGATTATAGTGGGCATTTCCACTAGGTTATTTCCACATACCCACCCCTCAGCTACAATGCAGTCCAATGGGTGGGTACATGATTCAAGCCAAGCCAGTTTGAATCCTTCCCAGGCAATTTTGTTCAATCTGAAACAGGGAGATCTCTTCTATTTTTTAAATCTTCTTTGCATTATTGTATTTCCAGTAGAACAGTGCCTGGCACAAAGTAGGAACTTGCTACATATTTGCAGACTATTCAACGAATATAATTCCTACAATTTTTTTCTGCTAACCCACATTTATGATCAGACATTAATTTTTAAATGTATGAAATACTCCTGTTATAGTATATCATCGTGTCAGCATTGCCTGTAGTAAGTAAGAGCAGGGACGCAGGGACTCAGGGGCCAGGTCCTTGAGAATTAAACTGCACTTGCCAGTTGTTAGACTGTGCTAATTATATGTTGTCTTTTTGCTTCTTTCTCCTACTCTCTCCTCTGTACTGCAAGTGTACTGGAATACAAAAAAAAAAAAAAGGAAATTTTTTTCCCAGACTCACTTGTCAGTTGGTCTCACATTCAGTTCTGCTACTGGGAGATCAAAAAGCAAGAGGATAGAAGTCATTTTTCTTCTTCTTCAGGCTCCAAGATGCCTCAGCAGTGCTGTGCTTCAGTATTCTGCCTGCAGGAGTGGGGGGCCAGCTGAAGTCAACTGACTTCCTGAGAAGCGGTGAGCAGAGATAGTTCTAATCGTGCAACAGTTATGTCCCAAAGCCTCAGAAGCACAGCATTTGTGGGTTTGGGATGCACCACTTTCTCTTTTGTCCATCCCGCAGTACTAGGATGGTAGCTCTTCTTGTAGTTACCTCTGGATAACAATACCGCCACCCTTCACTCCTCCCGCCCTTCTGTAAGGATTTCCTCAAACAGAGGTAACAACACTCCCTCCAAAATACCCAAAGTGTTTTTCTTTTCCTGATTGGATGCTGAGTGATACTGTGACCATGGGCAATTTATTCTCTTTGTGTAACTGACTTTGTCTATTATATGAAATAGTTCCAATTCTCACTGGAATTATTAGGATGATTAAATGGGTTAATATTTTTAGAGTTCTTAGAATAGTGCCTGGAACAAACCAGATATTGCGTTCATTAAATAAATGGTGTTGTTTCATACTCTATTTTTAAATACATATGACATTAACAATTTATAAAATCTAATGTCCTGCTCCATATAGATATCCCTTTGTGCAGCCTGCCCAATAATCTCTTGTTATCACTGCTCAACACTGTCACTTCCCTACCTCTCATGCCTGTCTTATTCCTTTGCTCATCTCTTCTCTCATAAAATAGCATGTATGTTTTTCACAGAATTTTTCTCTCACTTGCTTTAGACATAATATAGACATTTTGGAGGTCTGTAGAGTTAAATGTTTTTATGAAATTATTGTATTTTAAGATGCTGCAGTGGTGAGAGGGGTATGCAGGGTGGAAAGCAGCACTGGACGTGGAAGACAATAGATTATATTAGAACCTTAAGATAAATCCAGAATCTTCATAGTGGGATGTCAGGGAGCTCATGTAGGAGAAAGGCTTAAGAAATATAGATTCTTTCAGTTAAATTGTGTCTACTTAAGACCATCTTACATTTGTATGGAGTTATGTCATTGACTTCTGTTTTGGGATATTGAAAATAGACTTGATTTTGATCTCATACTCAGCAGGGAGAGCAGACTCAGATTTTAGGGCTACATTTACTTCATTCCCAAGATCTAGAAGACACCCTCTCAAAACCCCCCCAAAGTGGAAATGAGATAGGCTGAGAGATTACTGAATAGACAGAATTCTGCTGTGTCTGTACAAGGATAGAACCATTGTCCAGAGAATTGGTTTCAGAAATCCCTAGAATTTCTGTTGAAGTTTTTAACAAAGTAAGATCAGTACTTAAATTTTTACTGTCCTTTAATCTTTCAGCTTGTCCTACAAGGTATAAGTACTTCTTTATTAATTAGTCCAGTCTTCAACTATGCATAAGTGTATTTTTAGTCTTATGAGATTAATTCTAGCTTTTAAATTTAGACAGATATTTTTAAAGTACATCTGAAAATCTCATATTGTTTGTGAACATAATTTTAAATACAATCAAACTAATAAGTATAGTAACAAAGTTATTTAGGGAATAAAGTTATAAATATGTCACCTTTATATTCATGCATATTTACACTAGAATTTGCAATTTTCAGTCATTACCAAACTTAAAACCAGTATAGTATCCATATACCACAACTTTAATTGGAAATACAAAATAGTAGATAAACATATTTTCAAAAATATTTACAGAAGAATTATTTTCCTATTGCATGAAAGCAGTAGATATATTAGGTTAAACATGGGCCAAATTCACAATACTATTATAATTCAAGAGCTTCTGATGCTTTTAACTACTATTTCTTAAAATAGATTAGTTGTATTTACTTCCTCTCAAATGATTTCTTTATTTTTATACTGTATTCTGTGCATCTCATTGTTAAGGTCTAAATTGTTCTTGACTATTTTGAATGCAATGTTCTGCAAGTAGAAAAATAAGTCATTGCCTTTATATAACAAACAAACAAACAAACAAACAAACAAAAGCATAGCCCTGGCTGGGTGGCTCAATGGATTGCAGCATCCTTCCATACACCAAATGTTGCAGTCTGATACCTGGCCAGGACACCGACCTGGGTTGTAGGTTCCATCCCCAGCTGGGGCCTGTATGGGAGGTAACCGATTGATGTTTCTCTCTTGCATGGCTGTGTGTCTCTATCTCCCTTCTTCTCTCTTTAAAAAATAAAAAAGTTTGTCAACTCCAGGACTGTGGACATACTTGTCTTAAAAACAAAACAAAACAAAACAAAACAACCTAGCACGTAAGTTTTAGGTTCTTGTATGTGTGTGCATGTGTGAACATAGGTTTTCATATCTTTTAGGTAGGTGCCTAGAAATGGAATTGCTAGGTAAATATATGTTTAAATTTTGAGAAATTGCAAAACTGTTTTCTATACTGCCATTTTATATTCTCCCTAATGATGTATGTATTCTAATTTTACCACATCTTCAACAATACTTGCTATTTTCTCTTTGATTATAGCCATCCTAGTGGGCACGAAGTGGTAACTCATTGTGGATTTTTACTTTGCATTTTCCTAATGATTAATGATGTTACACATATTTTCATATACTTAGTAGCCATTAGTCATTGGCTTTTTAGCATAGGCTAATTTAAGACCTGGTATCCTATGTATAGGAGGATGAATTTTTGTACATGCATATATCTACATATGTGTGTATTTATACACACACACATATCTATATCTATATCTATATTTATATCTATATCTAAACTGGCACCCCAGTTAAAGTACAGTATGTTAGGCATATTATAGTTCAATACAAATTACTACTTTTATCACTTTCTGAACAATGAGACACAGTTTAACTCCCAGTATCCCTCTTACCTTTTGTGCTATTGTTATATATTCTATTTCCACATGCTATAAAAACCCACAAGACATTACTATTATTGCTGTTTTAAACAAATAATACTCTTAAAATTTACATAATTATCCTGTGTTCTTTTTGTCTTTCTGAGGATTTAGGACCATTTTCCTTAAGCAGGACTGCTGGCAGTAAATTCTCTCAGCTTTTGTTTTTCTGAAAACATCTGCATTTTGCCTTAATTATTGAAGGCTTTTTTTCCTGGATATAGTACTTGAGGTTAGCATTTTTTTAATTCAGTGATTTAAAGATGTCATTCTATAGTCTTCTGGATTTCCTAATTCTGTTGAAGAGTCAGCACTCAGACTTATTTTTGCTTTTTTGAATTTATGGTGTCTTTTCCCTCTGGTTCCTAAGATTTTTTGTCTTTAGTTTTCAATTTTTTTACTATGATATACTCCAGATGATCTCTTCTACTAGAGAGGATTTGATCTTTCCCCTGTTAGGCAGAATCAACCCCTCCAATAAGTAGATGGGTAAGAAGCTGATCTCAATCCAGTGAGGGATTGAGCTGTACGTATCCAGGTTGGGTTATGAAGTTTTAGTAAGATTCAGTTCACTTCTGGCTCATTGCTGTTCCTGACATCTCGCATGGGCTTTTGACTGAGGTCTTGGCAATCTCTGTCTTCTTAGCCCCGGGAAGATTCACTTCTGCTCTTTGGGAGTTTTGAGCTTATCTCTGCACATTTCTATCTACGCAGCTTCAAAATATAGTAAATGTCTTCAGGAAGAGACCCTCTCCTTCCAGCCAGACTGTCCACCAAGTACCACGAAATCCTAGATTTCACTTTTTCTTTTGGAAGATTCTGGCACAATTCTCTAGCTTCCCACTGAGAATCAGCTCATCTGTGTGGAAAATAGATCATTATGTACAATTAGGTGTCCTCTGGTTTCCAACTGATTGTGCTAATCCCACACAATTGCCAAAAACTTGCTAGATTCTCTTTCCCTTTCTAAAAGTCCTTATACCTGAGCCTAGTGAGATTGAGTCTCAGTTCTAGGCCTAAAATCTACAAATTTTCCCCCCAAATCATCAGCACATCTATAAAGAGCTCTTCCCTGTCTGGAATTTTAGTTTGAATCGCTTTCTGATTGCTTCAAAAGATCTCCAGTTTAAAAACATGAATTTTACAATTCGTCCCTTTTTTCCCTAATTATGGCAGTGGAGCCTTTTAGAAAGTATGTAAATAACTTTTTTGTTGGACATTTAGTTCATACTGATTCACACACTTTTCAGTTTTTTTTGAACAAAAAACAAAAGTAACTTTGCTTACCATTTTTTTCACTGAAAATGCTATCAGTGGGGTGAGAGGTTATTTTTTTGTTGTTGTTTTTACTTAACCTGAATTTTCATTTCTTCAAAAAGATACTGTTTAACTACATCACTAAATTGAATCTCTAAAGTGAGTATGCAGTTAGGCCTCAGAACCAGTGACCTTCCCATAAATGGATGTGCCTGTTTGATAATACTTCAGTATGGTTATCCTTCTCCTCTCACTGCCTTTAAAACAACTTGAAAATATTAAATTCCAATATAAGATTTATCTTTGAGAAGCTAATATGTATATAGAGTAATGGTTTCAGTTTTTTATATCAACTATGCAAGTTGAGAGAACAATAATTATTTCACATGCAACTGTTCTTATATAAAATATATTTTGGCTCACTATATGAGCTAATCAACAAATAATAAAAAATAATTATTGAGAACTTATTTAGTGCTCTGTGGTGGGAGAGTTTACAAAAAATGTATAATGTTCTCTTTCCTTCAGGATTTTGATGATTAGGCTATGAAAAGTCCAAATTCTTAGACTAACTAACTGAATAGATAATACGAATTTCAATAGCTAGCAAAACCCAGATCATTTCTACACAATCCTGACACGTTGATACTGCTATAGATAAATTCTGGTTAACAGAATAGCTATTTATACTTACAGGTTAGGGGACCTACTTCGGAAACAGCTTCAAGCCTAATTCAAAATTAGTTTATTGCTAAATATTTATGTTGTTACAATTTGCGAGATGATAAACTCAGGCAAAGTCTGGCAAATAAAGTGACATATCAATAACATCTTGCAGGGGAAAACTCTGGTAAGATCATTTTACTAGAAGACTAAGATGCCTGAGCCATATTACGTATCTTAAGTTTGGTCTATTACATTTGGATAGCTATAAACTTTTATTTCATCAAATGCTGTTTGGAAGTAACAGGGCTCACAGCTAATTGGTATTCATAACAAAGGAATTCCCTAGAACTCAAGTTATGTTTTTGAATTTTAATTATAATCTCTTGAACACCTAACGATTGGAAAAGTTAAAATATTTATTTCCCCATATTATGATCACATATTCACAGGATGATAGGGTCATATACCTTAAAAGCTGAATGGTACTTTAGAAATTATCCCCTAAATGCCATTTTACAATTTCCCAATCAAAAGCCTAGAAATATTAAGTATACTGTGCAAAATCACAGCCGTTGCTGGATTTTAATTTACACATTAAAAAAAATTATTTATTTATTTGTAGAGAGGGGAAGGGAGGGAGAAAGAGAAGAGAAACATCAATGTGTGGTTGCCTCTCGAGCACCCCCTATTGGGGACCTGGCCCGCAACCGAGGCACATGCCCTGACTGGGAATGGAACCAATGATCCTTTGGTTTGCAGGCCCGCACTCAATCGACTGAGCCACACCAGCCAGGGCTAATTTATACATTTTTTTAAATGTAGAACAAACACTTTCCTCTTTATCATCTTGAAGAGGATGTATCATTTTAATAAAAATAAATTTGGAAAGTTATTTTTAGAATATATGAAATTGATGTTTCTGAAAAGAAATGGTTCTAAAGTTGAGTTTTAGAAATACAATCTTATTTTCCCACTTAGAACCATAACAAGATTAGAAACACAATGAGAAGCACCTTTAGAATTACTCGTTTATAGGACATTTCAGTTTTCTGATAGCTATAATAGTATGCCAAGTAACTCATAATAGTGAACTAGGCTTCTTGTGTATTTAATCCATCTTTTCAGAATGACATTTGGGACTAGATTTTTTTGTTTGTGCTACAAGATTCTGTATTAATTTTTATTTTAAAAAGGGCTTATTCTATAACCAAAACTGTCTTTATCACACTTAAACTTTACTTCATTTACCACTTCACTGTGCATCTCAATGTTACCTCCAGGTCAGGAAGTACAGCAAGACAGCAAAGTGTTGACCTCATGGTTAAAAGTAGATTAAATATAGAAATGTTTTCCTCTTCTCTGCTATGATGGAGTAAAGAATGTAAATTGGTGTTGTCTGTGTTGGTTTCTTCTGTGGGCTGTTAAGGGAAAGATCTATTCCAGGTCTTTCTCTTTAGCTTGTAGATGGCCATCTCCTCTTTGTGTCTTTTCACATCATCTTACCTCTATGCCTTATCTGTGCCCCAATTTTCCATTTTTATAAGGATACCAGTCATCCTGGATTAGGGGCCCACCCAGCTTCAGTGTGACCTCAACTTAACTAATTACATCTGCAATGACCCCATTCTCAAATAAGGTCAGTTCCAATTGCGCTATAAAAGCACACAAAAATTCAACATGACAAAATAAATCATACTACATTATTTAAATAGCATAAACAGATCACTAATAATTACACCTTTCAAGTTTATTTTTAAATTCAGTAGCATTAATTAAGTACATGCATAATGATGTCAACTAATATCTTTCCAAGGGAAATTAAAAAAAATTTTTTTAAATCTAGTTTTCCTCAGTAAACTTAGATTAATAGCTGCTGGTTCTGAGGTTCTATTGGGTATAATTACCGATTACAAAACAAGCAGGAGCGCACCGTCCAACAAATGCCAGCAAACTTTCTGAGAAAATAACAGACCGTTTAAAATCTGCTGAAACCAACTGTCGGAGCAACATATGGGCCAATGGGAAAAAAATAGCCTTCAAAACTAAATACTACACAGAAACAGCGAGCTGTCCGTGAAACTGCTCCTACTCTGGAAAAAGCGGCTTGTGACCCTAGAAAGCACTAAGTTACTGCAGTTTTGGTGCGCTCTCAATTGGCCACTGACAGGAAGTTAACTTAGGCTTGGAGAAGTCTGCAAAATGCTGCTGCATGCAGCTTGGTGAATATATGCAAGAGGGGGTGGGGAGAGCCCTCCGCATGGCTTTGATGGGAGTCTCAAACGGATCTTTGACATTGACAACTTCTTAAAGGCTATCACGTTAGAGGGACAAGATCGGGAATACCGAGGTGACAGCTAGGCCAGCCAAAGGTGGGGAGGTCGCCAGGGCTTCGACCTCTCCAAGCCGCGGTCGGATGGGCGGGCCCCAGCCGGGCGGCCGCAGCCGGGAATCCCGAACGGGATAGTGGGGGTGGGGGTGGGGGCGGGGAGAGGCCGCCCGCCTCCGCCCCTTCGGGACCCTGAAGGCGCCCTTGTTTACCTCTCGGTATTTGACACCCGAGATAAAGGGCGAAAGGAGGGAGGGAGGGAGGGACCTCCTGAGGGAAACTCCACCGGGAGAAAGCGCCTTACTTTTAGGTCGGTTTGTGACACCCCTGGAGAGGTGAGATCAGCTGTCCTCCCGCGCCCTTTCTCAGGTTCCCCGCCAGCTCTGTCTTCCTTGGGTTCCACCCCAACCTCAGCGACGACGGGCGCGGCTGGGCAGCCGGTTAGCAGCGTAAGCTCCTCAGTCTTTCCCCCTTTATTATTCTTTGGACGGGGCACAGGAGAAACAGGACCTGGACAATGGTCTGGGTAGGGCCAGCGGCTTCTGTCATCTCAGCGAGAGCAAACCCAGTGGCCCCCGCCACCCCTTGAGAGCGACCCCCAGGCTCGCGACTTGGTATTTTTAAATCTGGCGGGGCTTTTCCTCTCGGGCCAACCACTCCCCCCGTTTACTGCCCTAGCCAGTCAGCGTCAGGCCCGCCATTTTTCAAACCCTCTTCCTGCCGCCAATCAGGATGGAGCAGTACATTCCTCTCAGACCGGTTCTAACGGGTCTGGGAGTTAACGACCTGGGCGACCCACCGAACCTGCTAGGCTGGGGGTGGAGGGACGGGCCCGGCGAGACACCTGCCAATAGAAAACCTCCATGGAAAGGGGGCGGGGCTTACCAGAGTTTGAATACCCACCAGGCCCAATCAGAGAGGCGCGGGCGTGGCCTGTGGTCCGGCTCGTCAAGTTGCCGTGGCGCGGAGAACTCTGCAAAACAACAGCCTGAGGATTGGGTAAGCGAGAAACCAGTTCACGCCGGAGCCTAGCGAGGAGCGCGTCTCGGTCGGACCCTGCCGGTCGGTGGGACTCTGAGGAAAACCCCTCTCCAGGCAAGAAGCCCCTCCGCCCCCGCCTCGGGCTCGGAGGCCCGCCGTCCCCCCTGCCCTCTAGGCTTCTGGCCGGACCGGACGCCGTGGCCCTTGGGGTTCGCTCCGGCCAGCGGAATCTAGGGTGCGGGCCGGTGAGGCCCCGGGGCTGCGTAGAGCGGGCGGGAAGCTCGTCCGGGCCCGGTTCCGGTAGTTTTTTTAGTGTCGGTCGCGAGACGGCAACTCTGAGTGGGGCTCGCGACGCGGGAGCCGGGGGGCATTTCTGTCGGGAGAGGGCTTCGGGGGCGCCCGCGGCGTTCCCTTCGTGCGGGCCGCTGAGCGGGGCGGCGGCGGCGGCGTCTCCGGCCTGCGAGAGCGACTCAGTCGGTCGCGTGAGGCGGCTCGGCTGGGACTGTTGGGGTCAGGCCACCCCGGGGCAGCGAGGGCGCGCAGGCGGTGTCGCCGCGGCCGGGGGGCGCCGAGCTCCGGGGGCCGCGCTCGCGGGGGGCGGGGGGGACGCGGGCGGGCGCGGATTTGGGCGGGAAGCCGAGCCCCGCCGGCGCCCACCCCCCGGCTTCCGCCCCTCTAGGTAGACGCCGCCTGTCACCATGGCCAAAGGAGACCCCAACAAGCCGCGGGGCAAGATGTCCTCGTACGCCTTCTTCGTGCAGACCTGCCGGGAGGAGCACAAGAAGAAGCACCCGGACTCCTCCGTCAACTTCTCCGAGTTCTCCAAGAAGTGTTCGGAGAGATGGAAGGTGAGCCGGGCGGCCGGGCGCGGGGGCAGGTGTGTGCGGGGCCGCGCCGGGCCGCGCCGGGCGGGAGGGAGGGAGGGAGGGAGCGAGCGAGCGCTTGGCCGCGTTCGCACTGTTGCTCCCTCCTCCCAGACCATGTCTGCAAAGGAAAAGTCCAAGTTCGAGGACATGGCCAAGTGCGACAAAGCCCGCTATGACAGGGAGATGAAGAACTACGTTCCTCCCAAAGGTGATAAGAAGGGAAAGAAGAAAGATCCCAATGCGCCTAAAAGGCCTCCGTGAGTTTGTTTTTTTATTTATTTTTTAACTCGCTTGATGACTTGCTCGTGATTTTTCATCCAGTTTATTAACTCTGTTACTTCCTTTCAGATCGGCCTTCTTCCTGTTTTGCTCTGAGCATCGCCCAAAGATCAAAAGCGAACACCCCGGGCTGTCCATTGGGGATACTGCAAAAAAACTGGGCGAAATGTGGTCTGAACAGTCAGCCAAAGATAAGCAGCCGTATGAACAAAAAGCAGCTAAGCTAAAGGAGAAGTACGAGAAGGTACACTCTTTAACACCAGTGTTGAAATGAGGCAGGTGTTTTCTAAATGAGTACGTCACAAGTAGGTACGAACTGTAGGAAGCTGGAAGCTTAGTCTCGTATTAATGGTTATCAGCTGTGTTTTGAAAAGGCTTAATGAAAATTGTGCACTTGGGCAACACCAGCTAATTGAGAAATTTTTTTTCCCCCGTTGCTTTCTTATTGAATTTCTTGAGGTGATATTGGCTCATAATTATGTAGGTTTCAGGTGCACGATTCCGTAATACATCATCTGCATATCGTATTGTGTGTTCACCCCAAGTCAAGACTCCTTCCATCACCATTTATCACCCCTGTAACCTTCTGCTACCTTCTTTAACCTTCAGTGTTTGTAGCACCCGTAGATTCCTGCATATAGACTCTCACTTGTGGTTATGTGGGCCTCTACTTGGAAAAGGTGGAAGGCCAGGTGTTATTTTATGTAGATCTATCTAAAATGTGAACTTGAGGGTAGGGAGGGGGGGCTAGTGTGAGGCAAATAGATGTTGATAGTGAAAGTACTGACGTTGATCTGATACCACCCCATCATTTTACATCATTAGCTTTCTAAAGCCTAGAGGGAACAAGTGGTCTCAAAACTGAGACTAGATAATTTTTCAGACAGTCACCCAGGGTTATTGGTCAATAATCTTAGATTGTTTACAACTTAGTGGTTTTCAGTTGAGAAATGACACCGGATGCTGATTTTATTTTCTTGACAATATTTCAGGATATTGCTGCATACCGTGCCAAAGGCAAAAGTGAAGTGGGAAAGAAGGGCCCTGGCAGGCCAACAGGCTCAAAGAAGAAGAATGAACCAGAAGATGAAGAGGAAGAAGAGGAGGAAGAGGATGAGGAGGAGGAGGAAGATGAAGATGAAGAATAAAAGGCTATCCTGTAACGATGCGTGTGGAGTATGTGTGTGTGCTCAGGCAATTGTTTTGCTAAGAATGTGAATTCAAGTGCAGCTCAATATTAGCTTCAGTATAAAAACTGTACAGATTTTTGTATAGCTGGTAAGATTCTTTGTAGAGAAAATACTTTTTTCAAAATGCAGGTTGTAGCTTTTTGAGGGGCTACTACATACAGTTAGATTTTAAGGCTTTGGATGTTAAATGTTTCTAAATATTTAATGGTTTCTTTAATTTCTTGACTTGTGTATGGTAGCACAGCAGACTCATAGGAATTAGTATCAATAGTAAATTTTGGGTTTTTTAGAATGTTGCATTTTGTTTTATAAAAAAATTTTGTAATAAAATTATGTATATTATTTCTACTGTGTTTGTCTTAATATACTAAATTAACTTAAAACAATACTTAGGGTCTGGAACCATATCAGCTTTTTTGCATTTCTAATAGTTCTTAGACACACTTGAGTTAGTCAAATGTTTGGCTAAAAGAAAGTCAGATATGCCCATATTCATATTTACAAAGTGTTCTTTAAAAATCAGATCTGGAAGTTAAAGAACTTTAAAAATTTATGCAGTTTTACAAAATGAATGAACTTGACATTTCTTTTATTAGCTTAATGTGTCCACAACTCTGGTTTTTTGTTTGTTTTTAATCTGACAGTTTATTTTGAGGCAACTTTAATATGAGGCGGAGAAAATAGTACAGTGATGAACCCATACCTAAAAACAAACTTAAAAAACATGGTTGGTTACAAGGTTTACTTTTTTTTTTTTATAACAAATTATTCAATGTAGAATACCGGGGTGAATTTTGAGTTGAATCTTCTAAACATCAGTGTGATCTTAAACTTTAGAATTCTGGGTAACCTAAGAGCAATTGAGAAGGCTGTTGTGATCTCTCATAACAATTTCACTAGGATTTATACAACAGAAGTTTTTTGAGAAATGCTCATTTGAGGAAGCAGTCGGCTTGCATTTGAATTTAGATAACTTTCACTAATAGCCTGATGGTTATTCAAGTTGACTGTAGGCTAAATAATTACAGAAGAAACATATCTGTTGATAGTTTTATAGTTAAGCCTGACAGTCTTGGTTATCTATGAAGTTTTAATATAGAAGCCAAAATTCTTACCCAACCTGGGAGCCTTAGTTGTATACCTTATGCCATATTTGGAAAAAATATTTAGTAGGGATTATTTCATAAGTGAAATGCCAACGTTTTAATTGGAAGTTAGATATATTGACCAGAGCAAATGGATTCAAATAAAATCAAGCCTCTGATTGCCTGCTATTAATTATACCCTCCTAATGGTTGGAGACTTAAATGTAGGTTTCTCTGCTGGTCATAAAAGGAAAACTAATGTTATATTTTAAAAAATATTTTCTGGTGTTGCGTGACTTAACACTAAAAAATTGACAGTAATATATTTTGGAGGCATACCTAGGTCTGGATCCCAGCTCCCCAGCTCTACCAAATAACTAGCTGCATGAACTTTACCTTTGATCTTGTTTCTCCCCATTTGTAATATGGGGTTAATACCTACTTCACAGAGTTTTAATGATTAAATGAGAATGTTATATTCAAAACAGTACCCAGAACACAATGTTAAATAGGAGTTTCTAAAACAAGAGTTAAGTCTTTCCTCAAGGATTTCTAAATCTGTAGATCAATGAGGCCGACCTATCAGGTTCCTTGTCACCCTTTTTTGGGGGGAGGGGGGAGTTTTTGTAACTGCTTTCATTCTGTTCTTTATACAGAATATATGTTTCCAAGCTAAGAATAATTCTCATTACTCAAGAGCTGTTCCAAAATAAGCTCAGGATTTGAGATGAGTCCTCATGTTTGATATTTTGTAAGTATGGATCAAAATTTCAAATCTCTGAAAGATTAGACCAGTAAGTTTCAAAGACTAGGCGACTTCAAGTAGTACAATAGTTAATGAAAAGCACTGAAATAAGGATAAGAATGAGGTCCTAGCCTAGACCAGCTTATACTTGGGGGTTTGTTAATGAAAACTCCCTTTTTCCTTTTAAAAATAGGGAATACCTTAGTACAAAATGTAAAAGGACCATGTGTTGGATAGTTTATATCCTTGATTCCCAGGACGCAATTCCAATAATGCAATAATTTATCCTTTAACATAAATGTATGTACATTAATGTCACATAAGTAGAGGCTTACTAGATAATACTCCCTTATTCTCATCATTGTAGAGATCGTTCTTACACATTCTTTTAAATAGCTATCTGCATAGTATCCCACTGAATAATTACGCAGTTTCCTAAAGTTAGGTTTTTTTATAAAAACCTAACTTTATAGTTCTATAGTTTTAAAACTATATATATAGTTATATATAAAAAAACTATATTAAGTATTTTTACATATTTAACAAATATTAAATATATTTCTATATTAATATAGAAATAAATGTTTTCCTTAAGCAGTATATATATATATAAAACTTTACATATAGTTTTTTATATATATACTGCTTTAAGGAAATATTACCGTGACTATCCTTGTGTGTGATTTCAAAAACACTGATCAAAAAACATTATAAAGTTTGTACATTTTTAAATTTGTTCATTATAATAGCCAGGATCTGTACTTGGCATATGCTAGAAAACTGCTCCGATGCTTTTGACTTACTGAAGCCTGCCAGAATTTCTCTCAGTAGCTGTATTCATATATACTCCAAAGCAACGAATGTCTTAGAGTGCCTATTTCCTTGTCTCAGCAACATAATAGTTCTCAGACTTAATCTTTGCTGTTCTGATAGGTTAAAAATGGTTCCTTCTATTAGTTTCACTTAATTTTATTTAAGAGCCATTTGTATTGGCATTCGAGTGCACTCCCCTCCAGTAACCTGTGCTTTTCTCTCTCATTGGTCTTTTTATTGGTAATCTGTGGGAATTAAGGAAAATGACCCTTTGTGATATGCATTGGAAATATTTTTGTCTTTGGTTGTCTGTCTTTGTTTATGATGCTTTTGTCATGCAAAGATTTTTTTATGTAGGCAAATTCTTTAGTGGCCTCGGGAGGTCTTTCAGAGATTATAAAAATTGTCATTTCTTTCTTTTAAAAATTTAAGTAAGCATTTGATCCTTCTGGAATTAATTTTGGTGCAAGGACTGAGGAAGGAGCTCAAATTATTTCTAGATGGCAGCCACTACTTTTGGTCTTGTAATCCAGGGGTCCCCAACCTCCGGGCTGTGGATTGGTACTGGTCTGGGCCTGTTAGGTACTGGGCCACACAGCAGGAGGTGAAGCTTGAATGTAAATGCACTTGAATCATTCCAAAGCCATCCTCCCCAGCCCGGTCCATGGAAAAATTGTCTTACACAAAACCGGTCCCTGGTGCCAAAAAGGTTGGGGACCGCTGCGGTAATCTATAAATGCAGGTTGCTGGGTTAGAAGATCCTAAGGGCCCTTACATATCAAAGCGGTCACTTGCAGACTTAGTAGATGACAGTATGCCTTTTGTTAAGTATTTTACTTTTAATATTTATTCTGAGTAGTAAATCATAAACTTGACTTACGATAGTACAAATAGAGCATTATCTTAAACCTGGCTCTTACATATGCCACTGGAAATGTTTTTATTTCTTCGGAAATAGTAAGAAAACTAAAGGAGCTGTGTTGCCACTGCATAAGATCCAGTCCTTCTAAAATAAAACACGTCTCTAGAAATCAGCCATTTGTGGACCAGTCCTCATGAGATTCCAATTGGAGACTGACTGGATGAGGTAAAGTGAGGAGCATACAAGAAAATAAGCTCTCTGAGGACAGTTAATTTTTTATTTTTGTATACTGTGGTCCCCTCTTATCTGTGGTTTCACTTTCCACAGTTTCAGTTACCTGTGATCAAAAACATTAAATGGAAAATTCCAGAAATAAATAATTCATGGTTTAAATTGCTCTCCATTCTGAGTAGCATAATGAAATCTTTTGACCCACCCTTACCCCCATCCCATCCCACCTGGACTCGATTCATCCCTTTGTCCAGCATATCTGCTCAGCATATGTTACCTGCCTATTAGTCACTTAGTGGTCTCTTATCAGAGGAAGAGAGACCACTTTCACATAACAAAATGTTACAACTGTTCTGTTGTTGATCTCTTACTGTGCCTAATGTAAATTAAACTATCATAGGTATACATGCATAAGAAAAAAACAGTACATATAGGGTTCAGTACTATCTGTAGTTTAAGCCATCCACTGGGGGTCTTGGAATATATCCTCCACAAATAAGGGGGGGGACTACTGTACTATATACTTAGTGGCAGAAACAGTAGGTGTTCTACAAATAGACATTGTGTCTGAGGTGGTGATGGAATTTCATTGTGCTCCTAGGCCTTTGTTCTTCAGGCTTTACAGTTCAGACTTCTCTCTTAGCCTCATCTTGGGAGTTTTATCTATAGAATAGTGGTTCAGGAGCACAATTAGGTTGCTGCATTAAAAGGGATGGAAAATAAATTTTAAGCAGTAAGTAGCATCAAATTTCAGAACTGGAAATGTGCTTTATATTAATTGGACCAGTCTCCCTTCTTCAGGAAGACATGGTGGTCAACTAGGATAATGTCCAAGGGCAGGTGGTAAGAGATAATAAAACAATTCACATTTATGTGCTATTCTTTGATTCTCCACATTTTCCCAATAAAGATGCTTACACAAAGAACAAATTAAAATACAAACATACAGAAGGAAAAACAAGGTTATGAAAATCAAGAGTAAGGCGATGAAAGCTTATACCTGGGAATCAGGTCAGGGTTGGGCTGTTTCTTTTCGGTTTAGTAACATCAGACAAGTCATAACCTTTCAGTTTCATCATATGTAAAATGAGATTTTTTTTTTTTGAGGATTAAAATAAGGCAATGCATTTAAGACACTTATGCTCGTGGCCAGAAATAGTAAATACCCAATATATATTAGTTAAAAGTATATATATCAATACAGTAAAAAGTATATATATACATACCAATATATATGGATTAATAGTTTCTATGATTAAAAATATCAGATTCAATTCTGAAATTCTTGACAGTCAAGGTGGGGAGGAAAACTACAGTTACATAGAAAATGCATAGAAATTCCTACCACAGGGTTCTGAGAATATTGACTATTAGAATTGTATGCGGCCTTGACTTCAATACTAAATTCGTGAACTTGGACAAATTATTTAACCTATCACATATAAGCGTGTGACTATGTTTAATTTTAGCTGCTTTTGATTTTAAAGAAAGTGTTGAATAAAGTCTTTTGGGAATTGCCTTTGTCCCTCAACAGTATCCTACTGACTTTATAACTAGTTCATTCGTGTTCATTGCAGTATAATAGTCCATTGTATGATTATACCACAATTTATCCCTTCTCCTGTTGATGGGTATTTAGGTAGTTCCAGGGGCTTTTGATATTGTAAATGACAGTGCTGTAAGAATTCCTGTATAGGTCTCCTGGTATTCAAGTGGACTCCCTTCCAGTAACCTGCCTTGTAAATTGCAGCTGTTTCAGCTGCCCCAAATGTCTACTCTGCCTCCTCTGCAGTATCACCACTGTTTAAGCTCCACTTTCCTGTATGACATTTGTCAGACAGACATGGTAAACCTGGGGTTCACACTGTGTGCTTCCTTTTTCTCAAATATCTCACTCTGCTTTGCTTATTACACAACTCCTGAAAATAGCAACTGCACATATTTTGCCAGTTTTACAGCTGTTTAGGACAGAAGGGTAAGTCCAATACTAATTACTATGTTATGTATGGTCAGACATGGAAGTCTATTCATCTCTATTTTTTACTGGAAGTTTTAGTTTTGTTATGTACATTTAATCATTAATACAACTAAAGTTTATTCGCTCATATCAGAAGCCCAAGACAAATTTTGCAATTTAAAGAAAATATTCTTCAAGCTGCACTTAGTTCTGTCCAAGGGTTAAACTGGTCCACTGAAAACCACATTCTATACATGTTACATGAATGGGGTAAAGTAGGTAACAGTTTATTCTCTTATGGATAACCGCTGTACCCCCAATTTAAGAAGTTTAACTTCTGAACTTCATTTCTTCACTTGTAAAGTGGGGGTAATAATATCTCACATATGAAGCACAGGTACACACACAAACATAGCCTTTATAGAAGATCTGCAGTGTAACTGTCTTAAATCTGACTATTGACAGATAATAGCTAACATTTATATTACCATGACTATATGCAAGAACCATTCTAAACTTTTTATGTATGTTAACTTATTCAATCCTAGTAACAATCATATGAAATAAACACTATTATTACCCCCATTTTACAAAAGGGAAAACTGAGGCATAGAGGTTAAACAACTTATCCAAAGTCAGACAAGTAATTTGTTAGCGGAACAGGGATTTCAAGACAGACAAGTCCACCACATTATACTGCTATTCAGATGCCCAGATTATAACATCATTCTGTTTTGAAAATTACAGAATCCTTCATTCCACCTCTGTTCAGATGTGCGTGCCAGGCCTGATTCACTTAGAAAACTGTCATCCAACAACCTCAATTATGGGTATTTCAAAATTTAAAAAATGAGAATTACAAAGCAATTATTTAATTTAGAGACAGTCCCTCTTTTAGTCTCTAATTCCAAGGTTAGTGTTTCCACCAAATCATTCTGACTTTTGTCCATTTTCTTGCAACAGATTGATTCTAATGAATAATATGCATTTTCATAATGCTCACTACTTTCTAAAAGTGCTTTCACATGGATTAATTTTCATATACCCAAACTACTGGCCTACTAGGTATCTGCTCAGGTCAGGTACTTGTCATATTTTCCATTGAATTTTAAGTGGATTTTTTTCCCCAATTACATTCTATCTGTAAAGGAAATTTATTCCAAGATTCCCATGAGAGATTATCTTAAGAAATACGTGAGACCCCATTTACTCCATTCTGGAGCTATGTCACGTTTTTTCATATTTCTTAAGCACAGCAGCTGAAAAGTGGAAGACACGACAGTAGCCAAGTCAGTTTAGAATAAGTTTCCCAAATCAACAGAGTCACTTACTTGGATGTTAGTAGCCATATCTTCTTGAGATGCCCTGTGTTGTGTGTGCCTCAAGGTCCTATGGCCTATTTGTAACTTCATTTTGATAGGCTTCCCTTTTTTCTACACACTTGGTCTTTAAGGAATTTTGACTTAAATATTTGCTTTCAGTAGGCAATTATATTGTAGATTACACTGTCAAGAAAGATATATTTATGTTGGTGAGATTTTTAAAATTGGGTAAGTGATGTTTAAAAAAACTGCTCTATGTAAGCAACCAGATAGGTAAGCTTTGGGTATACTAAGCGCACACTGTAAGTAGAATTCTAACCAACACTCAGGCACATAATCATCATTTAACTATGGCTTATGATATTTTAGCTATTATGTTAGTTTATCTTATGAACAGTGAAGTCAACTTATTTCAAATGTACAGCGTTTAGATTTAGAAATGATTACAAGTACTAAAAAAACCCATGAATTAAAATACAGTATTTTATTTTTTCTCACCTAAAAAACAAGCAACCCAGAATTAAGATATACATAAACTTCTCAAATTTATCCCTAATAAAATTTTGAATATTTATACAATTTCTACAGAAACATACAGTGTATCAAAATCTGCACAAATCAAATTTATAAAATGTGTAGAAATGCATAGTGATATTATCAACTTACAAAGCAAGGATATGGGAATTATTTCCAAAGCAGCCTACAGTAGAAAATAGTCATTATGGCAGCAGTTTCTGATGTTTTTTGTTTGGTTAGGTTTCTGATTTCGATATAGAGAATGATTTTCATAGAGTATCTTAATGAATTGCACAAAATACCCATTTAAAATTTACATGCACATTTTATGTGCCACCTTTTTTAGGCCTATGCATAGTTAACAAGGTTATAATCTATTCAACAAGAAAAATGGAGCCTATCTGCAAACACAAGTAATTAAAGTACCAATTCTCTTTCTTTTTTATAGTTGATTTATTTTGCAATTATATAAGCATATAAATGTTTTCCTTTTAAAACATCCCTAGAGGTGAATGAAAAGTTAAAATGACTGATCATAGATCAGTAGTAAAATACAAATGGACAATTCAAAATTATAAATAAAACTCTGTTTAGGATGTTTAACTGACTCTCCAAATTTAAGGACTAAGCTTGAAGAAACTAATTTGTAGGCTTTTCTTTTAAACAAATATAGGTTTTTTTTTTTCCTTTTCTTTTTTAAGCTTTAATTACAAATATTTCCCTCTGGCAGTAGTTTGTGAATTTCTTTCATTATAATGATATCATGATTACAGGATCAAAAATGCTTAATTTACTTGCCATTTTCCACCTCATGTTATTTCTTCCCCCAACTCAACATAGCATTTTATTATTTTGAGCAATCAAAGACTATTTATTTAGAAATTAAAATCAAATTAGCCATTTGCCCTATTTGGTTCTCCTATACTGTCTTAATAAATGTTTAAATCTAAACAAGTCTTTTCACTGGAAAAATACTAGTAGGAATATGCTTCCCCCAAAAATTAAGAAACACTAGGGAACTAACACCTAATCTAACAGAAAGGAGTTCGTATTTGTTAATGAATTGTATTTTTAAATAGCTTTTTAAAAATTTTTTAAAATGTGCAGGGAATTTCATTTGGATGAAGATATAAATGAAACATCCATTCACTCTTGGCTTGAAAGGTTGCACAGCTTAGGTTATTATAACGCACAGGAAATCTGTAAGGCTCAATCTAACAAGGGCTTGGAAATTGTTACCTCAGTCAGAAAGAACCTTTGATGTGTTCGCTTACAGCAGTGTTTTGTGTTTTTGTTACTCCCATTTCAAGATTTCAAACAGAATTATTTATAGTATTCTATAATGACAGGTACTGGGGAAAAGTAAAACCCAAATGTCAGCGGACAATTTTTCTCTGGTTGGTAGACGCCCCTGCTCTCTTAGGAGTTGGGAATGCCAGCAAGTAAGGGCCTTAATGCCATACAATCTCCAATCCCTATTGAAGAGCCTTGGGATGTTTCATATTGTCATTTTTTCTGAGCCATACAACATGCGATTTCAGAGCAAATGGTAGCACGTAAATTCATTTCTGAATAGTAAAAGTATTCCTCACACCTGTGACAATTCCATTATTACCATCCCATAAATTTCATCGAAAGCTCTTGATTTAAATATATACTGAGAAATGAAGGAGGCACTAAATGTGTTGAAATTCACCTTTCAAAAAAGCAGCATGACTTGTGAAAGAAGGCCACCTTGGCTAATAACCTGTGGCAGTGCTTCAAAACGATGTAAAATTAAATAAAGACACAAACAGGTTGATAATCACCAAGTTATATATGAAAGTCTGGTTACTCCAACCTTTTTCAAGTGTGTTAAAAAAAAAAAATCAAACTGCCTTTCAGACCCCTGAGTGTAATCCCAAAGAAGACAACGATGCTTTTAACTCTGTTCTAAACAGAGCTAAATGCACAAATTACCAACATCATCTTAAAACAAAACAAAAAAAGATGTAAACATCTACGAAGTTTAAGGTAAAAGCAGTTTTGTAAACAGTAACTGCAGATGATAATGTTATTGTAAAATCACAGTTTATCAATGTTCTTCGAACTGATCAAGAGGTTCTGGGTTTGGAGCTGTACAGAGTTAATAATAGTTGCAGCAGGTTTCAGGCGGTTTTCAGTCCTGTGATAATTTACGTGTCAGTAGGTAGGTAATTGGTTTCTTTAATTCTAAACACTATGGATGTTATTCATTTCCCACTTTTGAGTCATTTTACTGGAGTCACAATTGGAGAGAAACACTTGATGTAGGACATCGGAGCGGTCTAAGCACTTTCCTGAAGGAATGTGAGTAAATCTGTGCAGGTTCTGGAAAACACAGGAAAAAGAAGTTTTAAGTTTGTACTTTTTTGATGTCACTGAGATTAGAAGTCATTATTTGGCTTTCATACGAAGTTAATTCAGATCAGTAAGTTGTCTTTTCGTTTTGTTGATGGTTTGCTTTGCTGTGCAAACCCTTTTCAGTTTGATGCAGTCCCATTTGTTTATTTCTTCTTTTGTTTCCCTTGCCCGAGGAGACATATCCAAAAAATATTACTAAGGGCATGCCAGAGAGTTTACTACCTATATTTTCTTCTAGGAGTTTTATGGTTTCAAGTCTTACATTTAAGTTTTTAATCTGTTTTACGTTTATTCCTATATATGGTATAAGAAAGTGGTATATTTTATTAAAAATAAAAAAAATTTTTTTTGCATGTATCTGTCCAGTTTTCCCAGCACATTTACTGAAGAGACTGTCTTTACTCCACTGTATATTCTTGTCTCCTCTGTCATAGAGTAATTACCCAAGTAGGCATGGGTGTATTTCTGGGCTCTCTATTCTGTTCTGTTACAAAACAGTCATGAAATGTAAAGTATAGCCTAGGAAATACAGTCAATAATACAGTATTAACTATAATAACTATGTATAGTGTAAAGTGGGTACTAGACTTATTTGGGGGGATCACTTCATAGGTTATATAAATGTCTAACCACTATGCTGTACAACGGAAACTAATATATTGAATGACAACTGTACTTGAAAAATTTTTTAAAAATGAAAGCAAAGATGATAATTCAAGCAAAATGGACAGGCTTCAACCAAGCAAAATAATTTTGGGTTTCTCAACCATCAGGCTTCTAAATGCTTCTAGTATTTATATAAGTACATATCACTTATAAGTCACAATGTACTGCTGGTACTTCAAACTCAGTATACACAAATCAAAATTCATTATATTCTGCTCCAAACCTATCTCTCTAGTTCCTATTCTAATGACAACATCAGCTTTCCAGTCCTCAGGATAGAGGCATTCATGCTGTACTTTCCCTCGCTCTCTACCTCTCCCTCCCTCCTTCCATCCTTTCTTCCTTCCTGTTGAGAAGTCATTCACAATGTCTCTGGTATGTAGCCCTCATCATCTGTTATAGGTTTCTTCACATAGTTCAGGGCTTCTAGACGGTGGTGCTCAGACTATCTAAGATTGTGTCTCTAAGGTGAAAACTATTTTCATAATAATACAAAGGTCCCATTTGTCTTCTTCATTGCATTGACATTTATACTGACGGTGCAAAAGCATTGGTGGGTGAAAGTGCTGGTGCCTCAGCATGAATTAAGCAGTGACACAAAACTGCTTGTAAGTCTCATTCTTCACAGCCACACATGCACAGTTAAAAAAAAGTCAGTTTCACTTAAGAATGTCCTTGATGAAGCAATAGAAGTTACTAGTTTTATTAAATCTCAAAATGGGAAATATTCATAAAATACTTCTGTATAGTGAAGTACCATGGTTATCTTGAGGGAAAGAACATCTGCAATTATTTGACTTGAGAGTTCAACTGGCAGCTTTTTTCATGGTATGTCATTTTGACTCGAAAGGTCAACTCATAGATAAAACTATGGTTATTCAAACTTGGGACTTTGTAGACACTTTTTTTTTTTTTTTAATGAAATGAGCCTGTCCCTTCAAGGAAAAAAAAAACACACAAAAAATCCATAGTATTTGTTGCTATTGATACAATTTCAGTTTTCAAGCAAAAATTAAGAATTTTTAAATACTTATAAATACTATAAATACTTATAAAATGTCTCAGACTTAATTTCCAATTTAGGATATATTATTAGCTATAATCTACATTCAATAAAATCTGTGTGAGAAGGGCCTCAATAATTTTTAAGAGTATACACAGAATCCAGAGACCAGGACATACGAAAACTCCTGATGAAGCTTAAGAGTTCATACTGCACAATGTTTCCAGAATTATTTTCCTAAAAGTATCCATTGTTTCCTATCACTGCATTCCTCAAATAATGTCAACTGTTCTCCAAAACTTACAAAATGAAGTTCAATGTTCTTTCACATGTAGGACAATTTAGGGATACCAAACTAAATGTGATTCCTAGAATTTTTCTACACACTTTCATGCCATGCCTTTGCTCACCCATTTTTCTTACTTATCCTCCATAAAAAGCCTTTTTATACCTCAGTGATACTTCCTATATAAAATTCATCAGAAATAATTCCTCCTATTAAACTCTCTTCTGCTGTACTATGGCATTGTGCTTATTTTTATTTCTGCATTTTTTCCTTCTCTGATATTGTAGTATGATGTGCTTTAGCTATTTTTTGAAGTTACTGCATCATCGGCCCCAGGGTACAGGGGTGGGCAAAGGTAGGTTTAAGTATCCACTTTCATTGGTCGTTGGTTAAATTACCCGCCATCATTACCTAAAAGATAAATCACAAGTAAGGATACGAAATAATAACAGTAAGAAGACTAATAATGCAAATAAATAATAATACAAGAATTAGTTCTGTTTCACAGACTCACAACTGTAAACCTACTTTTGCCCACCCCTGTATATTTTGTAATGTTTGATGCACAAATGTATATTCCATTCAGTGCTGTGCCCTTTAAAATATCTAAAATATATACATGCCATTTTTAAAATCTATTACTTCTCGATGGTAGTTTCTGGTCTTTCAGCCTTCTTTTAGTACTTTATTAATATTGTTCTCACTGACCCCTATCACTTACTGCAATTATTCATTTCTCTGTGGAAATAAATGCTGTGTTCTTCAGGATTTATGTTGATTTTCTTTTTCCTAACTTGCTACTAAAAATAAAATCAGCAACTGACACATACCTCTTCACAGTAATTATCAATGAATGATGGTGACTGAGAATATTAAGCTGGGTCATAATACATGCCCACATAGCGAACAAGCGCTTGCATGACAGATAGGGTATGATAAAAATATTGAATGAGTAAATAAAGTTGACGACTGCCAGGTTCTTTCAGTTTGGGTCAGCTTTCCCAACTTTATGTTTTTCAATAAATTTATTTTAGCCAAGTCTATACTTTGAAAATTATAAAATATATAAAGCCATTACTATGTTAGAATTCTCAGTTTGGCATAGGGCTCTGAATAGTCACAGCTAAAAGGCAAAAACCGTTCCCTCTCGGAGTGTCAGCTAAATAACTAAATATGACCTTTATAGCAAGAAATAGGCAACATTTATCTATTGTATTTAGCCAATAACAATAAGGAAGTTGTGAAGGCCTAGCTTTCAAAGTGCTATTTGTCTGTCTCTAACTCCACCTGCTGGACAACATGAAATATAAACAATATTTTTTATGTTACATCTATTTATCCTCACAGAACACTGATTTTCCTGGGTTACTGAAATTACTGGGTCTTCGTGGATATCCTGTGACATCATTACATGACAATACTGTACCAGAGAATAAAAGTGATGCTTCGTTATGGTACAATGAGTTACTAGTGCTCCGGAAAAAAAAAATGACAAAGTGAGAGGGAACTGCAAGTCAATTTGAATGCTGGTTTTAAGATTTATATATCTAAATTCTACATGATAGTTGTTATTAAAATAAAACAGCATATACTTATTATTTCATAAGTTGAAACACAGAATACCTTGAAGTACTGCCATTCCTTAAATTCATTTAGATTGCAGTGTGTAATCATAATTTTTGATCCATCAGTCCCCTTTGTCAAACACTGGTCATACTGCATGAGCTGATTAGCTTCGTTGATTCGGAAAAGCTATTAAAAAAAAAAAAGAAATAAAAAAATAACAGAGGCACCTTCTCTGCTGATATACCAAAACAAACTCAACAACTATCTTATTTTTCTATAATTTTTTTGTATGTTCAGAACTATCAGTCCAAAGACAGGAATTATATTCATTCTAATGTTAGCAAAAACCTCTGCTAACACCTGGAGGATTATCACGTACCAACAATGTGAGAAAATAAAAAAGTGAAAACAGACCTTATGTTTCACAATCTAAATTAAAGGCAAGAAAATACATAAAGTAGGACAATATAACAGTAAAATATAATTACTGGCAGTAACATTCCAGCTCAATGGGAAGAAATGTGGAATATGGAATAACATTTGCAAATAAGATTCTTAGGGAGCTAGGCTTACACAGCTATAGTCTCACACAAGATTATAGTCTGATTTCTTATATTAGACATAAATTCTCGATTCTGATTGTTTATATGAAAAGCAATACTGCTATTGTACCCTTGTTTAACAGAAAGATTTAGCACTGTCAGTTTCTTCACAGAATGTTTTACTTTATGACTTTCCCAAACAAACAAAATCACCACACTGAAAAGTAAAAGAAGCCCCGTGATCAGTAAGCCTGGCAGTTCTCATTGAAGAACAATTTCAACATGAAAGGAAGTTATTTACCTGGTTCCCGCCCATCCGGTGGCAGGGCCCTAGTTCCACAAAGCCTCCGTTTGTCCTTCCCATGCTATCAATGCAGTAAACAGTTTCGAAGCCTCTGATCTAAAAAAAATGAACCAAGAACCAAAAGGCAGAGGGCCGTTTAGTTTTTATTAAGCCCTAACATAAAAGAGTTTCGTGCTAAATATTGCAGTTCACAGTGGAAATCTGGATACGTGTAATGCCAGGTTACTACTGTATTGTCCGTCTCGGAGTAGTTTAGAGCATAGTAGTCATCTTTGAAATAATTTATGGTCTTTAGGTCAACATTGGAATGGCTGCATTCCAACAAAGCACATCGGACTATAGATTTTGATAAAATACCACAGAAGGGAAAAAATTAAAAGATCATATTAAGTACAACCTCAAACTCATGTGAGTGAGAAGCAAATAGAGTCACGTAACAGCAGTGGCCACAGATACTGGCCCTAGATATCTAGACCAGAACCGAATTCGTAAGTTAACTCTCCCAAATGGCTATGTGGCACTTTCGGTAGATGTCTCCAGGAACCTAGGGGGACAAAGTTACGGCAACTGGATAAGGCAGGTGAAAAGCCAACATGGGCTTCCATCTTAGTAATGCACATTTTGTAAAACAATAATCTTTTTCCTTTTTGGAAATATTATATATCTGAATTATAAATTACTATAGTATTTGGATAAAATGTTTTGTTCATTCAGTCAGTATACATTGACTGAGCACCTGGGACAATGTAAGAGCTTCAGAAGACACAAAGAGAAGCCAGTCATGGTCCTGAGGACCCTCAGGTCTGTAGGGAGGCTGAGGGGTAAGCGTCAGTCAGGACGGTGGGATGAACACACGGAGGAAGGAGCCTTGCCTGAGTCCCCTGGAGGAGTCCTGAAGAAGCTGGTAGGAGTTTACCCTGGAATATGCAGGGAGGAGAGAGGAGTGAAGTCTAAGGTGCTGGGGCCAGAACGTAAAGTGGTTAAACTGAAGATGCATTCAGAGTGAGACGGTAAAGGGAAGGCAGAAAATTTCATCTACTTATTTACTTATGCATTTATTGAGTTGTCAAATATTAAGGGAGTACTGTGTCAGGTATGTTGTAGGCTCTGATACACCCATGAACAAAATAAAGATCCTTGCCCCAGTGAGCTTATATTCTAGGGAAGGAAACACAGAATAGAAGGCAAAAATCATAATAGACATGTTAGTTAGAAAGTGATAGGTGCCATGAAACAGAAAAGGAAAAAAAGCAAGTTAAGGGCGTATGGGGCTAGGAATGTTTGGGGGAGAGCAGGGCGGATCTCACTGAGAAGGTGACATTTGAGCAGACTTGAGGCATATGTACGAGTTAGCCATGCATGTAGAGGGAAAGCATTCCAGGCAGAGGCGGGAGCAAAGGCTTCCTGTGGTGAGTAACGAGGACAGTGGGGCTACAGTGATGAGGACAGTAGTAGCAGGTGAGGCCAGAGAGGAATGGGGCAGGATATGTCGGCACAAGAGGGCACTAGAAAGGACTTTGCCTTCCCACTGAGGGAAAGGGGGTGTCACTGCAGGTTTCTAACACAGGAGTAACAGGATCATTTTAAAAAGATCAGACTGACTGCCATGTTTAGAACAGGATGTAGGAAGACAGAGTGAGGCTCAGTGAGATGTGGAGGCTTAGACCAGAGTAAGAAAGGGTTGGAGTCTGGATGTAAGTGTAAAGTGAGAGAAGGAAAGGATTCAAAAAAGACTGCAAAGGCTTGGCGGGAGCATCAGCAAAGACAGGCTGCGGAGAGGAAACAGGGAGGTCAGTGCTGGACACGGCAAGTCTGAAACGTCTATTGGACATTCAAGTGGAGATGCCAAGTAGGCAGTTGGATGTACTTGCCTGAGTTCTGGGAGAGAGAGAGTTAGGTCGAAGGTAGAAACGGGAGTTATCTGCACATAGATGGTTTTATTTATTTATTTATTTATTTATAAAAGATTTTATTTATTTTTAGAGAGGGGAAGGGCGGGAGAATGTGGTTGCCTCTTGTGCACCCCCTACTGGGGACCTGGCCCGCAACCCAGGCATGTGACCTGACTGGAAATCGAACCAGTGACCCTTTGGTTTGCAGGCCGGCACTCAATCCACTGGGCCACACCAGCCAGGGCCGCACATAGATGGTTTTAAAGCCATGAGGCTGGACAAGATCACTGGCAGAATTCCTTCCTTTTACAGTGAAGGCAACTACACTAATGAGGTGTTCTCAGAGATTAAAAGATAACCAAAATGGGGTCTGAACTGCCAGGGGCTATGTTCCAGTTGGGACTTAAGTCACAATTTGCTGTCGCAGCACACAGAGGTGAAATAAGTGTACAGGAAAAAAGGCACTAAAACAAGAGGTGCAGAGAGAATAGCATAGTGTCCTTTGTTGGCTTCTATTCCCAAACGTGACATGCTGGAGCAACTTTGGAACAGATCCTGTCTTCTTTTGTCTATCTATATTTTTTTCATTCAGTTCCATGAAACAATCCCCCTGCTGATGGCTCCAAACACACATCCTTAGATGTATATTTGGCCTGTGTCCTGGGTTTCAGTATCATCAATACACAGCTTAACATCTACCTGACAGCTCCACCTGGGCCATTTACAAGCCCAGAACACCAACAGAGAACTGGCTATCGCGCACCCAAAGCATAAATCAAATCCGGCTACCTTTCTGTTTAATACCCTCCATGGCTTTCCACCACACTTAGGGTAACAGGCCTCCCTCCTCACCTGCCTGACACTTCACCTGATTTAATCTGCTCTTTTCTGCTTATCAAATGCGCAAAGCATTTCCTAACCCGGAGCCTTCAAACACCATTTTCTTTACCAGGAACACGTTCCCGCCTCTCTGATTTCCTGGCTCTTCATTACTCAGATCGCAGATTAAATGCCATCTTCTCAGAGAAGCCTTCCCTACCCTGTTCCTACGTCCTCTTGGGTATCACCTGCTTATTTCCTTTACAGCGCTTACCACCCTCTATCATTTTCTTCTTTGTTTTCCCTGTTTGTTTGTTTGGTCTCTTATCCACTAGCACACAAGTTCCCTGAGGAAAAGGACCTCGTTTGTCTTGTTTTCTGTCTAGAAGAGTGACTGGCACACAGTAGGCCCTCAACCAATATTTGTTGGACATATAATTAAACAAAAGCATGTACACTTGAAATTTCAGGACATGTTTAATACACCTATGAGGTAGCCCCCGTAAGGGTGGGCGGATGAGACCCACTTACAAAGGAAAGTTTGAAGAAACCAAGAAAGGACAACAAAGATCAATGCCTTTGATTTTAATTATTTTCGGTTACCGTTAATGGGTTCATTCACTTGGTAAGCACGTCGGAGTGCCTACTGTATATGGGGCCTCTGCATTAGTTCTCTGCATTGGGACGCAATGGTGAACAAGTACTTACAGACTGGCTGGTATGTTATGAAAACGAATGAAAAAAAATCACAGGACTGAGTCTTTTTGATGGAGTGGGAAAGAGTAAGAAAGGCTTTTCAGTACTGGTGATCTCTACATTGAGAGCGGTAGGATAAACTGGAATTAGCCAAGAAAGGAGTCACACTGAGGGGCAGAGAAGTGGCAGGAGCTGGAGAGAGTGGACAGTGCTCCTTCCCGCCTAGAAAGACCCAGGTGCAAAGGCTGAGAGGCGGGGGCACATGGTCGGGTGGTCAGGGTAGTTGTAACTACCTGGAGAAAAGGAGGCGGAAGTTGCCAGACAGTTTTTACCCAAACTTTCCCCCAAGATTTCTTCTCTTTCAGACACTTTCATCTCTCTCTGCCTTCTCCCAAACAGTCTCCGAACACGCACACTTTGAGATCTGAGTATCACTGATACTTACTTCTCCCCAGTCAACATTTTTGGGTGGCAAAGGGTAATGTGAGGTGATATCATAAGCGATTTCTTCCATGAACCACTTGAAACTCTTGCAGTTGTGATCTTCTCGAAATTTTTTCAGCTCAGAGATATCCCCATATGCTAATGCCTTTGATTCGGGACGACTGGCATAGAAATAGTCTTTATACTCATCCCACCAAACCTCTACGACTCTAACATAATTCTGTAAAAAAGAAAATTAATACCATGTGAAAAATAAAAATATTTATAATGTCAGAAACAGCTTATCTTAAGTATACGAAATATGACCAACATAAAACAAACTTATTTCAATAAGACCTAATATTTAATTAAACAACAAATGTAACTGAGCTAATGACTAATACATCAACGGCCAAGGAAAAAAACCATCCTGCCTGTTCAGCTAAAACGTGATGGGCACAGACTCTCTTGGCTGCAGGAGCATACCTAGTCTAAGAGGGTACATCCTATGCTGCTTCTAAAGGAAGAAACTGATAACCTAAAGGGGGTTTATGGGGGCTGACTAGACACTGGTACTCCTCCCAGAATTATCTCTATACTATTAGCGTATGTAGGGAAAAATCCCATTTCAGAAGCCATCGTGAAAAACAATAGCTCTGTTTAACAAAATACATTTTTGTAAGTGGCTTTGTTGGTCTTATTACAACTCTAATAGGACCATTTTACCATAACCCAGAATCAACTGGGTGTTTTCCGCAGTTGGTGCACATCAGTTGACCCTGTGATAACTGACAAAGAACTAACTTCTAAGGTTTCACCCAATGCTGCATGTAGGCACAGACATCTGTGACAGATTTAGTACACACTCAGTCCAGTCCATCGGCCTTCTCTATCATGCACAAGCAAACTTTGAGGACAAAGGGCCAGAGTGTAAGTATTTTTGGCTTGGTGAGCATGCAGCTTCTGTTCCAACTACTCAGCCCTGCTGAAAAAGTGGCCACAGGCAATATATAAATAAGTGGATGTGGGCTGTGCTCCAGTACAACTTGATTTTCTAAAAAGGGCTGGATATGGCCCATAGGCTATAGTAGCTGACCCCTGTTCTACATCAGGAGTCAGAAAACCTAGCATTCCTATCACATTTTTTTTCTGGACTACAAGGTAACTATGAAAGGGTGAACGTGCTCTTGTAAAGGCCAGTGGCTTCAACAAAGTTTTAAGCAGCAGTATCCTAAAAGAGCACGAGATATGACAGTGAGGTATTTTAAATCCTTGCAAATCCATCCAAAATTAGACACAGTCCATGTCTTCTAGATACTAATGAATGTGAAGAATTAAATATACATGCATAGGGTTATAGCAACAAAAAGGAGGAACAATTGTTTGGGGGGCAGAGGGCCAGAGGGGCACCATGGAGGGACGCTGGATAGCTTAATCTAGAAAGAGTGGTTAATTGGGTGGGAATTGTACTGAGGGAAAGCAGAAATACAAATAAAGTGCGACAAATCACGGTGCATTTGGAGTCCTCCAAGCAGTTTGCCGTAAGTGGAATGAATACAGGGCTCAGAGAGAAAACTTGCCTCACTTTCCTCATTTTAAGATGAGAATAATCATAGTCTTTATCTTATGGAGTGTTACAAAAATTTAAAAACTTCTGAAAGCATTTAGATTTGTGTCTGGTACCCAGTAGGCAACCAAAAAGGGTTAGCGATTATTAATACTATTGTTATTTCATATGAGAGGCATCAAAAGTTTAAGCAGGTAACAGACATCAGATTTAATTTTCAAGGAAATGGCCCTGGCGGTGAGCAGAGGGCGGATGCAGCGCAATGAGGCTGCCGGCAGAGTGCCACGTGGGCGGCTGTTCAATATCCACTGGAGAGATCTGAAGACCTGCACTAAGCACAGTAAGGAATGGATTTAAGAGACATGTATGAGGTAGATTTGTCAGGGCCTGGTAAGGTAAGACGCAAGTTAGACAACCGAACATGCCCCCTAAGTTTCATTCATGGGCAAACAGAGAATACAGGGAAAGGAATTGTTTTTGAGAAAAAGTTTAAAAGTTGGACTGTGTTGAGATTGAAATATCTAGGAAGATAATTTTAGAAGATAACTGATTATGGTCTGAGGCTCAGAGAAGACAAACGGGCTGGAGAAGTCGACGCAGGCCATTGGCACCCTGATGGCTGAAGTGCACGGTGCTAAATTTGGAGAAAAGTGCCTGGCACATTTGAGGCACTCACTGAGAGTATCCGAACATGGCATTTACTGGGTAGTTTTTAGGAGAGCTACATTCAATTTTTAGAGGAGGTATTTCCTTCTCCTCTTTTCCTTTTTCTTGCAGCACAGACCTTCTCGAATCCCTCTGACTTTTCATCAGCTCTTCACGATTGTGGCTCTGACTCGAAGGTCAGGTTCCCGCCCTGCAATGGCAGTCAGGCCTGGTGTTGATTTGGTGCACCTTTGTTTCAGCATGGATATCCTAATCTCACCCCGTTATAGCTGGGGCTCTGCTTCACCATTTCTAAGATAATTTGGCCAGTTGGAAAGCTCTGTGTTTGTTCTTAAAGCCTAACTATCTCTGCCTCCATCACCTAGTCCCCTTTCGGGAGCTGTCCCAAGTTGTACCTGCAGCCAATAATAATCTTCCTTCTGCCCTTGACTTGGTTGAGGACTCCATAAAATGAAGGGCACCAGAGTTAGAGGCTCTTAGAACTTAGACAGCAGTTCCCCACCAAAGACACCTCAAAGCTGTGCTGTTAAGGACAGGGACCAGCGGCCTCCTGGCAACAGGATATCTGGCCTCTGTATGAAGCTTGCCTGGTTTGTCCCTAGTCTGAAGGATAAAAGATATAAATCTTTTGCAAGCACTGTTCAACATCAGCTTTGGTTTACTACAAAAACGCATTATGATTAATTTTTTAAACCAAAAAAGAAACCCCACCATCCTAGTACATTTTGGGAAGATGTCTGCAGTTCATGTTGCAGTGAAAGTAGGCCTTGCAAGATATGAATGCTTGTCATTTTGATGTATTTAAAATAAATGTATATGTTAAAAAATATTTTACCCATTTGTGACTAATAGAAGCTGGTATTTTCCTTTCCACTACTTTCTTACAGAGTGGCAATGCTTTTGAATTTATCTGTGATATCTTCATGGAAAACATTCAATACAGACATCTTAATCTGAACACGAAACAATGAATAATCTCAAAGAACAATAAGATATTTCATGAATAAGTCTAGCGTAAGGGAAACGCGAGGGCGTGTATGATTGCTTAAGAGGTTTTTCCCGTTGGGCGAGCTGACCTTTACTTGACTACCGCAGCATGTGGTACATACACGTTAGTGCCCTGGCCTTCTCCACTTCTAGCCAAAAAGACTTACCTTCAGAGTTGGAGAAGACCCGACATAAATGGGCGGAGGATTTCCTTGCCAGCCCTCAAGACGGTAGATATGTCCCACACGAGAACAGGGGACAAACAGTAATTTGCCACCACACTGCCATATCTATCAAAGAAAACACAGAGAGAAGCTGTTTCAAATGCCAAATAAATTATAACTGAGAATTCATCTCTTAACTGTAAATCTGAAATTGTAATTAGATACGGCGTCCACTGGGAATTTATTAACTGCACAGATCTTAAAATAACTTGCTTGTTTTCAAACTCATGTAATAACAAAGGAGGGAGTAAAGAAAGCAGTGATGTACGGCTGCTTAGGGGCCTCCTCCTATGCAGTGGTAGCTCTAAGCAAACTTTTTTCGACGTAACCTTGCCAAACTGTGCAGAATCTCCATTCCTAACATCATTCGTCATTTCCATTGCTAATATATTTCCCACCTGGGTGATTATTATAATAATCTCCTGCCTGGCTTCTTCACCTCTGGCTTCCCTTCAATGCTCTCCTTATTTATAGCAAGTGATTATTCTAGCTGAAGAGCAGCTTTGGGTCATGTTATTCCCTTGCTTAATATCTTCAATGGGTTTCCATTGCTTATCAAATTAAGTAAAAATCTCTTAGCTCAGCATGAAAGGCTCTCTTCGATATGGTGCTAACATACCTGTCCACTTTGTCTTCTTGATGTCTCTGTCTCATTCATGCTATCAGATTCTGTCCAAACTGTGTTCCTCACTCTTTCCTGAACACATTCGTCATGGTTTGCCTTTGTACCTTTCCCTATTCTATCTGCTTAGAAGACCCCCTCCCCCTCCTTTATCTCTGCTTATTGGTATCATGCCCATCTTTCTCTTTCTGCCTCAAACTCTACCTCCAGGGGGATGCCGCTTCTTAATCACACCAACCAAATGGCATTCTACCTTCTTATCATATTATGAACTTAAATATTATTCTGATCTCTTATGGACTGTGAGTTCCTTGAGAGCAAAGGTCGAGTTATTCCTGCTCCACATAGTACTGAGCACTAGACATTTAAGACAAAAGGTAATGCATATTTGTGTAACTCAAACTGTGATATATGGCAGTTCTTTTTCTTTCTTTTGGGAAATGGGGTGGTGGTGTTGGAGCATGGAAGGCATTAGTGCCCAGAGACTGGCTCAGTGATGGGGGCGCTGCAGGAAGGCAGCCCCACTGTCAGTCTGAGGACACACGGTCATCGCTGGGGTCTGCTTCTGGGGTCTGAATCATGTCCTACGGTAATAAAGGGTAACTACGTCAGCGGGTGGTCAAATGTGGCCCCAACGCATGCCGACTTTCCAAAGGGCTTCTATAACCAAAGGCTCCAATGTACAGAAAGCCTCGGGCGGGGAAAGGAGCAGCTCTTTTTAATTTCTGAAGCTTGCTGGCCTCCATTTTCAGGTGAGCCATGTAAATATACAGTAAGTCTGGAGCTTGCACTTCGCCTTACTTTCCTCCAAAGGCTTACATTTTTGCTAGTCCTTCCTTATGATTTAGAGGAATGCTTTAAGCAGTTTTTTCCCCCAGAGAACCCAACCCTTATTTGAAAGTCACAATAGTTGGTCACTACTTAGAAAACACCATGTGTTTAAATAAACTGTTACCTTGTATGATATTTCAAAGTTTTCACCACCCCAGATCTGGAGGCCTGGATCATACAGACCCAGTTCAAAGAAGAACTCTCGTTCAATGGCAAATAACCCACCAGCCATGGCTGGGGACCTAGGAAAAGAAACGCTTCAATAACTATTAAAGACAAACCCCTTCACCAACAGACAGCAAGCCTTTCTGTGATTCAATCTCAATAATGCAAAGAAGAGACAAAATTGATGGCCAAACATTAAGAAATTATAAAGCCTTTGCAAACAATCTGTTCATATTTCCTTAATGAATTTACCAAAATTTCTAATTGAAATCGAATTATATAGTTCATTACAAATTAGAATGTTGCATTACTTCACCATTAGAGGGAGCCTTGGTTCCTTTGTTGACTAAAAAATTAAGCCTTTAGGTTTAGCAAAAGTAGAATTTTCTCTTTCACTCCTAAAAATACTGAACCATACAAGTCCTGGTCCACTAACTGCTCCCACAATGATTCATGAGTCATTACGGGATGAGCGAAACCATTCACCATGGAAGTAGTCTGTCATTTTTTAATTTTATAGCTCAGGGGCTTGCCAAATAAGGGTGTAATTCATCTTAGAACAGTCACAGTTCATTCAGAGTTTGCAAATGTAGCACAGGAGCCACACAGAAGAAACAGACTGAGCTATTTACTATGCCAGGAGGTAGGACTGCTAACTGGTGATCTGTGTGGCTTCTTGAACGGAATCTTGAATTTGGTACTTTTTAGGGACAAGAGAAAAAACATTTGGTAGTTGTTTAGGGACAAGCCACTCCCATCAAGAAGTGATAGAATAATTTATATCCTGTTGCCTGCGTCCCGCACCCTGCACAATTAATTATTAATGTATCATGATTCTTAAGGAGATGCCTCTATTAGAGTATCATCTAATATTCAATTTATCACTAATTCCTCTTAATTCTACCTTAAAGATGTATCTTGAATCTGTCTACCTCTTTCCAGCTTCACTGCTACCACTGCTTGGACTGTTACAGTGACTTTGTAACTTGCGTCCTTTATTCTCTTCTGACCCCATCTAAGTCTAAGCGTACAGCAGGCAGAGGGGACTCAACGCGGGTCCCCCGCTGCCCGCCTCTCCCCACCCTGAGGCTCAGCTGGCTCCCTCGTTCTGAGTTCTTCACTGCTCTCCTCATGCCTTGAACTTGCCACACTCTCTTCTGTCTCAGGCCTTCACCTATGCTGCTCACTGTCCCAAAATGTTCTTCCACCTCTCCATAGGGTAGACCCCTCATCCTTCAGGTCTCAGCTCCAAGGACACTTTGTCAAGGAGGCCATTCTGGATCCTCCAGGCTGGATGAGGCTCTCCTTTCCATACACTCTATTTTTCTTCATTCCACTTATTGCAGTAGCTGTTCCAGAGTTATTTGTATGGTTTTCTGATTAATTCCTGTCTCACCCACTATATTTTAAGTGCCACGAGGGAACTTGATCTTTTAAAAACTTATTCCCATAAAAGAGTGCCTGGCACATAATAAGTGCTCATTAAATATTTGTCAAATGGACAAATAATGAATCAAGTAATATTTTCAAGTAATATAATATAATCAAGTAATATTAAAGAAAAACCACACTGTGGCCAAGTTATTCTCTTATGCCCTTTCTTCTTAAAGTATACTGCCTAACTCATGAAACATTAGCACTATTATAGTTTTGGCTATATTTTCCTGTTACAATTATTTAACTGCCATTTAAAAATTACTCTATTATAACTCTGCCTTTCTGATCTTTAAATACATTCCCACTTATCTCAGTATATATTTGAAAATGCATCTTAACATGAAAACCAGTGAGTCCTTGAAAGGGAAATATCCCTTAAATTTTTCTAGTCCACTGGAAAAAAAAATTTCTTTCCTAGGCATATGGAATTGTCAGAAATAATAAATATGATCCTTACCTCCTTTTTTTTTTCCTCCTAGAATTATGTTAGTTAGGTAAGTGAGTAAACACTAAATTCCTGGCCTATTTTGAAAAATAACTTCAAAGGGAAATTTGGAAAATGTCAAATCAAGCTTAAAGTTCTATAATTTCCTTGTTTGCCATCGTGACATGCCCGAATCCCGCCAGCATCTGCATGACATTGGAAACACCTTCCCAAAACAGAGTTCCAATACTATCAGCAGCGTAACAGGGAAAGAGACCAAAAGCAGAACCATGAGATCAGAAAAATAAAATGACCATATATGGAAGCCTATACCAACATTTGACCAAATACTTCATCTGGAGTTACTCTGTTGGAATACGGTCAATTGTTCCGGATAAAGAATACAACAGCATATGCTGTTCTATTTGAAGAGCCACAAGAAGGGACAAAAGCTGCTTCTGGAGTACAGTTTCCTATTGATCACGTGCTCTTCTGAGAAGGAAGCACTAAAGGAGTCTATGTAACATCTGTCAAAGTCATGTATTTTTATTCATCAGATTTAACTGGTATAACACTAGTATTTAAGAGTTAGTATATAATATAAAAGGAAGAAAAAAAATCCCCAAATCTCTTGCTATTGCTTTTACTGCTAACATTACACTCAAGGCATCAGAGTGGATATTAAACTTGGATTATAAGTAATTTATTCATTGTAAAGTTACAGAATGATTGTTCTTTTATCTCTTGTATTTGGAATGGATGCCTTGTAACATCCCCCTGCCCACCCCCTGTCCCCCCAAAAAGTGAAAGCTGCATTAGAGAGAAAACAATTACAAAGAAGCTAATTCGAATTTAAACCATGAAATGGTGCAAGAAAAGAAGCCCTCAGAATCTAAACAGCATCTACAGTTTTAATAACAAATGTTTTAGCTTAGCAAGAAGTTAATAGGTTAGCAGCAACGGGAGAAAAGAAAACATGTAAGTGATTTAGTGATTACCGATATGGTTCAGTTTTTGTCTTTCTCAGTCTCTTCTCTTGAGGGGTCAGAGGCACCCGTTTCCAGAGCATACTCCAATCCCATGCTCCTCGGGCATACCCATCTTCGTCACCACCCCCTTGGGGTACAATTTCATATGTGTTGCCATTTATGACATCTATAATCGGCACAGTGCAAATGGTTCTGTATTGTGTTGATGATGGCAGCAAAGATGAAATGGAAGGGTATGTATGGACCCGCATATAGATACAAGTACATGGGGAAGGAAAAAAAAAGTACTTAGATAAACATTCCACGTAAGAAAATAAAGGAGTAATGTTTACCGATAAGGTTCAGTTTTATGTTTTCTTTTGGCCTTTTCCTTGTGGCTTAGAGGGATACGTTTCCATAGTAAACTCCAGTCCCAGGCCCCTCTGGCAAAACCATCTTCATCCCCACCTTGCTGTGGTTCAATGGAATAATCATTCCCATCTATGTAATCTATTAGAGGCACAGTACATGTAGTTCTGAAACATTTACAGAAAATGAAAAAGCATTTAAGAACCCAAAACTAGTTTAACATGCCTAGCTATATTATCTCTTTGTTACTGATCTGGGGTTTTTTTTGGTTTGTTTGTTTGTTTGTTTTTTGTGCTAGGTGACTTCAATATCTAATGGGAGGTAGAAGTAAATGAATGGCCTATAAAAGTCAAGAAGTCTGTTTTCACAGGGAAAGAATAGAGGAGACTTATCCTTCGGCTTCCAGACAAATGTCAGGGACAAAAAACCATGTCTTTTGACTTAATAGTGTTTTCTCATTTTCACTTTGGTCCTACAGGAAACTTTTTCTTGGCAGTTTTTTAGTTTACAAGATTTTCCTGCCTATTACTTTTACTCCTTATTCCTCCATTATAACACAAGTTGGGGAGGGGCGGTGCACCTGCATGTATGTGTCTGTATAAAAAGGTAATACCTGTTATATTTTTAGCAGTTCTCCCAACTCTTTGTTGCTTTCCATTTCTTTGGAAGCAGCTATTATAAAAATCTGTTTCTGTACTTTTTCTTGATCTCTTTTTGTATCCTTTTCTTATTGGAAAAAAAAAATAACTGCTTTCATTGCAAAAAAAGAGTGCTGTATTGTATTCCTGCTTTTTAAAGAAAAGAAGAAAATCCCTCAAAACTTAAAGAACTTACGTGTAGCTTGAATTTGGAGCCAAAAAAGAATCCATTGTATTTGACTTCAGGAAAATGCTAGTACTATATAACTAATTGGGTGCAGAGTCAACTCTGCAAAGATATTTTGGTACCCTGCTTGTTTTAGTGCTCGTCTTATCAGAGAGGATTTAAAAATGCATTTCCTAAAATGGAGATTACAGCTTTTCATAATCATGTTGAGGTGCTTTTTAGATGTTTTGAAACCAAGGAGAAGGGGAAAATGTATGGGGCTTAAAATTTCGATATGGTGGAAGTGGATTTGAGAAAGCTGTGTCACTCGCTCTGGGATAATTCCCATGGGCAGTGAATGGTCACTGTGAGATATGTGGGACTGCCAGGAGATCCTGGGGAACACCCCTTTCTTACTGCCCCAGAGAATGATGGGTAGGCTTCGCCCGGAGAGGCGAAGGTTTATTCTCTTTCCTCACTTCTCATGAGTCTCAGATTTCTTAATGAATGGTGTAGTGTAAAGTCCCAGAGAGATCTCAGTTTGACAGTTTATTAGCTGTCTGATTCGGCGCAAATTAATTAACATCTCCAAGCCTCAGTGTCCTCTTCAGTACAATGGAGCTAATAATACCTATCCTGTGGGAGTGCTATGAGGATTAAACCAGACAGCATGTGAAAAATGTTTATTATAGGCCTTCACAGTAAATCCTCTGATGATTAAACCCTCCAATGGTCTGTCTTTGACTCATGCCATTCACCACAGGGTTGTCTCATTTGCCTAGATTCTGAAACAAGACAGAACCCTGGACTAAAAGCAGGGAAGGCTTTTGGAACTAGGAGATAAACGCCGCCTTCTCTTGTTTCAGGTGTTTCTGTGGATGTAATGGGAATCATCATATTTCTATGGTAGAGTTGCCTATTTCTAAACTTTAAAGTTTGTGGTGTAAGAACCACAAACCTTGGCACAAGTAACAACTGGTCCTTACTATGTAAAGTGATAATTAAAAAGGGCATTAAAAACAACCCCCAATAATTAAAATTTCAAAGCTTGCTCCTTCAAATCTTTAGAACTGCTACTGTGGTGTAGAAGGAGTAATTAATATTACTTTTAGAGAAAGTTTTTGCAGCTAGAGGAAATCTCTAAGCCACAGATGATGCTCAAATCAGACAGCCTAGGCTTATCCCAAAGGCCCAACTTCCTGCATCTGAATTAGCACAAAATATCCGTCTAGTTCCACTCCAGGAAACAACTAGCTGAGTGATAATACTTAAAACAGAACACTTGATATATTGAATGGAACTGGAATCAGAAGAATGAGAATGTTATTTTTCCTTCTAAAATGAGGTTTATTTTTCAACCAGGAAAGCAAAAAAGCAAGGTGTGTTACCTGTCCTTAGAAATGGGAGCTACAAGTGGTGCATACCAGTTAACTGCCACCTCACAGTGGGCATCAAGGTATATCAAAACCTTAGAAAAAACAAAAGAGGCAGAGTGAAAAAACACTTATATATATGGTACATCACAATTTAAAATTAGATGCTATAAGTTAGCATTAGAGTCAGTTTTGACATATAAATTTTTTCTGTTTAGGTCAGCATTTTCATTTCAATCTGGAAAAAAAAAAGGTACTTAAAAATGCATATGATTGTTTAGTTACCAAATCCAAAACGAGGACATTGGTAATATCAATAATAAGAAATGTTTCCTACCTGCCCAAGTTTAGCCTTCTGGGCACCAATACTTCGTGCTTGAATTAAGCCTTCTCTTCTCTCATTTCGAAATACCTTCACTAGGCCATTCCACAGTTTAATATAGTCATCTAGTTTTTCTTTTAAGTGTTCTGTGAATAAAAAATTCAATCGGCACTGTAAATTATATTTATGTACATAAACCAGTTAAACTATTCTTTTTCTCAAGCAACAGGGTTAGGGAAAGGTGCTTTAGACAGTAAGTGATTTTACAAAGACCAGATTAATCTATAGGGAAATAAGGTGAAGGTTATTTTTTAGTTAAATTTTGAGCTTAATATGCCTACAGAGAACTGGTTAGCCTGAGAATAATCAAACATCTCTCTAAACATTAAAAAAATGATGATTATGTCAAATGACTTAAAAAACAAAAAATTTTTGAAATTAAAAACTTTAAATTTCATGTGTTAACAACATCTAAAAGTTTTGAGGCATAATATTTTGTTTCCTTTTGGCAGAAGCAATAATAGTCCAGGGTTTCTGAAGACACAATAACATCGTATGACTTCTCTGGAATCCACAAAGCATATAAGTTAACATTTGTTCCTGGGCCATCTTTCAGAAGCGTAGCCAGTGTCCAAGTTGTAGTCTCGGTGTAATAAATATAGCTCCCATCAAGTTGGCAAAAAACATTCCAGACATCCCATTTTCTCTGCATTTTAAGCATCTACAGGGGTATGTATGTATGCATATTTACAAATAAGTATTTACACATTTACATAATGAATACATAATATTTATATATAATAAATAAAATATATATTTGCAATTTGGTAGGTAAAATATTGTGTTATAAAAACAAGATACATCTGTCATAGTTTCCATCTTGCCTTCCCAGTTGCAAGAGAACAGTTTTTGTTTGTATCCCTATGAGCCCATGACACTGGTTCATTACAGCCACAACTAGCTGCTGGATCATTAAAGGAGTTTCTTGTGGACACAAAAATTATTTTTATCGTTTAAAATTTTGGCCCACGAATACAAAAGCACAGCTGTATTTAGCGACGACTTAGTGGTTAAATGGGCAAATCAGAGTGTACTTAATACTTTTCTCATTTTTAGGGAACTTATAAATTATCAAGACACCCACACATGTATATTCAAAGCTGAGAAGAAAAATATTTCCCTTTTTCTATTCTGACATCCAGTTTTAATGACAATTATAAACAAAATCCTCATGCTAAGTTATATTTTCCCCCCAGAAAATCTAAGTAATTTTCCCTTAAACTTTCTTAAAAAGCTCGTACCTTCCCTTTCTTAGCCCAATACAGTCCAATTTTTTCTAAGCCCCTTCTGAATTGCGCAATTTGCTTTTTCGGATATGCAATCTAAATAATTCGTTAACAAAATTTTATGGCCAGAAACAAGTGGATGGCCTGTTCTTCAAATTTACATGGCTCAGTAAAGATGGCCCCAAAGGGAAGCTGGTGAATCACATGACTTCTGGCTTCTTTGGGAACTCACACTATGGCAGACTGTTCTATATTAATATCCACAGTATTCACCGCCTTTCCTTGGGGGATGATCATCCTCCCTGACCCACTGATGTCAGGTGACTTGGTGTGGCCAATGAGAAGGGGGTGGAGATGACTGGAGGTAGCACTTGTGAGCAGAACTGTTAAAACCCCACTAGCGCTCCACCACGTCTTTTCTTCCTCTCTGCCTCTTAGGCAGTCTGAGAGCAGGCTGCTAGTCCCACCAGCCTGGGCCCCGCAGTGAAGGTGTGGGATACAGCAGCGCTGACCAGCAGGATCACAGCCCTTTGCTGCGACAGGAGGGTGTGGGGCTGCAGTTTACCCTGACCCCACACAGCCTCAGCTGGCATCAGCTTGATGCACACGTGAACGGG
The DNA here is from genome assembly GCA_004026545.1 of Mormoops blainvillei. Lineage (NCBI taxonomy): Eukaryota > Metazoa > Chordata > Mammalia > Chiroptera > Mormoopidae > Mormoops > Mormoops blainvillei. The sequence continues at coordinate 156,168 of PVJD01002897.1, forward strand.
CGTGGGCTCTCCTACAAGGCCCCAAGCCTTGTTTTGAGAGGGTACTCTAATTTCCAGAAACCCAAGTATAATACATTCTTTGTGAGGATGTATTATATATTAGCAATCTATTTTGTCTTTAAAAGAAAACTTATAAGTCAAAGTTCTACTTTCTGAATCCACTGGGGGAAAGAACAAACCAAATTTTCACTCAGTCAGATTTACCGAAGACTATCTACACTTACTGAAGATGGGGCTGACAGATTTTAAAGCTGTTCTGAAATTGGGAAAATAAATTAAAGGCCTCTACTTCTGTATTTATGAATGCTGTAAGCTAAGTAGATCCTGCATGTGGCTGATTTTAAAGTATGTTACAAGAGACTAAATATTAGAGGTTTGTAACAACAAAAGCTCTGATCACAAAAAACTCAAGTAAAATGGACAAAAAAAAATTAAGTCCAAAACTCTGTTCTCCTTTTCTGAGGCCAAGCAGTTATTTTTAGATGGAGAACACCTTTTGATGTACCTTCTTTTTTTGTTTGTTTGTTTGTTTTTTAGAATATGCTAAGATTGTACTTGTGTTAATAGCATAGGGCTTCTTAAAATCAGAAAAATCACAGACATGAGATTTCCAGTCAGGGGCACAGATTTAGGTTTTTCTAAATTTAAAATATTGTTGGTATCAGCAATATCACTGTAAAACATTTTAAGCTACAGGGTGCGGCAAAAGTAAGGTTATAGTTGTGAGCACATGAAACACAGAGTTTATGCTTTATTAATTATTGTGTTATTTTCCATATGAACAACTGTAAACATACTTTGGCCCCACTCTGTATTTATCTTGAGATTGGAAGTGTGTTTTTATCTATTTTTAAAGGTTTTATTTATTTATTTTTAGAGAGAGGGGAAGGAAAGGAGACACAGAGGGAGAGGAACATCGATGTGTGAGAGAAACATCATTTAGCTGAGCCCCCACCAGGGACTGGGCCACAGCCCAGGCATGTCCCCTGACCAGGAAGCAGGCCAGCAGCCCTTGGCCGTGGGGGACAATGCCCAGCCAACTGAGCCACGCTGGCTGGGGCAGGAATAGTGTTTTAAATAAATGCATTCCTGTCATAGGAAATTGCAACCAACGTAAGATGTCTAAGCTAAAGGCATTTGATATGACTAAAAAAGTTAAAAGTTATCCATTCTCTAGTGTAATTAAAAATGATTAGTTGAAAAAGTGATTAGCTGAACAAAGATGAGGGGAAAAGGAAATAGACCATATTTCTATTTCCATGCTAACAAATGTGTACAAGATCAAGATCTGGTCATGTCCTTGCATGAACAGGAGAGGTTTATCCAGACTGCAAGAGTTCTAAATTAAGTTTGGGAGGAAATTTTTGTAAAGTCATTTCAAATGGTATTTTCATACTGTCCATGTTTGGTCTTATGACCTATAGTCTAGTGGTATCACTACTTGTACATAAAAATTGTCTGCAAAACTGCTTTGCCAAAAAGCAAATAGCCTGTCTTTGGTCAAGTTTCAAAGGGTTCAATTCAGTTTTGTAACAAGCGAAGAAGAATAAATCCCCAGGTCTGGGTTTCAGCGTCTCACTTTTTATTTAGGGTGCTGGTCTGGGGTCTGAGGTGTAGTAGCATTATCTATCTTTTTGTATTCATGTCATTAAGAAGATATATTCAGCTTACAAAAATTTATCTATTTAAAGAAAAAATGTTAAACCCACTTATCTAGAAAATCAATGCTCAATTCTCTCTTACCAAGTTGAATCAAGACTAATCAGTGCCTCCTTAAATGTTCTAATAGCTAGCTCCTTAAGGAAAAAAAAAACCCAATTTCCTTTTATTCAATATACAAAATCAAATACAGAACAAAATAAACTTTAGTAGGTACTTTCTATTATAAATAAAAATAGGCCATGGCTCCTGGTCAAATTCAAAATTGTATCACTGTTAAAAGGCAAAATACTGGCTATTAAATAGGTATATGGATTTCAGCTTGACAACTATGGATGGGGCACCAAGCGGTATTACAATATACATGAAATACATTTTTTCAGTCTTTCAATAAATTACCTTCACGACTAAATTTTTGCAAAATCCGAGGTCCAAAGAATTGGTACAGTGTCAAATAGTGGTTAAACACACACGTATGAGCTGGCAGATTTGATTCGAGCTATTAATTGCTGTCTCTGTGACTACTGGTCAGTTACTTAATGTTTCTGAGCGTCAGGTATAAAATGGCAATTGTAACAATATTCACTGTAAGGGTTACTATGGTCAGGATTAACAAAATAATTCATACAAAACGCTTGATACACTACCAACTTGCTGATAACAGGTGCTATCAATGGACGCTAACTACTAATTTTTAAAGACTAAGTATTTTGAAATCACATTTTGCAGTTAACTCATAATTAATTTATTTCATGGAAAAAAATGTCAGCTCCATAGCCGTTACCTTTATTGCTGAAATCATCAATTAACACGATTTCTGCCAAATATTTCCTTGGAGTCCTCTTAATTACACTGTGGACTGTCCTCATGAGGGTCGACCACCCTTCATTATGGAAGACGATGACAACGCTGGAGGTGAGCAGGTTTTCATCATAGTGCCAGTACTTGCATCTGCAAAAGGAAATTTTCATCACATTTACTTAGAGGTCATCTGCAATGTTTGGTTCCGAACTTACTGTGATTATGTTTTCTGACTGCAATAAATTGATTTAACTAAGGTAAGTGAATGAAATACACCCTTTTATATTGTAACAGAAACATTAGATCGAAGAGCGAAGCTGCTATGCAGTGAAGTTATTCATAGACAAAGCTACTTCCTAACCAACGGGCACTTTCCATGTGATGAGGGAACTAGTCTGGGAATTTATACTTCTCATTTGGGATGCTTAAGATATTACAGATATCAGGTTTGTCTGTTTTTCAGGATTTAGAGCTCAGCATATTTTCCTTTTTAAAACTTGAGTTTCTGGTGCAAGGTATTTATTTCACTTGCTGTGAATAAAACACTGCAACAGTGTTTGAAAACTATCCTATTCTATCAATAAAATATCCTATTCTATCAATATTTTATGGCTAAAATATTAAGAAAAAAATTTTAAGGCTGCACTGTGGCATGTAGCAGGCATTCGAAAATTAACTTGAATAAATAAAGATCTTCTATTGTTTGCGGAGTTAGTAGATTGGCTAACGAGGGATCTTTAGCGATTCAACACAGAACTGTCTGAGACTGAGACAGGATTAAAGCTGCCAGAAGCTTTTTGGACCCGGAAGGACCTGATTAAAGCCTCGAGGAGCCAGGGGAAGCTCGGTGAGTTTCACAGAAGTGTGATACGTATATGCATATACGTACACCTATATCTCTCTGTGTGTCACTGTGTGTACATCTTATGTGTATGCGCACCCACATGTTACATGTTTTTTGTTTGGTTATGAGGTGAGAACAAGATGGTAAGAATAAGACAGACTAATGAGAACAATTTGAGACCCACGTTCTTTTGCAGGAGTTAATTTTCTGAACTAGCACTTGGAGCCTATTACATTCTCCTTGATAAGCGGAAACAAAAGCTTTCTTCTCTCCCTCACCCCCAAACTTTCCATGAATTAGTAAACAAGCTTGTTCTACAGATTAAATTTAAAACCATATCAGCAATAATTCGCATTATCAACCTGATAACCTATACCAGCATTTAGGATGGTAACTGTTACTTAAAATAGGGCCTGGCCCAAAATAGAGACAACCTTTTCTCCGGATCATTATTTTCCTTTCAAAATTGTTCTGAATTGTATTCTTAGGGGCTGTTTTTATAGAAACAAGACTGAATCTGGTGCTCCATCAGCATTTTCTTACTGAATGAGAAAGTAGAAAGTACCTACTCTGCGCATGCTCTGAGCTGGGCACTGGGAGCCCCAACATTGAGGAAGACACTGCCCTTCTGAAGCCGATAGTCCTACAGGGGTTGTGAGACAGGGGACATATATTTGTATTTTCCATGTATGTGTTGGTGGGGAAACTAGGGTGCACATGACTGGTGGACCCCACCTGGCCTCAAGACATGTGGTCAGGAAGGCCTTCTGGAGCCAGTGCTGGAGGGTGAAACCAAAAGGAAGATAAAAAAGTTTTCAGACCAAAGAAGTGCGGAGGGAGTCGGAAGAAAAAGGTAAAAGCACAAAAATTAATTGTGTGCATATGATTCCGAAATTAGGAGAACTTTAAAAATAAACAGATGGAAGACCTGTAGCTTCCATTAAACTATGAAAAATAAACATAGGTTAAAGAGAAAATATTACAAGAAAAGATATTTGCTGTATAATAGCAAATAACAGCAAATATTTATGTGCCAGGCACTATTCTACTTGCTTTATGTTTTTAAAGTATATTTTATTGTTTATGCTATTACAGTGTCCCATTTTTTCCTCCCCTTTATCCCCCTCCACCCTGTATTCCCCCTCTAACATCCCCCACCCCCTTTGCTCATGTCCATGGGTCATACACATAAGTTCTTTGGCTTCTCCATTTCCTATTTGCTTTATTTTTATTAAATTATTTAACTTGCCAACACCACTATGAGGTTAGCGTGATTAATCTCCCCATTTTACAGATGAGGGAACTGAGGCTCAGAGATAAATGACTTGCCTAAGATCACAATAGTTAGTCATGAAACCAGGAAATAAACCTTGGCTATATCGAGTTTATAAGAATCATTGAACATGAACAAGAGAAAAAGAAAAAAAAAACAAAACTAGCTATACCTATACATGAATGGCTAAAAATTGATCTAGGATCTAAGCACTGATACTGACACTGAATATCAATTTCATGCGAGGCATCTGTAGAGCTTACTGTTATGTGATGAGAGCACTCTCCCTTCTAACTCTTTCTGGTCCTTTTTTGGCCAGGAGATACCCCAGGAATGGGGAGGGAATGGTGTGTTATGTCACCCTTCGACAACCAGCCAAACAAAGGGGGCTTTCCAAAGCTGAGAGGGGCCAAATGCTCTTTCAGACTAACAAGCCAAAAACACGGTAGTGGAGGACTTCAGATGAACAAACCCGGGCAGAGCAAGGCAGGTCTGATTTTTAGATGGGTAGGGGTAATCATCACCCTCCCTCCCAAACTGTGACCCATATGGAGCCTCAGGCAGCCTTTTTCTGATTTTCTGTTATGAAATGGGGCCACTGGGTAGAGCACACAGTAGAGCTTATCACATACAAAACCTTGATGTTAAGACTTAGTATGGAAAGAAGTACCCATGGTATGGAGGTAAAAATCCCCTATTTTTCATCTTTTCTCTCACTTCACTAGCATTGAGTTTGTAATAGGTTCTAAAGAGAAAAAAGGCCAACTGAAAATAGACCACCACCACATTTAAACAAATGGGTTTAGGTACAGACTTGTGACTAACTTCTGCTCTTTGGCACCTCATTTTCCAAGAGAGCTTCAAAATCCTCTAACATCGAGGACGGTAGTGACTAGCTTCATTACAGAACTGCTCTGGTTGCAAACATCCACATCCAGGTTATAGGCTACTAATGATTAAAGCTATAAAGCTATTCTTAAAGTAATTTTATGGAACACTTTCATGGTAGCTGTGTGGGCCAGGTGTTTCGTATCAGAAGAAAAGATGAGAATAAAGAATTTTCATAGTGACTTTTCTGTAACTTAAAAAGTAGATTTCAAAACCAAAAATGAAATACCTGTGAATAATTTACTTGCTTTCTCTCTGTGCCAGATATATTTTTTAACACCTGTAGTTCAACTTAAAGCCTTGCTGTATTTAGACTTTATCAACAAATACTACTAATTCAGCAGACTATGAAAAGCAACATTTTTAGGTAGCAAGTTCCTGCACTCCCTATGTACTGTCATTAATCTACAGTAACATGTGCGTGTGTGTGTTTGTTTGTGGAAGTTACTCATCCCGCCCATTTTAAAGGCTGTATCTTATTTCTAGATCATTTCCTGAGAGTCTCAATAAAGAGTCATTTGGGAGTCTTTTCCTTTAATTCTGCATTCTATGATAAGGAATACTCTTTAGGTCCAGGAAACAATTGCTTAGTCTGGGAAACACTGACTTTTTTTTTTTAAACTACCCATTTGATTTTTAAATAAATTGGAAATCTTTCCTGTCTCCATTTAACAGCACTTTTACCCATTCCCATGATAAAAGGAAGTGGAAAAATGCTTACAGTTTATATGAAGCAGTGTTGACACCCAAGGGTTTAATAAATTAGTAATATAGAATATAAAATTTAACTTGGCATTCAGAAACTGATACATGTTTTCAATGAAAGGAGAACTACTGCTGTTAAACCCATTCACTAAAGCTCAGTGGAATGAGGGGCGTGGACTTTACCCAAGTATTCAGTTCCTATGCACTTTGACTGGAATGATTCAAAGTAAGCTCCTTGAGAACACACTCTGGTAGATTTTATTCCTTACAGTTCATTACACACAGCAAAATAAAGAACCTGAGCATGAAAGAAATTTATAAATTGAACTTCCTGATCACCTGGATGTGCTCCATTTTGTCAATGTGTTTTCCAGGAAAGACTGTTATAATAACTCATAATGTTGCCAACAAAATAGGGCAATATTACAGCCATTAGTCTGCCTACATGTTCCTTTGAATATATAATATAAAATTACAATGGCACTATAGTTTTTTGCAACCATATCATATTGCTAGCTCACAAGTCCCTAGAACTTTTCTCCACAAAGTACTATTAAGTCCAATGTTTCTCATTTTGTATTTTTCAGTTGAATTCAGCATAAAATATCATATTTACATTTATTGTTGGTTTAGGTGCATGTCCAGCATATTTCTGCTCTCTTTGATAGTCAATTTGTGTGTATTAACCATCTCTCCCAGTTTTCTATGTGTTGGAAATTGGATTAGTAAGATTGCTGTTTCTGTATCTACTGTTTACATGAACAAATATGAGGTCAAATATAATGCGGTACAGCTACGTGTAATCCAAGAGAGGTTGCTATCACATCATGAATCAATTTCATCTAACTCTACTATCATTCACACGACATTTTTTTTTTATATCTGTCCACAGGGATCTGAAAACTTTACTCAAATATCCTGCTAAATCAAGATGTAGTAGGTATCACACAGTCTCCTAATCCACTGACATAAGCTCATGTCTTTTTTTAGATACAGTTACTTAGTTTGGTTTGACTCCTTTTCATAGACCATGCTGGCACACAGTGACCTCTGCTTTTTAAGTATGTATAAGTGATCCCTCCTAGAATCTTCACAATACATCATCATTGTCAAGTTTCCAGAACCAAACTTTCTCTTTCCCATTTGGAAAATACAAGGCAGTATTTTCCCATCTCCAGTTTCATAAAAGCTCTCCTCTTCCCCCCAATGCCTCAGGGTTACTGACAGCAGTTTCTCTCAAACTCATCTGGTAAGTTCTTCAATATCTAGTCCTATGAAAGGTTTTAAAGTTCTCAAAAAATTAAATGTACTCGAGTGCTTTCTTATTCTGTGCTCATTATATTTGAACTTAATTCCCTCTTAGCATATTGGCTATAAAACTTTCAATATGGAGATCACTCCTGCCGAGAGCTAAGACAAAAACAAAAGTATTTTACATATCTTTCTCCCATGTTAAAATCATATAATGTACCCTAATAATCTGCCTACTCTGCTTTTTCTTTATTTTACTCCAAACAGATTATTTTTAAATTAAAAAAAAATTTTTTTTTTGCTATCTTTGGCAGATATCGCTTGGATGCATGTCTGGAATGCCTTCTGCTTCTCTGAGAGCTACCAGCCACGCACAATCCTGCCCAAGGCCCCTTCTTTGAGAGTCTACTCAAACAGCAGTTACTGAGTAGAAGAGACCACGTGCATGTTGTCATCGCCAGTCCGGCAGGATGGACGACTAGCAGTGAACGCCTGCCCAAGCTGGACCAATCAGAGGGCCTCTCCCTGGACTTTGGGCTTCTGAGACTCTAGCTGGTTTCTATTGGGCTCTTGAATGATGGGTCTCATGAGGGAAGGATCGAGCAGTAATTTTTATGGAGAAGCAAAGAAAGAGAGAAATAGAGATGAAGAGCTCAAAAACTCTCAGAGAGAAAGAGCCTATGACTTTGGTTCTCAATTTTTCACTTCCTGGTTCCTGACCTTGGGTTTTATGAGATACTCCAATATCCTTTCAATTAGTTGCTCATACCACTTCCCCCGCCCCATTCCCCCCCAGTAGATTTGATTCTGGCAAATAATCCTTGTCTAGCATGCTACTTTTGATATCTTTGTAAATTTTAGTTTATTATGTATATGTCCTCATAGAATTAAACTCAAGAGCTTTTCACCATTTTTAATCAATAAATCTATTTAATGAATTAAATATGAATAAAAAGGAGAATAGTAAGTCTTTAACTTTTGCTCTATTGGAGTTGAAAGTCAAAATCAATGAACAGAGCATTAATGGTTGGGTCTGTAAAAGTTTTTCAGGTATACCACCTTTCAGGACACGCCTAGGTAACTGAGGCGGCACAGCTGTTTGCCATACTTGTTTTGGAGTGTTTGGAAGGTGGGAAACCAGAAGAGGTATGAATGTATGGCCAATTGGTGGCTTTAGCTCATCATGCCCATGATCTTTATCAGGTCCACCCACCCAATCAGAAAAATCTAAATTAAAACCAAACAAACACATGCTTGCCATCTGTGCAATGTTTTAAGACGAGTGTCCCTGGTTCCAACCAGGTAGCTGCACCTAAACTTCTCCTGGGATGGATTTCATTTTCTGAGGCAGAGAGTTGAGGTCTAGAGGTTTATTTCATGTCCAAATGATCAATGTGTTAGAGGAAAGGGGGACATTCTTAGGAGAGCAGAATGACCAGGACCAGAAACTCTCTGGATCACCCTGGCTGATTGCTAAGGCAAGAAGCTATCAAAAAAACTACAAAAAACACTGCTTTACATGGTTTATGTAACAGAGTATAGCACAATTATCTGTCTAGACCACTTGTGGCTTCCTGTGACCTAACACTCTTTGAAAAGCTTGTATCTTTATTTATTTCCATCCTCTCTAGGCTTCTCTGAGGTAGCCATTTTTTGGCACCTGCTCAGTTAGGGGAAGACAGCTGCCCAGTCGTCAGCTGAGACAGCTCAGCTGTCAATGATCCTCAAACACAGACACAGAATGGCTGGAATTCACAGCTCCAAACAGCCAGAGGCCTCCCAGAGGCTCATGCCATCCCTGGGCCACTCCGCTTTTGGTCTCTGCAGCAACCTTAAATAATGGGCAGAAAAATATGCATATGGCTTCAGAGAACACCTCCCTCTCCAACCAGGTATGGTGGAGGGTTGGGGGGGGGTCCTCTGTTTTGAGATACTGGACAGATGTAGGAGAGAACTTCACAGTTGACAGCTGTCAAGAGTGATTACGTAGGAATGACTATATGTCCCTTTAGTGAGGACATTAGTGGCATCAGGGACCTTGGGCCCAGGAGTTAGTGAGCACCTGCTGTGTGGGCACAATGAAAAGCCCACTGTAGTGAGACACAGAGAAGAAACCCAGATGCCTGCCCACGAGGTATCCATGAAGACAGTGCACTCCCAAGCCTGTGTTCAACAATCCTAGCTGACTCCCAGAGCTAGCTTGGAAAAACTTGAGGGAGCTAAAATTCTAACGCAGCGGAGCCAAATAAGTGGTGTCTTTGCTATTACTTATTGTGATATCATTTTATCCAAGATTGGGGAAACGCAGTTCTAAGAGCTATTAGAGCGTCCACTCCACGCTCACGCACGTCTGAGTTTCACAGTAACCCCGTGAGGCAGGTGGAACAGGCATTAGTAGTATTTATTTTATACACAAGGAGACTGAGGCTATATTAGGTTGTATGAGTTACTCAAAGCCACAGTGACGGAGGCGAGATTTAAAATTAAATCTTTAACTCTAAAGTTCCCTCCCCTAAACCACCGTTTTACTAAGAATTACTCTCAAATAACATGCTTAAAGAAAATAGGAAAATGAATTCCTTATTTTCACTTAGTGCCCAGGGAATACATGGCCACTAACACCAGAGCTGCACACAGCTCTACGGATTTCTGCCTGATTATAAGGGTTCAGAATACTAAATACCTTAGGGCAAGCTAAGAATGCTGAATTATGTCATTGGGTTGCTGTCTTCAAATATTCTTTTTTTGAAAAGGAAAACAGACAGATGTGTCCACTTAATGATTTAAATGTCAAACCGCAATTTAGAAAAAAATTCTGGCAGGGTGTCCTAGGACTGGACATGTGTTCCTGTACGTTTCTATAAAACTCTCTGGGAAAGGAAAAGGAACATTTCATAGTATAAGCCATATGTTTAGAGCTATATTGGACTCTCATTTCACATGAGCTTGCACCACAGTCTAATTTTATAGAAGTACCAGATTATCAAACCCCAATAAATTTCAGCTGAAACAACAGCCACCAACAGGATTAAGGATCAAGGTTGGGTGCCATGGCATACATAAAACAGAATGAATCAGGATAGATTTCTGTCTGCTATAGTTATTCATTTATGTGGCACGTTATTCCACAAAGGACTTTAGGCAGTTTACAGAGACAACACAGAATGCCGCATTATTACAAAAAGTAAAAATAGGAGGGGGAAATATGGATAAAGAAAGCTTGAGGAAGAAAAGGAGGAAGCAAGAATTAGGTATTAAAAATACACACCAGCCCTGGCTGGTGTGGCTCAGTTGATTGAACACTGGTCTGTGAACCAAAAGGTCACTGGTTCTATTCCTGGCTAGGGCACATGCCTGAGTTGCAGGCCAGGTCCCTGGTCGGTGGGGGGGCGGTGTGAGAGGAAACTGGTTGCCGTTTCTCTCCCTCTCTTCCCCACCTCCCTTCCTCTGTAAAAATAAATAAATAAAATCTTCAAAAATATTCAAAATGCGTACCAGACGGCCAAGGACTCTTGTCTGCAAATTCTGGGGAACCACTTACAACGACTACACAATGAGTGGTGCCACCCTGACTTGGGCAATGCGGTGGCCTTGGGTGCCCTCTGCGTCCCTATATATTATGGATAGGCCACACTTTGTCTTGAATTTTCTAACAGGGAAACCTGATCAGTGCTATGTTTAAAAAACCAGTTGTTCAGAAGAAGTTCAATATTCTTGGTGTGAAAACCAGATGGGACTTTTTTCTACGGGGCTTCCTTATGGTAAATGCAATAATGACTTTCACTGGGCTGTTTTTCATGGAGGCTGTCAATGGAGACCAATGGCGTTACACCAAAATACAAGTCAGTAAAAATACTTGTGCAGAGACCAAGTTGGGAATTGAAGTTCAACACAGATTTGAAAATCACACTTTGCAAACATTCCTTAAAATGTTTATTGAGTCATCTCCTATTCCATGTTTCACCACTCAGTGAGAGATTATACGTCTTCTCAATGTACTCTAATTACAATAAGGAAATCACATTGACCATACGGAGAACTCATATTTCCAAAAGCCAATTTTGACTTCTGAAGAAAAGGTATTAACTTACAGTGGTAGCATACTAAATTTAGGGTGGAGTTAGTAAATAAATAATTTTCCAACAGAGAATTATCAGATATTGAAAGGGTTACCAATATAGGCTGTATAATACTTACTGATGGAAGTCTTAAACAGTGATTGATACTAATGCCTCTACAAAATGAAGAGATGCACTAATCATTTTTTGAAGACTCTGTCAACTGTAAAACTCTGAACATAGATGTGGGAAAGAGTGCAAATCTATAATAGCTAGCATTTATTAATTCACAGAACAGGTAATTTCTGGGGCTAATAAGCATACATTAACTACGGTTAGTAATTTATCTTATTAAAAGTATTAGGAAGCCAGGTCACTCAGCATGTAACACAATTGACAGATATGAGATGTTTACTAAATATCGCCAAGGAAGGAAAAATGTGGTGATGGCATTTCAAGAAATCATTAAAGTAGTCTACCTCTTTTCTTGCATTAGTTGAAGTGTCTTTACTTCTCTCTTACATCATTGCTTCATTGTAATTTTCTAGAAAATCAAATCCTCTTGAGGCTAATGAGTCACCAAAAGTGAGTTGGGGTTAGTTGTCAAAAGGTTTATGACCCCAAAATGGGATGGGACTATAAGGTAAGAAATGTAAGAGTATTTTAATTCTCATCCTGAAGAAGGCAGATGCCAGGAAATCTCAAACTACAGTTTTGGAAAACATTTTGTTCACTGAAATCTGGCAAGGAATGAAAGGGCTGAACATGTGAACACTGTAAGTGAGATATAGTCAATTGTCATCTTGACAGTATATTATGAATTTGTTACCTTTTCTCCACAGAGTCTGTGGGTTTCTAATAGGTCTACAGACAGACCACATACAAGGGAGACTATCGTTTAAAAAAAGAAAAAAAAAAGGAAAAGGGCAAAATGAATCTGTGTGAGGTGAGAGCTGACAGGCCAGGTGGACCAAGGATATGGTGGGCAGCAGAAGAGAGACTCCAGAGTGAAAAAAATACTACCAAGTAAAAGGAAACAGTTTTTAATCCTTCCATCTAGCAATTCCACTGGGAGGCTGGCCTATTGAAATCAATGGTGGTTGCAAAGACTGAGACACAAACTTGTTCATCACAGTATTGTTTATAAATAACGAGGAACTGGAAACAACTCAAATGTCCCCAAACAAAAGACTGGTGAAATCAATTATAGTCATCCATGCACTGGAATATCTAGGGGGAAAAAAGTCCTACTTTGGGTGATAGGTGGTTTTGATTTTCTTCTTTAAAACAGTCTGTTAAACATAAAAACTTCCCTTTTGCAAAACATTTTAAAATAAAAATGCTACTCAAGCCTGCTACAAGCGAACAGAACATTACTTGGCAGCTTCATAATCAGCAAACCCCTGCTACTTCTTTTCTTATTCAAACAATCAGAGTAAGGCTTTCCTGGAACCAGAGCTTCACCTTACTAACAGAATTAGACCAAACTCTGGCATTCACTTTGTCGGCGACTTTGCTGGAAGGCATCTATTCTAAGAAGCTAAGGGTACATTTTCAAAAAACATCACTATTTATACTCATTCTCATTTTGATTCAATAGCAGGATATTTGATGGCTTTGCAAATTATACTGGAGGTTCCTCTGCATTTCACTTCTGCCAGTTTTTTTCCCTCCTGATACTAGCTTGTTATTCCATCTAATTACACGACCCTTCCAGATAGTTGCCATGGTGTCACGCTGACAGCGCGGGCGCCGGCACAGAGCCGAGCGGCCAACACTGCTATTTCTCAGAGAGCCGCAGAGGCGATCAGCGTGCTCCAGTGGGAACGGCGAACGCAAACAAAGATAGAAGAGCTCTGTTGGAAGAAATCTTTTTTATGAGGGCAAGTTGCCAACTTTTGTAAGTTTATAAATCTAAATAGAAAAAAGCCAGCTCTTCTGAGTCCCAGTATAATGTTTCCAATGCTATTATTAAGTGTGTTTAATTATCACCGTTTTAGAAATAAAGTATTTCATGGAGTGGAAAAATTATACCTCTTGAAAAGCTACCAAAAGCTGTAGAAATCCTAGATATTCTGAGGCAGCGTTTTAAAATTCTAGACATTCTGAAGCAATCAAGATATGTTCGATTATGTTTCTCAATAATAAAAAGGTTTAAATTTCTTGAAATAGCTCTAAGCGGACATCACCACATGGCAATTTAAAAAACCACAGAGATGGCATACATGTAGCTGACTTTCGGTCCCTCTACTCTCCATGTGCTCCTCTGGATACGCCATCATGCCACATGTGACGGTCAGCTTGGGGCAGCGCCTGACTGGCCCAGATCAGTGTCACTGCAAAGACCTGCATGGTTATCTTTTACACTAAAGGTTTCAACGAAAGAAAGGAAGCTGTTTCTGCAGCTTCTGCATTACCTGAGACATTAGATGGCAGAACACTTAAATTTTTTATTCACAAAACACTGTCAACAACAACAACAACAAACAACAAAAGGCTTCTTTTTTAAAAAGTCAGGTTGCTAAGCTCAAGACCTCAGGGGCAATTTAATTGATCCCCTGGCTACCTCAAGCCTTGTCTTCTCAAGCTGATACCAATCTGTTAAATCCTTGATTCTGGGGAGCACAGACAACTGTAAGGAGTACTGTCACAGGGGGAAAAAGAGTTTGCTTATAGTTACCTGCAAATAATTCCCACTTTAGTTTTAAAGATTTCGCCATGAAATTATCCACATTCTTATGTAGTGCCAATAACAGTAGCTCTGTGCCTTTGCAGAATTGTTAAAATTGTGGCTATGCTTTCAAGTGCATTTTATTAGCATTTTATACTTCCAGGTTCCAGAAATACGCACACATTTGTATTATCTTGCGCTTTTCTTCACAGGACTTTGGTAAACAACTTCCCCACAATCAGCTGCAGGGGAAATATCTAAAGCTTTACTGATCCCAAGAGTATGTGAAACTCCCCAGCACCATGCCTCCAACTTTTGATCCTCAAACACCATTCATTTATTTTCCGGTGTTATTCCAATTGGACTTTCTCGCCATGGTCTATTACACTTTGTCCTATGTTTTTTTGAGACCAAGACTGAAGTAAGAAACAGGTGTGGCAGTCTCTTATTTATGTGTTACCTGGAAAGAATTTAAATCATTTCTCTTGAAAAGGATGCCACTCTAATTGTAAGAACTTTGTGATTTGATAAGATAAAAATAAATGTTAATGCAAAAATAAAAAATAAATTAACAAAACCAGAAAAAAAAATCACTTCTCTTGAGTAGGAGGGGAGATACAATCTGAATTACGAAAGGGGTTAGTAAGTAGCTATTAACAGAGTTAACACATTATTTTCAGGCAAAAGTCTAGGCTAGTTAGCATGAAATTAAACAGATTCAATACAGCATCAAACCCTTTAGGTAAGGTGATGAACTTGGGACCTAAGTATAAGATACTATCACATTTACATGATCATCAGGACTGTTGAAATTCACATTAGGTCTCCTAATCAACAGAGACTAGGTCAGCACTAAAGCTAATAAATATTCCAACATAGCAGAAAACCTCCAGTGTTGCACTGGTCATACCACCGACCGCAGCAGCCTCTGCTCAGCACACCTTGGCCTGATTCCAGCGTCTTTCCCAAGCCCATTGTAGCAGTAAGACACAGCAAAGGAGGTGGGGAGTGAGGCGGGGAAGGAGAAAGATGGATTATGAGGGTACACTGAATAATAACTAGGCCAGTTTCTGCTCTTTGAATGGAAAGACTTCATAGTCTATGCTTCTGAGTCCTTTACATTTCTAAAAGCCATTATCGTATTTCCTTTTTGGCATAAATTAACAGGTAAAAAAAATCCTGGTCTATTAGAATTACTATTTTAAGTGTTACTGAGATCTGCATTTACTATAATGGGATACTGGACTATATAATGGGGTATTAACTATATACTGAATATTTCTGTGATTAATCTGCACTCCATATGCAAATATACAAAAATGCAGTGGGTTATTATGCATGGGTTCTGTATTTGTCTACCCCCTAAAATTTATTTGTAACCTCCAAGTCAATACTTGGGACAGTTCTGCAGTCATTTGAGAAGATGCACAGAGCAGTGAAAACCGTGGACCATAATGAGTGGTCTGTGTGCAGGTACAAGTTAATGCCTCCGTCCCCACCTTCTTGTTTCCACTCTGATGCTGTAAACAGTGTCCTTTTCATAGTCTATTCAATGCCACGCTTTTCTCATTTTTGTGCTTTTTGATGCCAGTTTCGCTGGCTCCAAGCCATAGTGCTAAAGTGCTGTCTAGTGTTCCTAACCACGAGAAGTCTGTGATATGACTTATGGAGAAAATATGTGTGTTACATGGGCTTCCCACAGGTATGAGTTCTAGTACTAATGGCCAAGAGTTCAGTTATGACTCAACAATTTACGTTAAATAAGATGTTTAAACGGAAACACACATAAAACAAAGATGTGTATTGATCAGTTGACGAAAATGCTGTGACCACAGGCTCACAGGAACCTAACCCTCCATTTCCCCTAGGGGCAATGCTTCTGTATTCCTAATCTAGTGTTCATAATGACTTTATAGCAGTTACTGGTATTTCACCAAAAAGAAAGGTCACTTATAAAACCTGTCACCCTTCTGGACTGCCCACTATAACGAGTAAGCACACCAGGGGGATGAATTTCTATTCTATGGGCAAAGGCTCCTGGTTTCCAACATAACCTGCAAGATTTAAGAGACAGAGACAGTCATATTCTCTTACCTAAAACAATTCCTATGCCAGAAAATAGAACTTTAATCAACAAGGTTATCAAAAGTCAAGGTAAATCAGGAACATTCTGTCAAATATTCAGGGATGCCACCTTGTACAAAAATGTGTCTTGAAAAACTACAGGGAGCTGTCAACCCTCCCCCCACACAGACACCTAAAAAAACAGTGAGAGTATGAGAGAGAGGGAGAGAGACAGAGACAAAGAGACTGAGACAGACTGGGACAGAGAGAGTGGGAGGGATCTTCACAACTGAGCAGCAGTACTAACCAAGAGCTAGCCACAGAGAAATGAGCCCGTTTCACTGACAAACCTCCCTTTTAAAGGACAATGTGGTCTCTTGCTTGGATGTCAGTTTAGGCTAAAAAGAGTCGTAGAAGAAATATAGGGTAAAATTGGAAAACAGATTTATATTTTTATAAATGACAAAGGTGTTTATTATTATGAAGTATTGATTTACATACTAAACACTATAGCCCTGATGTACCTTTCTTCACTTCTCTCAATGATGCGAATTATAGATTTAGTCCAGTGGGGTTCAGGCTCCCTACTGTTTGGTGAGTATTTGCTTTTATTCTCTTTATCACATTTAATATTCACGATAACTTTATGAGCCAAGTATTATCCACATTTGTCAAAAGATGCAAGCAAAGCTCTCTAAATGTTAGTTGCCATTCTTCCTTTTTCAGCTCTGTGTGGGATCCCAAGGTGTCTCTCACATGCACCCGTGAACTCGGTACCCACAGGGACCATGCAGCGCCCCCTCTTCCTCTAGCTCAGGCTCACTGCGGTGGTGCCCTGCTGCAAAGGGGCCTGCGATGCTGCTCCCGCTGCGGAGCCTATGCTAATGCAAGGCCACTGCCAAGATGCTTGCCAGTCTGTGCCATGGCCTTGGTTTCCTGTCATGGTAGAACACACTGGATGGTGATCTGCCACAAGTCTGACATACCCTCAAGTGTGGAAGATTGCTCTCCCTGAGTTCTACATGCATTTTGGTAAAATCTCTTTCACAGCATCTCCTTAGCATCCAAGTAAACGCTTCCTACACTGGCATGGAGCATGAGCTAAGTGACAGGTACTATACAATGGCACTCCCATAACATCTGCCCTGGGACTACACCTCAGTGCCTCTCTTCTTACAACAGCTCTTTGCAACTTAGATTTAAGCAGTGGCCCTTGCTACAAATAGTTGGAATTTTAAGTGGTCACGTTTAAAGAGAGAGTCACTTTGGCATCCATCAACACACTTCTTGTGCTCCTAAGTAAAATTTTTATTGCTATAAAAATGTTTCATGAACGCATACTACAAATACTACATTTAAAATGACTGCTCTGGTAAACAGACTTCCCTGATCTTTTGTCTGGTCTGATGAAAGGCCCCAGAAGACATGGACTCAGTCCTGGCAGTCGCAAATCCTGGAGGGACCCAACTCTTTGGACTTCAGGCTCCCTATCTGCAGAATAAAGCAAGAGTACCAAGTGACCGCTCTGGCCCCTTTTAGCTCCAAAAGTCTATGTCTATGAAATATTTACTATAGTATGAACAAGGTGTGAAGTGTCCAAGCCATTCCCATTAAAATGGCGATGTAACTCCAACGGTGCAATCTTATACCCCTGGCTCCCATCCTCGTGATCAGCCCTTTATCTGGGCCATTTGAGGGGTGAGAGGGAAGCAAAGAACTGGACTCCGAGGGTGGCAATGGAAGAGGCAAAAGCTAGGAATGGGAGTGTAGGAAGAATTCAAGGCGACTCCAGATTGCCGGAGAGAGGAAGCGGGGCGCGCGGGAGAAGTGGGAGAGCAGAGAGGGAGAGAGGTGCCCGCACCACCATCCCCGCTACACACAGCTGCGCGTCCTCGCTGCTCGCCAGGTGCCAGCAGAGTGCTACCCATGTCGCAAGCCTTACAGTGCTTTTAGAACACAGGACAAATTTTTATGATCTAAAAACCATGAATAGGTGTATAAATGTATAGAGAAAGCACATGACAAATCTTCACCCAATAGGAGCTGCCCCTGGAAAAGGAGAAAGGGGACTTTTGAGTTCTGGGGTGACATGGGCAGACGGGTTCTCTCCACCCTCTGCAGCGGGTGTGTACAAAGGATAACAGGAGGAGACGTTCTTACAACAGGATCATATCCTGGAGATGCTAGAAGGGTTGAGCTTGGCAATGTAAAATAGCTGATTGTCTTCCAGCTAATCCATCCTGGTCCCCTTCCTCCTTCCGAGAAACCCAAGAAGGGTGAGCCTGGTCGCCTGGCAGCCAGTCTGACGTTCCGTCTGCCAGGTCCGGCACAGGCTTCAGGGTCTGGACTGGACACCAAGCACGAGTTTTGCCAAACTGCATGTTGCTAAAGAGCTGGAGTCAAAGCAGGGCTTGCCTCTGCAGGGACACTACATAGCTAAGTTAACAGACATCCTATCTATTGTTACTTTCCAAGAAGGGCTGTCAGACCTGGCACAGGCCCAGGGACTGCCAGGCCTCTCAGCTCTTCCAGGAAGCAGGAAGAGGCAAAACCCAAACAGAAAGCAGTCCGCCAAGCTAGAAGAGTCACAGCTGCACACCAGCTGCTTGCTGGCTGGGTCTCTTCAGCTTTTGTATCTAGACAAACATTGTGGAAGACCCAGCGGGTATGGTAGAAACATAGAAAAAAATGAATTTTAAAATGGAAGACCTTGGAAGACATCTAGTCTAGGGTTTTCCAAATGGGGTTGAGGAGCCAGGGAAGTGCAAAGAACCGAAGCATCGTGTTTGCTTAGGAAGTCACTGGAAGAAAGGATTCTGGGATTCTGTGGCTAAAACAAGTTAAAAACATGGACAACTCCCACCTCTGTTATTTATATTGTGTTACCACTCCTCCCCACAACATTACCTTGATTGACCTCTTACAGCAGTGATTCTTCATCAGTGGAGACTTTGCTCCACAGGATGATATGTGACAAAGTCTGGAGACATTTTGGGTGTCACAGCCAGGGATGGGGAGGGCATGTGTGTGTGTTTAGGGGCTGCTAAACACCCTTCATGTACTGAACAGTCATCATGACAAAGAATATCAATAATGCCCAGACTGAGACATCCTGTCTTAGAAACAGGAAACAACTCTACAATAATGAGATATAAAGACTTGGCCTGTTACCTTTTCCTACCTTTGTTTTTCTCTTTAAAAAAAAGAAAAAAAGTTAAGGCACTGGAGTATGCTGTAGCATACACCTTGGCCACTAGTTTGGCATCACTAAGAAGGCAATGCGATGCAGGAGCCGAGCCTATTCGAATCCCAGTGCCGCCAGCTCCTAGTCACATGACCTCAGGTCATCTACTGCTCTGAGTCTCGGTTCCATCATCTAAAAATTCAGTGAAAAAGATATATGCTGTTTTAGTATCATTTTAAGTGCTGGAGATAGTGTAGTACAGAGCCCAGCACACTGCCCCACACACAGTAGGTGCTCAGCAAATGGACAACGATGTTGTTGATCCTTCCTGTCATTCACTGAGGACCCTGTCTTAAGGGAGCCAAGTACCATCACAGTGACAGAGCTAATTATGTGGAAGTGGAAGATGATAGTTTATCCCTCACTTAAAGCGAGTGAGAAATATTTTCCCCAAAACCACAAAAACAAGTGTAAAAAATGCCCTAGGGCTGGGACCTGCCTTTCTGTGTCACTTTACTTCTATAGGGTATGTTCTAGCACACCCTTAATTCCAGCCCTTCCTCTCCGCAGCCCTAATGCCTGGCATATGACAGTGAAGACAGGGACTACTAGTGCCACAATGACCGGATACGATAGAAGGTCAAGAAAACAGCCAAACCCTAATCCAGGTTTTTCCGTTGTCTGCTGAGAAAATAGACTCTTCTTTGGCTTATATAAGAATATCTGATACTACTTTTCTAATAAGTTGTGGTTCATACAGACTTCCAAAAGAAAAAAAAAAAGCTTTTAGGATAGAGTTTCTCTCCCACTCTCATTCAGAGAAGAAGCCGGGATGGGCCCCGTGCCAGCCCGCCTGCAGCTGAGCGTGTTTTGGCTCTGGGGGGAGCTCCTGCCTCGCAAAGGGTGAGATGCGGCAGCTGCTTGTTCACATTCTCTTTCACTGAAGACTCTACAACTCTTTCCTTTAAAGTGACAGCTGTGTATCTCCAGGGTCTTCAGAACACGTAGCTTAGCTTCTCAGATCTTTCTCCAGGGCCCCTTAGCCCAGGTTTTGATTTGCTCACTGGGACTTGCTATTCTGGAGAAAGCAAGGATATTTTTCTTTTGATTAAAATGGCAGAGCCCATTCTATAATAAGTTACTAAGTTATTAAAAATGTGATTTTCCTCCTACACATTAACTACAAGAGTCAGTGACGAGGAAAGGGAAACTATGGGCCATTTCCCAGTGATATACTACAAGATATTATTGTATTAAACTATACTTTCATATAACTAACTCGTGTAGTTAGCTTGGTCTTTTTTACTTTTTAGTATGTTCACCTTATGGCATAACAATGGCGAAAGAGTAATTCTGTTTATTATATACTAAGTGCATTTTTTTTTTTTACATATTCGGCTTAAAATGAGCAAAAATAATTGTAAGTGCATTCAAGACGTTGTACAAGTATTCATATTACTACTCCCACAATCTTTGGTAGGAAAATCTCGGCACTGATGCTCTTGCTTTGCTGCTCTCTCCAAGGCCTTGCCTTGCCCCTGGGGGAGTGCCAAACCGCCCCAGAGACGGAGGTGTGGGCATCAGTTAAAACTCAACCTGAAAGGAAGGAAGACTTCGACCTAGTTCATCCACTCGTGAAGGCTGCCTTCTCCACCTGTCCAACACCCCCTACCCTCAGCCACTTCTACTTTTTGCTTTTCTCCAAATCCAGTCCTTTCACCAGATATCCCAGAGAGAAACACCTACATGTATCTCTATGGGAGGGAGGAGGCTGCCGTCTGGGGTTTTTATAGCCTATTACGGCAGTAGTGAGACCTGGCTCCAAATGGGTTGGTTTATCCCAGGCATGTGGCTCGATGTGAGCTCTTAGTCACTGGGTGCTGTCTATACGTTAGAATGGTTGCTGTGCTTCTAGAATAAGTAGAAAGTTGGGGTTCTTCTTTTTCCTAAATGCTGGTTTATGCTTGGCTTAACAATTAACCAGCTGACTAGTTCCACATAACTTACTAATCTTAAATGTGGAAAACACCTTATATTATGATTTTGCAGTCATACTATGTCCAATGCCCAGCAGTTTGGCTTCGACTACCCTTTAGGTACAAGACAGACACTTCTGCTACCATGCCATGAACGGTATTTGTGTCTGATAAACCTTCTCTTTTGTTACATCATGCTTCTGAGAAAAAGAAAGAAAACAGTAGGATTTAAAGGAAAAACTGGGAGTGAACCAGACCAATCAAAGCTTAGGGAACTTTGGGGCCGGAGCCCTGAGGAAAATCAATCAGCCCAGTTAAAATCACCACTGACGTGTGCTCTTTGCACCACAAACCTTTAAACCCAGGGATTTGTGTTTTCCTTTTTGTAGGTCCTTAGAGACATTCGCTTCTAATACACAGTAACTTTACCAAAATTAAGAGTATGATCCAGAGAGAGCCTTTTTCATCAATCCATCGCCTCTCTGCCTCTCTGGATGCACTGGCAGCTCCCCACATCGCTCTGCACAGTGGCAAGTACAGTACTTCTTGAAGCCACTAGACCCCTCTCATTTCTTGCACTAAAGAGAAATACTCCAGCAGGACTGCCAGCGTTTTCCTTAGTCTTTAGGGAAGTGTCCTTAGACTCTTAGTCTCATATTGCTATGAAGGTCACTTTAACTGCAAGAAACCGTGCCCCGCATCACCTCCACATTCCTGATCACATTAACACACGGGGGAAATCTAGAAGCCCCCAGGACGTCCATACTGAATTGATACTGTTTCCTTATTCACTAAACACACGAGAGCCAGTGTGCACCAAGGAGACACACATCAGAGTAACAGGCTGTGTCTAATGGCCCTGCCTGCACCTCCTAGTCTGAGCTGAGTGACCGGAGGGGGTCATGCTAAGCCGAGGGAGGCGCTTGTGTTCTGACAATCACATGGCACTCTGGCTTGTCTGGTCTGCTGGCAGAGGCTCTCTTTGGTAGGGAATTAACAACCTTTTAGCAGAGGACAATGACTAAACCCCTCGAAATGACTGTTAGCTCCAAAACCAAGATGATCCAGTAGGAGAGGGTACATCCCTTAATCTCTGTGTCAGTGCTCCCGATGGGTGGGAAACAGCCTGAAAAAAAAAAGTCAAGGTTTTCCTGAAATTGCCTGTCATTGGTGTGGGATGTTATGGGATAATCTGGTGGGGTCCCCATAAACATTTTTCTAACTAGCCTCCAGGAAACTTATTCTAATTCCTGGCTGGGGTGGGGAGGACAAAGGACTGCAAAACACAGAACAAAAAACAAGCAACCTGAGTTTCTAATTTGTTAATCAGGCATACTTTATACTTTTATAACATTGCTGGTGGGATTTAGAGGGTAGGGAGGATGAAGGGAGGGACATGAAGCTAAGTCTCTTTTTAATACAGTAACTTGGAAAATGACTAGAGAGTGGGAAGGGCCTCATCAGCCACCGGAGGTCTCAGCATGGGAAGAATGCCTCCACCAGGGGATGCTGGCCGCCACCGAATGCTGTCAAGGAGAGTGGGGGATTCAAGGTCACTGCTCCTTTCTAATGGTGGCTTAGAGCAACAAATCATCTGTTTCCATTTTTTGTAAGCTTACTCTATGACTGGGGTACCCTTATAAACTACTGTGGAAATCGGGGGGACATAAGTTACCCCTGATCACTATAATACACTCAGTTTGACTAAATATGCATACGTCTCTTGCTGTCAGTCAGGACCTTAAACAAAGATCAGCTCCAACCATAACTGAGAAAATTCCAAAGTGTAATATAAATGTATGTGTGTTTGCATTTATACGTGTGTTAAGAAGAAAGAGGAAACTAGGCACTGGAACACAATTTTTCTTTAAAGTTAATCTGGAAAACCTCTGAAGTCATAAAAAGCAGCTTCTAAGAGTAAAAATTTTCAGGCCAGTTAGAAAATAATTTTTGGACATAAAAGAAGCAACATGTCCACCATGGGTCACGTGAAACCAATTTCAAGTGTGTTTCCTACAGATTAGACCTAAGGCTACCAAATTGTAGTTTGAAAAATGAGACATATTTTGGGCACTCAGTGAGAGGAAAGGACCGCCTGTTAATAACTGTGACCACTGTACTTTGGATAGGGTCATATAAAACCACCATTTCTTCTGATAATAGAAACTGGGACAAAGTTAGGGAAAGTTAGGGATATGCATATCTGTGACTCATATTTTTATGTGTGTCTATGATTTATATATTGTAGTGATTTGTTTGAATCTCTGAGAGGACCCGTGGAGTTTCAGTTAGCTCGGACTGAAAAATCCATGGGTCAGGATATGTGGAAACTGAAATTAAAAAAGAATCTCTAGAATTTCCATTAAATCACCGTTTTGACAATTGCATCTCTTCTATAATTACAGCACTACATCTCAAACAAAGGTATCAAAGAGAGCCTTTAACGTGGACAGAGACAGTAACAAGTTCACTAACATAATTCGCCTTAAATAAAATTAGAGTATCAAAATCAGCATTTTGGAATCAGGTAAGAAGAGCATTACCTCGGACATAAGCCATAAGTATAAATGTAAAATTTCTCTTTTTGTTTTTTGTTTTGAAAGATTTTATTTATTTTTAGAGGAAGGGGAAGGGAGAGAAACATCAGTGTGTGAGGAAACATCAACCAGTTGCCTCTCACAAGGCCCCCAACTGGGGACCTGGCTCGCAACCCAGGCACGTGCCTTGACTGGGAATCAAACTGGCGACCTTTCAGTTCATAGGCTGTCGCTCACTCCACTAAGCCACACCAGCCAGGGTTTATATGTAACATATCTTAAAAAAAAACAAAAAACCCTCAATTTCCCATAGGCAAATTTAAGAAAGTTATTAATACTTAATCATGTTAACATTTGCATAGCTCTTAGAATTTCTGAAGCACCTTCAGGTCTATTATTTCACTTTGTAAGTGCAACTAAGATAGCTTTCCACACAACAGAAGGTCAATATATATGTAAGTGGGAGGGAAGGTTAAATATTAAAAGCAGGCTAATTTGTTCAACAAGCCAAAATATTTAATTCATTTGTTTGAAACAGAATCATTTGGCCTATATACCTCTGATTGCCTGTTTTCTTGGGCCAAAAAAGGACAAATGTAATTTCCATGTGTTTGCATCAGCAGTTAGTTCACAGTAAAGGAAATAAAATCCCAGACTTTATTAGAAGAAAATCTAATATATTCACCAATAGAAGTTCCCACCTTTTCCCACAAACAGGCTCTGTGTGAATTCACCTAAAGCCAGGGAACAAACTGATCTAGGTAACCAAGTTTTGGGCAGAGAAGCTTGTTCAACTGCACCCACCCTATTTCTGTTAATGGCACCATTCTTTGTGTTACTGTGCTTCAAAGCTTTGGATTTACCTTTAATTCTTCCTACCACTTGATCAGCTGCCAAGGCCTACTGATGCTACCTCTTCTGTTCTCTTACATTGAGTCTCATTTTTCTGGTCGGTAACCTTCACTGAAGTTCCCACTCTAATGCTACTAACCCCCATCCACTCTAGGTACCTCTACCACTCTGATATGCCTAAAATTCCCTTGATAAACCTTCAGTGGGTCTCTCCTGACTCCCAAATTCAGTATAGGCTTAGTCAATGGCACTGCTGTCTTCTAAACATGACCCTACCTATCAGCTTTGCTTCTCTACACACACCTCCTGATCCAAGTAATTGATACCACTTGCTTTCCTCCTAGTCAATGCCTATCTTTATGTCTTCAACACGTGTAGCCTCTTCCTGGGGGAACCGTCCTCATCCTTCAGGGTCCATCTCTCGTGTCCCCTCCATGAATCCTTTTGTGACCCCCATGTAACTCCATCTGGCTTCCCATTCCCCGAAGAATGCCCCTTTGCTCACGCCTCTCCTACAGCTCTCATGTTACGGCATTCTCTCCCTTCTCCCCAGGGCGGACGGCGAGGCAGCAATATTTCCTCGTTGTTGCATCTGCTCATGAACTACCACAATGCCTTGTGTATTGGACATACTCAGTATCTGCTGAACAGTGAAGAAGATCATATATGTTTTTTATAGAAAATAAGTGTGAAGACAAGTGAAGTCATTCTTGGCTCAAGTCTTTAAAAAAGCAGTAGGCCTCCAGTTCACTCAAAATACTGTTACTCACTCTTAACAAGTAATCAACAGCCAGTAAATTACTCAGCCAGAGAATGTAACTCAAAGCTGTAACATACATAACTATGAGTCATGTTGGCAGCTGGGAAGTCCTGTCCTGCTTGCAAGGAAGAGAATATTCATCTGAAAAGACTATGAACCGCCACAAAAACAGACGAGTTAACCAGTGTCAGATGTCACAGCTGGACCAACTGCCCACAGCAGTGGTTTCTAAGCATGGCAGGTGGCTCATTTACATGCCTGACAGAGGCAAGAGAACAAGGCTGGTGAGGCCCATATTCTGAAGCTTCAGGAAGTCAGCCATGCCACGCCAGTCCCTACTGGGCTCTTTGCAGCGTCGCCTCCATGAGGGATAAGCAGGAGGGAGGTTGCATGTAAGTGACGTGGATGTAGGCTCTGTTTCCAACATGTTGTTCATAAAGGCAGAACACTGCTGATATACATATTAGATAACGTGAAAAACTTAGGGGTGTTTTCTTTACTGCTGGCCTTTTTTTTTTAGAGAAAATTCTTATGACTGTCCACACTCTAACTTACTAATAACTCCCCTTACAAGCTGTTCATTCCTCTATATTGAATTTTAAGTGTTCAAAGAGGAATGAAGCCTATTTCATTTTTAAAAGTGTAAGAAAGGATCAAGTTAAAAATAATCTGGATTCGGTTTTTGAAAAGTTTCTGGGGGTTACTATGTTTGAGTATTTTGAGGAATAAAAAGATATTTTCTCACTAGCACAGCATTTTTAAAGACAGGTTTAGGAGCATCTGCTAAGACACTCTTGGGTCCTTTTATTTGATTGGGGGAACGTACTTACAGGAATGATACAGAGAAACATGAAATAACTCTATTTCTAGGTATTGCTCCAGTTGCACAAGAAAAAAAGAAC